>CM073459.1:28021007-28621007 GCA_037074485.1 Delonix regia | reverse complement strand
GATAACTGGTTTCTATCCTTTGAGAGTTTTACATAATTTGACATTTGATTGTAATTTATTAAGTTATTTTCCCATCTTTGATTACCGATTATATATATTTACTAATTACTAATTTTTATTGGGGTGCTATCTGTCGAAAAATTTGTTGTCTCAAATAGTAGAGCTGGTGACCTACCTGAGGAGTAGAGGTGTGATTATAGACTCCCTTCAGTGAGCCTCGTTTTGTTTTTGCGAGGACTAAGTTCTATATTATTTGTTACCTATAATCTTGGGGTTGTATATATGTTCAGGATAGCTATTCTTTTGTTCACTCTAGCTATGTATCTTGATGACCACATACAGTGTATCCCTACACCCCCTTTTAGTGTATTTTTATTTTGTTTTGCTACTATGAGTGCAAAGTTCTCTATTTGTTTAGTTGGTTGGGCTCGTAGAATCTTATAGAAATATCAGGAGGCCCTATATATAAGGGAGACTCTATCAAAATTTTTATAAAATCTATGCATTGTATATAGACTATATATATATATATATATATATATATCTCGCTCTCTTTAATGAAGGGGCTAGTATTACTTTATACAGGATGTGATGCTTGAAATTCATATGCAATTTTACTTTTCGTATAGTGTAGGCTTGCACGATTGTGATTTTTTTTTTCGTTTCCTATGCCGGTCACACTTTTGGGACATGGGGTATGACACATGTAGCTTAACTTTATGATGTGTGTTGTTTGAATTATTGGAAGTGATTAAGTAATTCTTAGAGATGCATTGTTTGCATACGACGAATTACGATTCTCATATGTTGGTATTGTTCTAATTGTCTTGTCCAATTTAATAAATTTGAATTATTGGATGAAAATTCAATGCATGGTCCAAACTATTTTTAATTATCATGTGGGGTCATATTTATTTTTCATAAATTTCAATCATTGAATTTTCATTCAATGATCTAATGAACTGGAGGACAATTGAATCAAGAATGGAAAAAATTATGATGTTGTATAATTGTATTTTTATATCAAGTTCAAAATGATGAAATTTTTTAGATGAAAATGATGGAATTCCTATGTCAATGATTTAATTTTTTTGATTTGGGAAATTATGATCGAGAAAAATTTACTTTTGATCCCCTACTTATCATAGTCCCTCACTCATTGAAATGTCCAAAAAAGTCTCTCATTCATTGAAAAATGTGACACTTGATCCCTTACTTTTCAAAAAATTATCAAATTTAGCTTTCTACTAAACCTTAAATCCTAAATTTAAGGGACTAAATTTCATTTTTTTATAAGAAAAGTAGGGGATCAAGTGTGACATTTTTCAATGAGTAGGGAACCATTTTAGGCATTTCAATAAGTAAGAGACCAAAATGACACTTTTTGTGAAAAATGAGGGACCAAAAATACAAAATGACACTTTTTGTGAAAAATGATAGACCAAAAATATAGTTTACTCTATAAAATTACTCACTTTCAATGTCACCATGCAAGAGGTAATATTTAATCTCTTAAATCCTTAAACAAATTGAACTAATTATACCTAAGAAAACTTATTAATTGTGCAAGTCATATCTAATACATGAAGCTAGCAAGATATTGGTAACGAGAAAAGTAGAATTTTAATTATTTACTTTTGCCAAAATATCAATTTGATTCTTTAAATGTGAAAATTTTTAAATAGTTGTATAAAGATGCAAAAAGAACTGAGTTAGTCTTTTTGGATATCTAAATTGATCTTTAGATAACTTTTATTGTATGATGAGTTTCATCTTTAAATGACTATTTTAGTACTTTCTATCTTTAAAGTGCTAAATTGATCTTAAGGCAAAAAATGATATACTAAAATTGTATTTTTCTCTATTATTAATATTTTATTTTTGGCCAAATTAAGATAAAAATATATTTGTTCAAAGAAAGGAGAAGGAGAGATATAAACTCCAACATGAATAACATGATGAGACCCTAATCAATTTCACAGCATTGACAAGTCAAAATGAAAAATCAACAAGAGAGAATAATAGTACTATAATAAGATATTGGTTTTTTCCTTGATACCTGCTTCATATAAAATTATATTATCAAAACTTGTTATTTGTTAAAAATTCTAAGGTCTCTATTATTTTCTTTTCTGCTTACTTTGTTATTTATTCACTCACTAAGTCAGTGATAGACTTACATCTCTTTCTTTAAATATTTTTCATATTAGTAAGTGCTAGTAAAGTTGCTTTGAAAATTTTGTTATTGTTTAGCCTTTTTGGTATGTTATTCTGGTTAATCATAGTGTACGCCTGACTCTAAGATGGTGGATATTATATGTCTATTTGTTTAGGATTTTGTGAAGTATTGTAAATCTTGTGCAGACTATTTCCTTATTATACCAAATATACAATGTGAAATTATTAAATTACATTTCTAAGTGTTTTTAATGTTTATCATTGATATTTTATTTAATAATTGTAAAAAAAATTTATTTTAGGCTGGCTAGGCTAAGTTAATTTAGCTTATACACTAGTCACGACCAATGAAATTAGGTCATGACAATGTTGGTATCAGAGCTTGATTTTGTCTAGATTTGTCTAGGTCCTAATAGCCACTAGGTTGGGAAGTAATAAAATCTTGTATGTAATTGTGTAAATTGGCTAGCATACCTTACATACAGGCTATTGTTACCAAATCCACATAATGGAATCTTCAATCATAGGACATGTGTCTGTTAAAGAATTTGCTAGAATAACCATTTTAAAGCCAAATTATTTATCTCAAGTAAAGGATGCCACCAAGGAAGAGGACGACTCCTAAAAGGTTTGTTTTTGATGAGGCTTCCTCCTTGTATCGTAATGTAGTTTCGGCTCCTAGAGGTCGAGGGCATAGGGGTGGTAGAAGCCATGGACGTAGTAGTAGACTAGAGCATGGTCAAAGAAATGAGATCGTTAGAGGGACTGGAGATTAATTGCCTAAAAATTGAAAAGAAAATGTAACAATAGCTTATGTAATTGCTGGAATGCTCAATATGTAGCCGACAATGAGATAAATTATGGGCATGATGATGCAACAACAACAAGAGGGTAGAAGCCATCATGTAGACCTCAAGCCTCAACAAGAGGCTAGACCAATTAGAGGACAACCAAGTCCATAAGGGAGGGGCATTAAGGTTAAGTTATCTAACTTCATGAAACTTAAGCTTCATTCCTTTACAAGTGTGGAAGCAATAGAGAACCCACAAAACTTTCTAAATGAGGTAGGCCATCTTTGTAGGGCACTTGGGTGTTCCTTAACTAGGTTATTAGTAGAGTTGGTCGAATTCCGACTATTAGGATTAGCCTGAACTTGGTTTGAAACCATGATGCAGGGAATACCTCAAGATTCACCTCCTTTGGAATGAGAAATGAAAGAAATTCGCACAATTATTTTTTAGGAAATTCCTCCTTTAATCAATAAAGGACATAAAAGCTAGAGAATATGAGGTCTTAAGACAAAGAGAAGACCAACACATTGGGGAATATGAAGTGATATTTACTTAATTGTTGCAGTATACACCACACTTAATGAAAATTGAAAACATGCGTGCAAAGCGATGTCCATGGGCTTCTAGATTACTTATATAGATCAGTGGGCAAACCGCAATATGATTCTTTTGAAGATGTGGTTGATAGTGTAAAACTCTTTAAAGCTAAATTTAGAAGTGGCAGAAATATGTAGGATCACTGTAAACGGTAATGTGCTAGAGGTGATCAAAGTGGACAACTAGGTCATTGTGGTAACAATAATGGTAGAGGGATCGTAGTGAGTCATCAAGGCTATCAAAGGAATTCTCACTAACATGGAGGCCACAGTGGTCATTCTTCTAGTATTGTGTAAAGTAATGGTAGGGGGCAATCATTTGTGTCCTATCCTCTTTACCCTACTTATAGAAAGATACATACTGGTATTTGTTTTACGATTGGGAAGGTATGTTACCAGTGTGGTCAATAAGCCCACTTTAAGAAGGTTTGTCCTATATTATTTGCACCACCATTCTTTAGTCAAGCATCTACCCCTACTGACATCATCTCCAATACCAGCATTACCCATGAGGCAAATTGAGGGTTTTGTGGGTTGCAGATTTAGCAGATCTTAAACTAAAGGTAGAGGTTCAGGGGCTAGAATCAAGGATTTGCGGGAGGACATACTTATGTTTTTGCTATGACCTAACAAGATGATCAAACATCTAATACTATAGTTGCAAGTAGACTTCCAATTTGTTCATTTGATGCATATGTTTTATTTGATCTTGGGGCTACGCATTCCTTCATGTCCCTATTCTTTGCATTACGATTTGGTAAGGATGCAACACTCTTAGATACACCATTGTAGTATCTACACCTATCAGAGATCCAATTATCATCGATCGTGTGTATAGGGAATGTGAAGTCTTAATAAAAGGAACTTAGTTACTAGTTGATTTGATAGTCCTTGATATGATGGACTTTGATGTGATTTTGGGCATGAATTGGCTATCTTCATGCTATGACACACTTGAATGTCACAACAAAGTGGTGAAATTTGAGCTGCCAGAGGGGGAAAATTTTACTTTTTATAAAGATCAAAGTTTAGCACCTAATAATTTAATTTCTGCCATTAGTGCAAGTAAATTGTTAATAAAAGGATGTAAGGGATATTTGACAATGGTTAAAGACACACGAAAGACAAAAAAGTTTTGAACATTTACCAATAGTGTGTGAGTACCTTGATATTTTTCCAGAAGAGTTGTTAGGTTTACCTTTAGATAGGGAGATCAAGTTTTGCATAGACTTGATTCTTGGTACTCAGCTTGTGTCTATACCTTCTTACCATATGGCCTCTGTAGAGCTTAAAGAGTTAAGGGAGAAATTGCAAGATCTTCTTGACAAGGGATTCATACACCCTAGTTCTTCACTGTGGCGTGCTCCAATATTGTTCATGAATAAGAAGGATGATTCCATGAGGTAATGCATTTATTAAAGGCAATTGAACAAGGTGACAGTGAAAAATAAATATCCATTACCATGAATAGATGACTTGTTTGAACAACTTCAAAAGGCCCAATGTTTCTCTAAAATTGACTTGTGATTAGGGTATCATCAATTGAAGATTCAAGGGGAAGACATTCCAAAGACTGCTTTTAGGACTTGTTATGGGCACTATGAATTATTGGTTATGTCATGTGATCTTATAAATGCTCTAGGAGCTTTTATGGACTTGATGAATTAAGTCTTTAAGCCATACTTAGATCATTTTGTGATCGTCTTCATTGATGATATCCTTGTATATTCAAAAAGTAAGAGGAACACGAAAAACACTTAATGATGACTTTATAAACCTTAAGAGAAAATTGACTATATGCCAAGTTCTCTAAAGGCGAGTTTTGGTTGGATAATGTGGATTTCTTAGGGACATAATATCTAAGGATAGGATTAGTATAGATTTAAAGAAAGTAGAGATGGTTCAGAATTGACCCAGACCTACCACAGTGACTGAGATCTGTAGTTTTCTCGGGTTAGCTGGTTATTGCCTTAGATTTGTGAAAGACTTTTCCAAGCTTGCTACTTCTTTAACTAGTTTAACTAGAAAAAGTATAGAGTTTCAATGGACAAACACTTGTGAAGAGAGTTTTTAAAAATTGGAATGCTTAATTTCAGCACTAGTATTGGCTTTTCCTTCTGGAAGTGGTAGGTATACAGTTTACTGCGATGCCTCGAGAGTGGGATTGAGTTGTGTATTGATGCAACATGGAAGGGTAATAACTTATACATCTAGGTAACTTAAAAAGCATGAATAGAATTATCCCACTCATGATTTAGAGATGGTTGCAGTTATATTTACTTTAAAGATATAGAGGCACTACTTGTATGGCAAAACATGTGGAATTTACAACTAATTACAAGAGTCTTAAGTATATATTTCAACAAAAGGACTTGAATTTAAGATAAAGGAGATGGGTGGAACTCTTGAAGGACTATGATTGCAATATTTTATACCACCCAGGTGAGGCTAATGTAGCTGCTGACACTTTGAGCAAGAAGTCTATGCAAAGCTTGACTCATATAGTTGGAAACAAGAGGCTGATTATGAAAGAATTCCAAAATATTATTGAGAGTGAAGTACAATTTGAGATAGTAAGGCTTGGCTCACTACTAGCTCATGTACAGTTTCATTCTACTTTAGTGGATAGAGTTAAGGCAATACAAGACCAAGACATTCAGTTAAAGAGCATTATGAAAGAAGTCCATAAAGGGAAGGTACAGGAGTTTTCACTAGGTGATAAAAGTGTTCTAAGATGTGGTCGTAAATTATGTATACCAAATGTGGAAGATTTGTAGAGGAAGGTGTTAGAGGATGCTCATCACTCTGCATACACTTTTCATCCAGGTTCCAATAAATGTACCACGATTTGAGTGAGTTCTATTACAGAAAAGGATGAAAAATGATGTTGTAAAGTTCATTTTTAATAGCCTAGCATGTCAATAAGTGAAGGTTGAACATCAGAAACTTGCAGGCTTACTTCAGCAGATTAAGAATTTGGAATAGAAGTGGGAATGAATCATAATAGATTTTGTTACTGGCATGCCCAAGACCTTTAAAGGTTATAATTTAATATGGGTAATTGTAGATCAGTTAACTAAGACTGCACAAAGGCTACCTATAATGTAGCCCAATACGCTAAGCTTTATTTAAACAAGATCATCTCCCTTCATGGCATGGCAATATCTATTATTTCCAACAGTGGGCTACAATTTACAGCCAAGTTTTGGAAGTCTTTCCAAGAAGCCTTAGGGACTCGTTTAGATCTAAGCACTGCCTTTCATCCTTAAACTGATGGATAATCAAAGCGTGTAATTCAAATATCGGATGATATGCTTCATTTATGTGTTTTGGATCTTAACGACAGTTAAGATAAATACTTGCCTACAATAATAGTTATCAATCTAGTATATATATGGCACCTTTTAAGGCATTATATGACAGGCGTTGCAGGTCGCTGATTAGTTGATTTGAAGTAGGTGAATCTAAACTTTTAGGCCCAGACTTAGTACAAGAATTAGTGGCTAAGTTGAAATGAATTCTTTGAAAAGTTATTAGCAACCTTGAGTAAGTAAAAAGCGTATGCAGATAATAGAAGGTGTGACATAGAGTTCACAATTGGAGACCTTGTATTCTTGCGGCTATCACCCATGAAAGGTGTTTTACAATTTGGAAGGAAGGGAAAGTTAAATCCTAGAAACATTGGGCCATTCGAGATACCAGAGAGGGTGGGCACTGTAGTATATCGTCTAGCTTTTCCACCACATTTTGCAAATGTCCATCTTGCCTTCCATGTATCTATACTCCGAAAATATTTACCCAATCCTTCTCATTTCCTTCAACTGAAATCAATACAATTAGATGAGCAACTCTCCTACATAAAGCAACCTATTGCCATAATCAATAGACAAGTCAAGAGACTGTGGAACAAAGATATAGCTTCAGTCAAAGTGGTGTGGCAGAATCATACAGATGAAGAAGCAACATAGGAAGTCGAAGAAGTCATACGAGACAAGTACCCCCATTTCTTTGTTTCTAGCGTAAGTAGCCTCTCTAAAATTTAGAAACCGAAATTTTTTAAGGGGGAGAGAATGTAATAAGGTTTTTCGTTAAAATAAAATTAGAAGAATAAAATAAAATTTTATGGACTAAAATGAAAGGAGGAAATAGTATTTAGGGTATAAATTATAATTTTAACAATTTTTTAGGACTAAAATGAAAAGAACAATATTTTATGAGATAAAACATATAATTTTAACCATTGCATAGTAATTGTCAGTAAAAATGCATGGTTATTGTGCAAATTTCGGTTGAAAAAGCATGGTTACTATTTGCACAGTTTAAATAGTAACCTATACAGCAACTTGAAAATTTCTATAAATAATACAAACATATCTTAATTTTCTCATTCAAACTGGAAGGACAGGTCAAAGGAATGTTCATATTTTTATGAGAGGTAGCTTTATGGAGACTTTTATCATCTGAGTTGTGTTGTAAGAATAGGAGATCTCTACTATTGATCCCTATCAGTGAGTGCACAATTAACAAAGGAGTATTTTTCATGTTAGCTATCATCTTTATTTTCTTGTCTAACTTTCAATTTCTTTATTTCTATATGGATTATATATAGATATTTTTTTTTTCTAAACTAGTATTTTAAGAGTATTTATATATTTTATGCAACAAATTTACTACATGTTATGCTCATGATGGTGGTGGAATCTCATTTAATAGATTGACTAGATTTAAGACATTAAAATGAAATTTAATAGTACCTTTATGAAGTCTTATGGACTTTGTACAAGTAAGACTATGGCAAGCTATGCTACTTAAATGACTAATTTAAATTTTATGAGTTCCTTAATTTATCCCATAACTTCTAAGATCTATGACAGGATTATACCGCCTAAATGGTCTATTATATTTTCTTGTCAGGAACATTCTATAATCAAACTATGTTAAAGGCTCCTAGATCAATTTGGACTTAGAAAAATGAAAACTAAACGTTTAGTAAATTTTACTACACAAAGGGGATTCCATATTATCAAGAGTATTAAAATTATTATTATTATTATTACAATTTTTTTTAAAAGACTAGACACTCATATAAGATTTATGATTTCTAAATAACAAAAAATAAGGTATAAATGCTAATGATCTGCAGGCTCTCAAATGATCTGAATTTTAATCATTTTTATTATTGTTGTTTCATTCTTAATCACTCTTTATTATATTTCATCTTCAAGATTATTTTATTTAAATTACTTTATGGTAGTAAATATGTTTAAAGAAAATTATTTATTTATATATTCTATTTACACTATTCAATAGATTTTATATTTTAAAGAATATCTGAGTATTCATGTAAGAACCTCGTAGCCATTAGCAAGAATAACGACCTTAGTGCACCTTGTTGAAATGAATTATTAAAGATGTATCTGCTAAAGATATACAGGTATGAATTATTGAGATGTATCCAATGAAAGGATACTGATATGAGATATTAAGATATATTCGATAAAGAGATGCAAGTATGAATTATTGGGACATATCTAGTGAAAGGATATGGATAAGAGATATAGATATGTATCTGGTAAAGGTATACAAATATGAATTATTGAAACACATCCTATGAAGAGATACAGATATGAAATATTGAGATGTATCCAACAAAGAGATACAAATATGAGTTATTGAGACGTGACCAATGAAGGGATACAGATATAAGATATTGAGATATATCTAATAAATGGATACATTATGAATTATTGAAACATATATGGTAAAGGAATATGAGTATGATGATTAGTTCTTTCCTTAATACCTGTTTCATATAAAATTATATTATCGAAACTTGTTGTTTGTTAAAAATTCTAAGGTCTTTATTATTTTATTTTTTGCTTACTTTGTTATTTATTCACTCACTAAGTTAGTGGTAGACTTATATCTCTCTCTTTAAATATTTTTCAAATCAATAAGTGCTAGTAAAGTTGCTTTGGAAATTTTCTTATTGTTCAAACTTTTTGGTATGTTATTCTGGTTAATCACATTGTACCTCTAACTCTAAGGTAATGTCTACTAGATTTCTGTTTGTTTATGATTTTGTGAAGTATTGTAAGCCTTGTATGGGCTATTTCCTTATTATACCAAATATACATTGTGAAATTATTGAATTAAATTTTGAAGTGTATATAATATTTATCATCGATATTTTTATTTAATAATTGTAAAAAAAATCATTTTAGGCTAGCTGAGCTAAGTTAATTCATCTTATGTGCCAGTCACGACCAATGAAATTAGGTCATGACATTTTGTTTGTTAGATAGATCAATGAACCAACAAGGCTTCGATATCTTGTCTCATCCACTTTATTTGTTCCATTTTAAATAAATTCTCATTTGTGCCAATTGCAGTTAATGCTGGTTTGCAATCTTCCATCTTAAATTGTTTTAACAAGTCACCTGCATATTTTTCTTGAGAAATAAATATCAGGTTAGGTTTTTGTTTGACATACATATCAACTAAGGAAGTATCTCATAAGACCAAGATCGGTCATCTCATTTTCCTTCATCATAGCTAGCTTAAACTCTTTAATTGTTTTTAGGTTGTTCCCAGTATATATTGAATCATCCACATAAAGACACAAGATGAGAAATTGATCTTCATGGATCTTCACATATAATGAAGGCTCACTTGGGCTTTTTATGAATCCGTGATCAAGAAGATACCATTCTATTTTATTGTTCCATGTATGTGGTGCTTGCTTTAAATTGTAAATTGTTTTCTTCAAATGGTAAACTTTGTCTTCTTTTCCTTTAACAACATATCCTTCTAGTTATTCTACGTACACTTCTTCTTCAAGTTTTCCATTTAAGAATGTTGAATTCACATCTAATTTATACACTTTTAGTTTTAATTGCGCAACTAGAGCAAACACCACTCTTATTGTCTCCATACAGACCACAGGAGCAATGACTCATTGAAGCCAATACCTGGTTATTAAAAATATCCCTTTACTACGAGTTGTGCTTTGTATTTCTGGATGGATCTGTCTTCAATATACTTAATTTTGTAGAGCCATTTTAGACCAATGACATCCTTATGTTTTGGCTTCTTCATAAGCTCCTATGTTTGATTTTTCTCGATTATCTTTATTTCTTTGTCCATGGCTCTTCTCCATTCTTCTTGTTTTGCTGCTTTTTCAAATTTTTGTGGCTCATAAGAAAAAGATGCAACATTACAAGTTTGATAAATATCTTGCAATTACCATATCTACCTTGGAGGAGTTGAATCTGGTGACTAGATAATTTGTTTTCAAGGTTGATTCATGCTCAAGTCTGAATCATTACCTGCATTCTCCTCAATATTAAGATGTTGTGCTCTACTAGGGACTTCATTTTTCCAATTCCAACTAGCATTTTCATCAAAAATCATATCCCTTGAAATAATCAATTGTTTTGAATCAGGATTGTAAAGACGATAGCCCTTGGACTCATCAATGTACCTAATGAAGATACACTTTTCTCCTTTCTCATCTAGCTTGTCTCTGCTTTCTTTTGGGATATGAGCATAAGCAATGCAATTGAAGACTCTAAAATGATCAACTTTTGGCTTTCGCTTGAACCAAGCTTCATATAGCATTTTATATGGAACAACTTTTGTAGGGAATTGGTTAAGAATATAAACAGTTGTATTGACTGCTTAAGCCCACACATATTTTGGCAGATCTTTTTCTTGCAACATCGCATGAGCCATCTCGAAAATGGTTTTGTTTTTTCTTTCTACAACTCTATTTTGTTGTGGTGTGTGGCGTACTGTGTGCTCTTTCTCAATGTCATGCTCCTTATAGTAGTTGACAAATCTTTTATCAGTGAATTCTCTCCCAAGATCAGTTCTCAATATTTTTAAAGAGTGACCACATTGTTTATTAGCTAGTGCTTTGAATTGAATAAAATAAGAAAATGCATTTGATTTCGACACAATAATGTAAACCCAGATTATGCGAGTATAATCATTAACAAAGAGTAGAAAATATCTCTTACCATCCAGAGTTGCAATTCTTAAGGGACCCTAAATATCTGCATGCATTAACTCTAATGAGACCTTTGCTCTCTAAGATGATTTTGGAAATAAGAGTCTATGCATTTTCCAAAAATGCATCCTTCACAGATTTTTCTTTCAAAATGCATTGGAGAAAGCCCAAGCACCATTTCATTCTTATTCAACGCCTCAAAGCTTTTAAAATTTAAATGATTGTATTTCAAATGTGATAATGTGGATTTATCTATGTTTTCACATTTCATAGCATATTTTTGCCCAATTGACATGCTTAAAGGAAATATTTTGTTATGGGCCATTTTAATAATAGTTATAAGCTTCCCCTTATTCTTATCAAATATGATACATTTATCATTATACAAAATTAACTTGTAGCCTTTTTGAATCAGTTAACTAACACTTAATAAATTTTGTGTAAGGCTTGGAACATAAAAATATCATGCATATATTTTTGTTGGACATTTTTTGATTTTACAGCAATTATGTCTTTGCCTTTAACCTCTTGCATTTTATTATCACCAAGTGTAACTTGAGATTTCATACTTTCATCTAGATTGAAAAAGCAATTTTTACTGCTTGTCATGTGGTTTGAATAACCACTATCCAAATACCAAATATTAGTTGATTCTTGATAAGAAGAAAATGCAGAATAAAATATTTGATCAAGAGGTTTATCTTTTTCAATGAAATTTAACTCTTCCTTTTGTCAATACCAATAATCTTTTTCAAGATAAGTGTGCCTTTTGCACCACTTGCACTTGTACCGACAATCTTTCGTATCATGATTATCTTTCTTACATAAATTGTAATAGGAGCTTAATTCTTCTTTTCTCCCTTGATTCTTGTAATTTCTTCTCCCCTTTCTACAATAATTAGATGATCCTCTATTATGAGGATTTTGATCGTGATCATATTTTTTATCTCCTTCATTTTTAGAGAAATTTATTTTTGATTTAAAGGCTTGCTCTAGTGGTTGCTCAAATCTTTGCATTATCTCCTCATGCACTTGGAGAGATCCCATTAGCTCTACTTTGGCTTTTTCAATTGCAGCCACCAAATGATTAAATTTGGCTGGAAGTCTTCACAATAATTTTTAATTAATTTTCTTATCTTCTATTATAGCTCCATAACTTCTAATTTGGTTAATAATATTAGAGACATGAGAGAAGCATGTATGAATAGTTTTGCCTTTATTAATAAAGTATTAAAATCTTTCCATAAAGATTAGAGTTTGATAGTGATTACCTTATCTGAGCCATTGTATTGACTATGTAAAATATCATACCTCATTTGTTGTCTTAGCATTCATAATTATGGGAAATATTTGTTGCTTACTCCTTGCTGGATGAAAAGTAAGGCTTTTGCTTCCTTTTGCAAGCTTTGCTTGTGCTCCTTTTGCTTTATAGCAGACCATGTTGCCAGCTCCTCTGGAGTTAATTCTTGAAAACCTTCTACTACTATATCCCACAAGTCTTGTGTAATAAATAATGTCTTCATTTTTGTGCTCCAAAAAGCTTAAGCTTCTCTCTCAAATATTGGGATTGAAGTTTGGGCATAGTTGAAGGAAGATAGGTTGGAGGGAAGAGTGAAGGCCATTAGTACTAAGATATGAGATGTAAAATTATAGTATTAAGGTGGTTGAGTATGACTAAAGATTTAGGATTAGGGCTTTGATACCACTAATGGAATTTAAGGATATGAAAAAATATAAATAATGAAGAGGGAGAAAAAGAATCAATATAAAAATGCGAAAGAAGAAATGATAGAATTATGAAATTGTTTTTTGAATTGCCTTGTACACACACCCATCGAATGAAACGTAACAATATATGTAATGGTGCAAAGTCGGTTTGTTGCCATTATGAAGCTTACACTACAAATATTTTAATATTCCTATTTTACATAGTAGCTGATACGTGGCTTGGCTACATGCATTTCACATATTCCTTAAATTGTCTAGAAAGCTTCCACTGCCACTTGTGTCTTGATTTTTTTTATTATTTATTTCTAATACAATGAACTGAAGACATCAAAGGGCAAAAGTAACTAATTGTGTTTCCATTTCTTTATAGAATGGATATTAAAAAGTAGCCATAAGTTTAGTTGCTTATTCAAAAAGAAACAATTGCGCCAGCTAACAAGTACTTCCCTTAAAACAACCAGAGAAAAAGGAAACTAATTGACTAGTTGTTTCTCAGCAAAACCGAAAAGAAATAAAAGGGAATGAAGAAAGGAAGTCGAATTCCTCCCATGTGGAAGAGATTTCAATTTTGTAGGAGAACAGGGTGGCTCGGGTCCCAAAGGGATGGAATAATATTAAGTGTGAAATACTGTGTTTTACCATATAATCTTTAGCCAAATCTGCAATGTCTACTTTTGTTAATAAAACTGTTCACGAGACTTTCAGAAACGAAAGAGTAATGATATTTGACTACTTTACTATGTTCACAAACTTGCAAAAGGTATAAGTAGCTCTATCATATGATGACACTATGAAAGTTTTTCTCCTTAACCGAGTCCAGGATATATTTAGTCAGAATTGAGTAACATCATCATTGGAAAATCCTATTACAATGCGAATTGATTAGTTGGGCAATGAGTTCAGTTTAGTAATGAAGAGGACGTTTCTAATTCTTGACACTGTTGGCGCCAGTCCTAACAAGGTAGGTTACTATTCCAACATAAGTAAGAGGCCGATGTTGCTATCCAACATCAACAAGAGGGCAGGATCAAAGAAACAGCAACTTACATATGCTGAAATCCTTAGTATTACCAACAATTTCGAAAGGGTTGTGAGAAAAGGAGGATTTGGTACAGTGTCCCATGGGCATCTAGTTAGTACTCAAGTTGCTGTTAAGATGGTGTCTCCTTCAACTCAAGGATTACAGCAATTCCAGGCTGAGGTATCACATTTTCCTTTTGGTATATTATAAATACACTTGCAGGTGTTAGTAACTTTAGGTTTGTTAAGTGACATGAGCTGAAGGTATACTGATCTTTTAATTCGCAGGCCAGCCTCCTTACTAGAGGTCATCATAAATGCTTGACTCCTCTGCTTGGGTACCGCCATGACGGCACCAATAAAGCACTCATCTATGAGTATTTGGCAAATGGAGACTTAGCTAAGCTTCTATCTGGCATTTAATGAAGTTCTTTTTGAACCTGCCAAAATTGAGCTATTATTTCTCTACATAGCTGAAACTGTCCGGTGAATGCAGATAGCGAAAAACTCTTGAGTTGGAAATAACGTATCCAAATTGCAATGGATGCTGCAGAGGGTCAGGAAGGAACTATATCCTCTCTTTTTTAACCTGCATCTGAATGTGATTATTAATTTATCAACCAGAAGTAACATGGACTTTTACACTGTAGGCTTGGAGCACTTGCATAACAGTTGTAAACCACCAATTATTCACAGAGATATCAAACCTAGAAACATCCTACTGAATGAAAAATTGAGTGGTAAAATAGCTGATTTTGGTTTGTCAAAGATATTTCCTCATGAAGATGACACCCATGTGTTCAGAGTCATTGCTGGCACCCCAGGATACCTGGACCCTAAGTAAGTAATGACTGTTATCATTTCATATCTATCCCAGAGGCAATATTATATCAATCTTTTATTTGCACTTTTTGATTGTTATAGGTTGACTTACAATATCTTTTGGCCTGCAGGTACTATGTGTCAAACAAGTTGAATGAAAAAAGTGATGTTTTTAGCTTTGGAGTTGTTCTGCTTGAGCTAGTTACAGGCCGGCCTGCAATCAACAAAACTGAATAGAAAGCTCATATAACTCAATGGGTTGCCTCTATGTTGCCGGAAAGGGAGATTCATGACATTGTAGATTCAAGATTACGAGGAGAGTTTGACTATTATTATGCAAGACCTTAAATATTGCAACGTCTTGTGTAGCGCCAACTTCCATTAATAGGCCAGGCATGAGTCAAGGTGATGGATTTTGTTATGTTTGGGCATGGAGATGACTCTGGAATCTGATACTGATTGGAGTACATCAAAGAGTTTAATTGATGTCTCGAATTTGAGTCATGGTACTATTAGTGGAGTGAGTTCTTTAATAAGGTAGGTAGTTTAATGTTGACGAGGAGACCAGAAATGTAATAACATTAACAATTATTAGGAACATTTTTTTCTCATAAATAACATATCTTTGACACAGACATACATTTCTTTTTTTCCTCTATTTTAATAAATAAACCTTTGTTCCATTTCTTTATTCTTATATAATTGGCGTTATTGTAATTATTTTTTTGATTTAGCTTTATAAGTTTTATACGATTGTGGAAATTCTCGAACGCGGTGCACAGTAATCATTCATCCAAATTATAATCATAGCAGCGAAACAATGCAGCAGAAAGCTAACGTAACAAAAAATGGACTGCAATGAGGAAGGGGAAAGAAGAATTTATGAATTAGCAACAGAAAAAGAGATAATGACCCAGACGCTCACCTCTCGGAATCGAACTCAGCTTCAATGTTCATTATGCTATAGCTTTAGCTTTTCTGATTCTCTTGCTCTGCTCACTCTTCTCGGCTGTCCCGTTCGCCTGCTCTGCTTCTTCGCCGGGCAGTCGTCTGTTAGAATGAAGAGGAAGAATCATGTAAGAATAGAAATTTCTCTTCACTGTCATTTTTCACTTCTTTTGGCTTGAAACTTTACTAAGTAGTAATTACATTATAATTAAAGGAATTGCAATCGATAACTAATTAGCCAAGTTTAATTCTTAAACATTGCCGGACCTCAGGATTTTTAGCTCATTAGTCATCCATTGCGTCCTTGGAAGCGTGGATTAAGTGCAATGCAGATTCCTCTATTTAGGTCAATTTAGGTTTAGGGTTTACATAAATCGTAAAAACATAAATTTACAAAGAGAGAAGGAGGAGGAAAGGGAAAGAAGATTTATTAATTTTTTAAAGTATCTTTCTCTTTTACAGTATGATTGGATCCTTAGAGTAATGGATCCCCCACTCCAAAAGATCCAGTGACATTTAGATGCACGCAAAATTAGTTGGAAGAGCTGAAATATCGTCTGCCTTGTTAGCTAGTGGTAGAATTTTCTTCAACATCACCTCTTATATTCAAAACCTCAACATAAATTATAACATCAATTTTGTCCATCTTTAATCGTCCTAAATTCTCACGTTTAAATATATATAAAAACCGGGTGCAATATCATGTGGACTTGGTCCATTGATAAGGAGTTGTAATACTTACTTATTCTATATGTTTGGTTAGGTGTTGAAAGAATTAAAAGATTTGTTTACACATTAAAAATAAGAGTTTATTTTGTCTAAATTTTCTTCTGCATAAAAATTAAAAAACTTATTTTTATATTAGAAAACCAACAATAATGACACAATTTATATTTTAAATAAAATTTCTAAACATAAATTACAATTAGACAATTACTTTCGGTTAAAATCAAATTTAAAAAATTACATCCGTCCAAAATTAAATTTGCACCACTCAAATTCAAATAGATACTTTAAGAGTCTGATTGACAGAAATTGTTGATAGCACAAAGTAAAAAATTTGGAGCTAATTTAAGCTTGTAAAATCAGAAAATATTAATTGCATATAATTTTATATTAAGGAGAATTCGTGCACCATCATTTCGTTAATATTGTAAAAAATTCATGATACATCTGTTAATGAAATTCCACGCGTCATATACGTAAGCATTAATAATTTAATTAAAGATATAGCCTGAAATCTACACAAGCGCATGCTCTCTGAGTAAACTCGCAGTTTGACTAATTAGGAGCCTGTTTGCTTTTGTTATTTTCTGTAAAAATTTTGGAAAGAAAATGTTTGGGTGACTTTTTAATTTGAATTTTACTGAAAACAAATCCCAAATTTCAAGAAAAATTGAAAAAAAAATCCTACGTTGACTCAGTTAATTCTGCAACTAAAATTATAGAAATGCATTAGTCCATGTCATCTCATTGGTTATCTCATTATTATTATTATTATTATTATTTTAATTTTTCACATAACAAAATACTTAAAATAATTTTTTAATTATTAAAAAATATTATATTTAATTTTTTATCTTTTAAAAAATTATTAAATTTAATTTTTTTATTAAACCTTAAACTTTATATATAATGAACTAAATTTAATATAAATTTTTAAAAAATAAAAAATTAAGTGTTAAATCTTTTAATAAGTGTGGGATCATTTTAAATATTTAAATAAATAAAAGATTAAAATAATAATTTTATAGTTGATAAAATACCGAAAAAAAAACACACAGTTTACTCATCGCATAAAATCATGTCTGGAAACTATGATGCAAAGCAGAAACTGCCTAGATTTGATCTGTACCTTGGACCTGGCCCTTGTTGATTCCTTTTGCTATCAGATTTTGGAAATCATAATTCTGCATTAATAATAGTACCTATCTGTATCAATGTGACGGCCATTGGAGCTCTTGAAACGCAATTTGAGTTGGCTTGCAGCAACGGAGAATTCTCAGGTAATTAAGTCATATCTTCATGATATAATATCCTAGAAGCTCCAACAATAGGGGGGAAAAAAAAAGAATAATTAAGGTGCATTTCCTTCTTCTTTTTTTTTTGAACAAAACTTAAGTGTAGTTTTAAAAGGCAAAACTATACCGTTGCATGCTTTGTTTCAGTTAAAAACTTGTCATTAAGTCTTTGTAATTTATAAGTATTTTAACTTAGTTCCTACAAATTTTCTTAATGTAACTAATTATATATTGTTTTAATGCTCTATATATATATATATATATATATATATATATGTATTATTTAGGCTAACAATAGAACTATATAATGAAACAAAATTAACTGACATATTTAACAAAATACTGACAAAAATATTGTTATAGAGATTAAATTATAAATTATTTAAACTACGATGATCTAATTATAAATTTTTTAATCATAAAAATAAAATTCAAAATATGATTTTCCCTTTTTAAAATCTTAGTCAAAATATGAGAAGCAGAAGCTTTTTATAATTCAGTGTCATAATTAAATTTGTATAAAAGTTTATATGTCACGTATTTATGTTAAGACTTGACAAAAACACATAAGAAAAATTATCTGAGTTTAGTCTTTCTTTAATGTTTGTTATCAAATTTTATTTTTGAAAAAAATATTGACATGCGAATATATTTTTTTTCCCATGCACTCATTATCAAATTACTCATTCTTTTTAAATGATCTTTACAGATATGCATGACTTGTTTTTACTAAAAAGGAATTTTAACGATAAGTAATTATATATGCTTAATATTTTTATTACGAAAGAAAATATGGGTATGACTGAAATTTATTTTGTCTAGCTAGCCAGTTGCAGTTTCAACAATATCATTTAATTACTTTTCTTTTAGCCAGCTTTCGTGTTAATTACTTTTCGATAAAAGCTTAATACATATTTAATAAAATCCTCTAGCTAAACGTCGCTTAATTTTTTGTGGATAAATTATATGCATAGCTTGGTATATTTATCGTAATCCAACTGCTTTAAATGCATGCTGCCGAGACTTAATTAATAATTATTTGGTACATTTTCATTTATGAAAACAATTAATAATAAAATTTGAAGTGATATCTTTGCCAACCAAGTTAAAATAGACATATATAATTGTTTATACCATCAAGGGCAATAGTTGCGTCCTACATTCCACTTCTGGAAGTTGAATGAGTTTTTGTAAATGGCTTGAATGCGAGAAATTTGAATTTTTCTCAATTTAATTTTATACCCTTTTTTTACCAAGCAATTGTATCCTGATTTTTGATGATTCAGATAATATATTTGTTTATCTTTGTAAAACATACTTTTTCCGTTAGTCATTTATTATAAAATTATGAGTGTAATCCTTTGCTCATTGGAATATTTAAAATAATTTATCATTCATTAAAAAATATCATACTTAAATTCTCACTTATATAAAAAAAAATATCTTTTATCAAACATTAAATTCTAAATTTAAATAACTAAATTTGATATTTTTTTAAAAAATGAAGATTAAATATAACATTTTTTTATATATAAAAAATTATTTTAAACATTTCAATAAATGAGAGACTTAATTGATAATTTTGTAATGAGTAAAAAATAAAAAATATTTTACTCATTTTTCTCTCATTGATAAACAACAATTAAGTATTATTGAATGCTTCTGATTTAATTACCCAATTTATACTATTAATTTATGGTGCTCAAATTCCACGCGTCTTCTAGAGAAGGATCAATTATTTAATCAGAGGTAACATCGTGCTAATATAAAAACATAAGTTTCGTATAGTTGACAATAACGTATGTGATGGAAATGAGAATATGAATAAAATAAATAAATAAATATGTTTGATTGTATATAGAATAGAATGTAAATAAGATTGTCATAGTTTGTTTGATTTGACAAAATGAGAAAGAAGTTACCATATTATCATTAAATAAAAAATTATTATTATAATATATACTCTAAAAAATAATTATTATTAAATATTAAAAATAAAAAATTTATTATAAAAAAATTAAAAAATTTAAAATAAATAAAATGATAATAAAAAATTATATAGGTTTTTTTTATTATATACATTAATATTTAATAATATATTCTTTTTATTGTATATAATATATTAGAATATTTAGAATATTCAAAATTAGCATATTAAATATATTTTAATTTTGAATTATATTTATATTATATTATATATATATATATATATATATTCTATTATTATTATATTATATAATAATGTTTAATGAAAAATATACTAACAATTTAATTAAATAATTAAAATATTAAAAACATAGATGAAAAGATAATAGAATCTCTCCTCTTGGAAGCATCATTATCTCTCGCCAGCGACTTGGAGTAGAGAGAAGACAAAAATGTTTTGATTTGATTGCAGCACAGACTAAGGTCATTTTGGGCAAAATATATTTGTTTCCCTGTAGAGCTACTCCATTCCCACCAGGTTTGGAGGGAGAAGTCATTCCCACGTTCATGGGAGACAGGAAGGGCGAGGGCGAGGGACTCCATTGGCCATCTGTGTACCAAAGGATGCTGAGGTATTACCTCTCCCTCTCCATTGCAGGATTGAAGCGAACCAGACGGGACTTTATGGCTTGTTTGGAGGAAAAAAAATAAAAGAAAATAAAGAAAGTAAATTTTAAATTTTGATGTTTGTTTAGAGTAGAATCAAATTATATATATATATATATATATATATATATATTCTTGTAATATGTTTGATGAAATGGATGAGAAGGAAGTTTATAAAAAAAGTAAAATTTAAATCTCAATTATACTTCTCTTTTTTCTCTTCCAATTTTCTTTCCCAAACAAAGTCTTATGAATGATGTATCTCCATATACAAAATAGGTGGTTATGTGCCATGTTATGTGTTAGGGTGTTTATAGATCTAGTTGACTCGATTCATTTGATTTGGTCTGATTATACTGGTGAGGTTAGACTTGATAAATATAAAAAAAAATTACAAATTTTACCATGTCTGAAATAAGTTATAGGTTTACATAAAATTCAACATGGTTATTATTTTTATATTTTTAATTTATTATTATTTAATTTATAATAAAATTTTTTCACTTTAATTTTTTAAAATTTTAAACACTTTTCATTGCAAATCTTAGTTTTTTAATTTCATTTTTTTATTTATTTCAAATAATAATTTTTTTAACAAAATTTTTAATAAAATTTTTTATCAAATAAAAATTAAAAATATATTTATAGAGCATACCAGAATTTATTTATACTAATTTTTATATATCATAACTTTCAAAAAATATTAACTCTTTCAAATTTTAAACACATTTCATTCCAAATCCTAGTTTTTTATTCCATTTTTTTATTTATTTCAAATCTTAATTTTGAATTTTTTAATAAAAAATTTATTAAAATCTTTTTTTATAAAATAAAAGATAAAAATATATTTATAGACCATAATCATTTACTTGGCTAAAATTGGAATAGACGAAGTTTTTATCTCTAAAAAGAGACCCAATCTTAAACAAGTTGGGTGCGGGTTTGGAAAAAATCTAACTAGACCTAACCCATATTCATATGAAAAAATGAGTTAGGCCTTTTTGTGTCTTCTGTTGAATAATATTTTAAAAGAAAAAAAAAAACTTATTGAAGGAAATTAATCAATAGAACTCTATCTTATTGGATAATTTTGTTAAATTTTTCTATACAAGACTCTATTTTGCTGAAAGAAAAAAATTAATATAGCTTTTAATATAACAAATTATTAAACCCCCCGTTTAATGAAATGGCATCATTACGTGCATCTACACTGTCCTAAAGATAATATTAATTCATTTTTGTTAATATTATCTTTTTGTTTATGTATTATGATAATTATTAAAATATTTTTTTTTTGGCTGGTTTTGTCAATAGGTGTCATTTTCTCTTTTATATATGTATACAATAATTATTTTGGCGGTTTTGTGTCTTTGATCTTGTCTAAGAAGAAAAATATTTGAATACAGAACTTTTAATATTTGACTTCTTCCTAATATGGCACGAAAATGTATATATAGACTATAGACTATAGACTATAGAGTGAGATGAAAACCCAACACGTTACCCATAAATGAGATCATTGTTATATATATATCCTTCAGTCTTACTAGATAGATAGTCCATAAATCGATCCGTTAGATTCTGAACTCAATACTGTTAAAAATGACAAAACATTCACTGTTTGCAATCTTTCAACTTTTCTTGACTCTTGCAGTTAACGTTCATGCTCAGGATCAATCAGGTTTGGTACTCTCATCCAACTCACTTTTTCTCATTGCTACAATAAGCACTAGCTATTCTTCAAATTTCACATCTTAATCGTCTTCCTTCTCAATTACATACATAATTAAAGTTAGAATTTAAAAAGTTCTAGGTAGTGGTAACATTCGTAGGTTTTAGAAATATAAATTAATACCATTTATAGGCTTCCATCTAACAATCAAACTTGAAAAATTTATCACTCTCTCATAAATTATTATCTTTAGATAAGTACTGATGGAAATCTGAGGTGAAAATTGCTCGCTATAACTTTTTAAGAAGTCTAGTTTTTCTGATAATATTTTCTTTGTATAGATTTTCATGTTATCTTTTGGAAATCAAAGTTTATCCAAAAATCTCAACTAAGCCACCTCCATGCATGTGCCTTTTTCTAATGTTATCATCGATCATTCAGGCTTCATAAGCATCGATTGTGGACTTGTGGATGAACCAAACTATAGAGATGAAATTACAGGCATCAATTACACTACAGATGCTAATGTCATAGACAGCGGTGTAAGCTACAACATATCCTCAGAATACAAGTCCAGTTCCCTACCGAGGCAGTTCTGGAATGTTCGAAGCTTCCCAGAAGGAGCAAGGAACTGCTACACCTTTAATGTTCCTCGTACAAGCAGCAACAAACGTCTTATAAGGACGAGGTTCATGTACGGAAACTATGATGGAAAAGAGAGTCTGCCTAGATTTGATGTGTATGTTGGTGCTAACAGGTGGGATTTAGTGGAGTTTGAGAATGCTTCTAGTGTAGTAACCAAGGAAATGGTTGATATTGCCTCATCAGATTACGTTCATGTTTGCCTTGTTAATACAAATAGCGGGTTCCTCTCATTTCGGCTTTGGAGATTAGGGTTCTCAAGAACGATACCTATATGTTTCAATCTGAGCCACTAGAGCTGTTGAAACGATTTGATGTAGGCTTGCAAGAAAATCAAATGATCAGGTAAGCCATCCAACTTATTGTGCAGGTTTATTATATATGCTATTAGCATACTATTTAAAATGTTGATGATTCCCAATAGAACATTATACCATTAAATTCTATTACTATTGACCTTTTAATTATACTTTTGACTTAGGTACCCAAACGATATTTATGATCGAATATGGACACCTTACAACCCCTATAATTGGAAAATCATATCTACCTCAGTTATCATTGGCAGCCCATTCTTCTTCGAAGTACCTTTAGTTGTGCAGAGCACTGCAGCAACACCAGCGAATGAGAGTGACAATTTGGGATTTTCCTATGACCTAAGTGATGATCTTGCCCTGTTTTACGTGGTCATGTATTTTGCTGAGATTCAGAAGCTCCAAAGTAATCAAACTAGAGCGTTCGACGTCTATGTCAATGGGAGGCTTTTACTGTCAATCAATCTTCCTTTCTTGGGCATAGCTGCAGGAGTTTATGCACCAGCCTCTCTACTTCAATCTAAGGTTGAAATTTGGATAAATAGAACAGATGCATCATCTGCTCCACCTATTCTCAATGCCATCGAGGTTTATAGAAGGAAGGTTTTCAATCAATCAGAAACAGACCAAAGTGATGGTACGTCCTTGTGCTATATTTCCTCTGTTACGAAGTACGAACCATGAATCACTAATACTTTTGTTGAAACATAAATTAGAAACAGAAACACACTCGCAGTCATGTTGTGGTCGATAAGTACGTGTTTGATAAGTATTTGGTATGACATGACAATTCAAATTGTAATTCAACACTCTATATTCAATCATTGTCATGATGATGGTATAGATGTCAATATGCATGCAATTCTTAGGCATCATTTGAAACCAATGTTCGACAGGTTATAACTCAGCATTTAATGTAGTTTTTTTAAAAACAAAAGAACAGGTAATTACTTGAGCATTTTTAAAATCTAGCTAGTCTCAAGTTCACTTTTTTATTACGTAAATGCTCTTTTACTTTAAACGTTCTTTCTTTGTTAAAAGATTTATGGAGTATGCTAGTATACATCAATTATAAATTGACTACCTAAACAATATTTTGTTTAATGTATGGAATTTTTATTTTGTTACAAACTTATATATAGAATACTTATTCTTCCAAAAGATTGTATAGTATCATTTTTTTAGTACTGCTGGAAGGATAAAATTTGAACAAAATTGAAAGTTTATGTATGCAAACGAAAAAGCTTTAAAAGTTAATTGATATTAATGCCATTTTTAATAGATCAAAATAGGGTTTTACTCAAGAAAATTATTTTGAGATTTATTGACTAATCTTTCTAATGCTTTGATGCATACATGTTACTTGTATATGTCGTTGATGCTATCATGCAAATCAAGTTAGCTTACGCCATCAAGAGAAACTGGCAAGGAGATCCTTGTTCCCCTCAGGTTTATATGTGGGATGGTCTCAATTGCAGCTACAGTGGTCTCAATGAACTTAGAATCACATCTTTGTAAGTTTGCCAAAAATAACCTTACACTTGCAAACTCTGTAGAATCATATTAATTCTTTGGTTTTTGTGCATTTGCAACTCTTTGGATCAATTTTTGTAGGAACCTATCCTCATGGGGGTTAACTGGAAACATATCTTCTCGCATCTCCAATCTCAAATGGATACAATATCTGTAAGCATTTGATTCTTTTGAATGGTTTTAAACTACTTGCTAGTGACTTATTACTCTCACATCTTAAACAAGCATAAGAATATAATTAATCCTTATTTTGTAGGGATTTCTCAAATAACAGTTTAACTGGCCCTATACCTGATTCTATCTCTCAACTGGAGTTCCTTAAGTTTTTGTAAGTAATTAGTTAGAATTTTTTTATTAGTTTTTGAGAATATTGATAGTAAGACTACAAAAACTTACCTTTTGTTGCAGAAACTTAGAAGGAAATAAGCTGTCCGGGTCAATTCCAGCAATACTCATAGAGAAATCAAGGAATGGATCGCTTATAATAAAGTGTGATGGATGCATGTAGGTTCTCACACAGTTGCATGCTTGAGGAGACACAGAACTCCATACGACAACCCTATGAACCAAAATAATAATAATAATAATAATAATAATAATAATTGAAAGCATGCTGCAGGTGTGTGATTGTATTCAACTAATATCATGTTGTTTCAAGTATTATTTACATCTCATGAAGAATGTATATGAAGCAAAAACCAGTGAGGTCTTCGATCTCAAAGTTTCCTTCGGTTCTCCTCATGAAGATTATTCACCGACTCACGATCCACAACTCAAATATATAAAGAAGAAATATAAACCATGAGTCCTTTATTTCGAAAGCAAAATATAAATCACAAGAAAAGATCACAGGGGCATTAATAGCAATCAATCCAAAAGAGTAATGGGTAGCATCTAAACAAGGGATTGGAGAAAATGGGCAGTAAAGTTCAGCTCATTCTAACATCTAACTTAACATGCACAAATTCAGGAGCATTGCCTAGATGGCTTCCAATCCAATCCAACATGCCATTTTAACCAATTTGATCCAATCATTAAGGGACTCACGAACATGTGTTTTAGTTGTATTCCCAAATAAAACACAGGAGAAAGATAATCCTTGAAATCATATTACATGAAAATTTTGGATTAAAAAAACAAGAAATTCCCTATTCATGAACTCGCACTCTACAACCCACCGCTTGCTTATTCAGTAAACAAAATGGGGCAGACATCGAGTAGGGAATACTCAAGCAAGCAACGATCAAAGCAAGAAATGCCAACGAGGCATTCTAAATCATATTGAGCATTATTAAGGGTAATTTTCTCTCGCTCTTGGTGCTCTGTTCGTGCCATTCAAAACAGAGTCCGTTTCTCAATTCTCCCCTCCTCTCAAGCTTCTCGTGGTTCTCTCTATTCTTCCCCGATTCGGCTCTCTCTTCCTCACGCCCTCTCGGTATACACACCGTCTTCCCGTCACTCTCTGGTGTCTTCTCTAATTTCCCTCCATATGCTCTCCTTTTTAATGACTCTCTCTGGCTCCCTTGTATTCTCCCACGGGATCTCTCATTTCTGCTGTCTTCACGCTTCCCCTTGTTCTTCCATTCTTACATCTGTGTTACCTCTTCTTCTTCCATTGGTTTTCTTCTCTGTTTTTCTGTTCTTACTTCCAAACTCTCTTCTTTTCCTCTCCCAAAAACCTTTACGGTACCCCTCTTTCGGGGTGATCAAAACAGGGGTATTCTTTTCCGTGCTAATTAACGAAGGTTATGAATGCTATTTCTAAAAATCTTCTAGAATTAGAGGAAGAGAGAATTTTGCTTCCCTCATTAATTTCAAGTTTTTTTGTATAGTTAAAAGAGTCAAATGGACATATCCAGGTTTTTTCATTTAATAAAAAATGTAATTCATAGAAGCTAAGCCACGAGATATAGACCAAATTTATGTGTACATGTACTTTGCTGAGATTAAAATGCCTCCAAATAATCAAACAATGAAATTAAACATTTATATACGTTGATGGGAGGCTTTTCCTTGGTCAGTTTACTTTTTCTTTGGGCATTACCGTGTGGTTTATGTATCCCTTCAGTGTCACATTGAAATTTGGATAAAAAGAAAAGACGCTTCAACTCTTAAATGCCTTTGAGGTTTTTGAAGTAAAGCTTCTGATCAATCAATCAGAAACCGCCTACATTATGAGAAGAGAAAAGTTTCTGGACAAAAATTATTGTGGAAGATATATTTTACAAAAGTTTATTTAATAAAATCCTTTAGCTAAACATCGCTTAATTTTTTGTGGACGAGAGTTTGATGTACTTCTCGTAATCCAATTGATATAGATGCAATGGCAGAGGGGCCTCCCTCTCTCTCTCTCTCTCTCTCTCTCTCTCTCTCTCTCTCTCTCTATATATATATATAATATCTCGTTAAAAATTAAAACATATATAAGTTTTTTTCAAAAATTATGTACAAATTATAATTTGATTAATAATTCACATATTATTATAATATATAAGAAAAGTTACTATTTTAGTTTCTTATTTTTTAGTGTCAATTGAATACTTCCCAAATTTGTACCGTTCATTAAAATTTCGATAGTTGTCTCATAATAAGCCAAGAACGAGAGACTAAATTTTATTATTTTTGAATTTTTGTGAGGCTATTTTATTAATACAAATTGATAAAGATCTAAATTGATACTGAAGTAAAAACGTAGATGAATGAAATGCTCAGTTTCTCACAATATGAGTTATATTTTAAAAAACAACGAGTCATTTACTGTTACCTCATCATTACTAGTCATAAGTTTTTAAATTATTTTATAAGTATTTATGAATGATAATTAAAAAATTTTAAAAATAATATCTTATCAATATTTTAAAAATTATAATAAAGAAGTTTTTGTTTATATTTTTATGTTAATTATAGACTTAAATTAAAATATTAAATATGACTATTTTTCTCAACATTTAATTTTAGTTCTTCATTCTTTCACTTTATTATTATCCACTTTTCCTAATTTTTTAAGATATTTTTTATTTTATTTTTAATGTTTTCCAACTTATCGTTTGCATAACTTTATAACTAGCTTTATAATCCTTTCTTACCTATAAGTTTTATAAATTAACTTACTTATTATCATTATATTTATCGAAAAAAGTATTATTTTGGTTCTTTATTTTTTGCATTGAGAAAAATTTTATTTTTGTCCCACACTCCTTGCGTCTTTTCCATTTTGAGCCCTAACTCTTTCAAAACTCTAAACAAGTCCCTCAGACAATTGTCCATCATCTTGGTCCCTCCATTAATCTACCGTTAAAGAGACGCTGATGTGGCTATGAAAAGCTTATATGTAATCTTAAATTGCCACCTAAATTGACAGTTGCTTGTCGACATATTTTTATCCTTACCCAGCAGCCGCTGAAGTCGTTTGCTTTCCCCTCTATGCCTCATTCTTGTTCACTTAGTAACCGCTTGAACAGAGGACATCGGCTTTTGGGGCATCCACCAGATCAGCGTCTTAGGCACCGACGTTGTTCGTGTTGCACTCTATTTTTCGACTTCCATCTATCTGTCTACTTCACTGGAGCAGCAGCTGCTGCCAAAATGAAAAACCTATCTCTTCCTCTATGCCAAATCGAAAAACCTATCTCTTCCTCGCTGCAACATATTAATTGAACCCATATATTGTAAAGCTTGATAGTGGGACCATGTGGAATAGTATGATATTAGGAATTGAAAGGAATATAAAATTGGCAATGTCATTAGGGGAGGGAATATGAGTGGTTTCACTGTAGGTTTCACGTGGTCCATAGCATACCTTCAATGGGAACTTTGCATAAAGTGTGAAACAGGATTCTGATGTTGAGCAGGAGGAGTATTATTGTAGGTCGATAATGAAAAGAAACGATATGATATATTCATGTGGTCCCAAAGTTCAGTCATGTTCAATTATCCAATTTTCCAATATGAGTCTTGAAAAATTAGGTGCATTACTTGTTGAAATAATTCAGATTTTCTGTCATAATTTGATGATTTTGATTCTCCTATAATATTTAAAGGAAAAAAAACAATTAATGAAATGCTAGTTTCTGTGTGAAAGAGGTCAATAGTGGTATTTAACTTGAATTGTAACAAAAATGGTTCAGACAAATAGCAAACGTTTTAATTATGTGGGCTAGCTTTTCAATGTGTGACTGTTTCAAAAACTCCATGTCTTTTTCCTTTTCTTTCTACATGACCCGCGACAACTTTCCAAATATTCCAACTCTGCATGTTTATGCAGCGCAATAGTACACTTAATTTAGAATTATTTTAAATTTTTTTTTCTTAATTGCTTAGAATTATTTTAAATTAAGTTTTTCTTAATTGCAACAAGTACCAGGGAACAACTTCTCAGATACCCAAATGATTTAAGTACTGCAATATGACTCCCTTAATTAGTCGCACAGGAAGCGCCTAAAGCTTGCTGAAATCGATCAGCATGGTCTACATTTTCTCTTATAGGAAGGCAGTCTTCATATTTTCATCACTTACCTATATAAAGCAAATCAATGTAGATACAGTTCCAAGCTCCAACAAGAAATTATTAACCCCAAGTGCAATCATAAGATTCATAAAGAGATATCACATCATCACTTGGTGATCCACTATCCATGGGCTCAGGGAAATCTTCACCATTAGTTCTGTCTTACAAGTCGGACCTACTCCTAATTATTTTCTCGTAGCTGGTCTTTGTATTGTTTGTCTTTTGTGGTTCTAATGAATTTTACTTTCGACAAACAAAAAAAAAAAAAACTGGTTTCTTTGTCCATTACTCCTTCGGGTCAAGCCATCAATTGCACGCTAATGGTGGAAGGCTGATGTGGCAGAAAGAGTGAATCCAACTTAGCAAACTATTGGAATATCGTATAATATCTAGGGTTTAAATCTGTTAAAATATTATATAGTGTCCACCTATAAGGGGTACTCATTATATAAGGGTAAAATAGTAATTATAGGAATTACTACTAAACTCTAACCCTAATTAGCCTTTTATAAATAGGATTAGACTATTATATGATAGATAAGAAATAGACTGATATATCGAGAGAATAGTTTATAGAGACTTGAGATGCTCTAAGAAGAATACCTATGAAGTATTATGTAGTCCCATTTAAAAAGAGATTTAGGCTATGAAACCTGAGATATACCTAATATATTGTGGGTTCTCATTTGATCAGTGATCTCAGTCAGAGTTTGATCAGTTTTCACAATCAAGACTAGTATGTAAGTCTCCTACCCTGAATTATTTATGAATATGTTCATTATTTAATTCCCTTCATTGGTATTAGAGCCATAGGCTGGTTTCCTGATCCATTTACATGTTTAATTGAGATCTAAGATATTATTTGGGGCTTTATTAATTAGGGTTTTTCAAATAAAATTTGTTTGGAAATTTTTTTCGAAATCTCCATTCCTTCCAAGAACCCACCCATCCCTATCTAGATTTCTTCAATTAGGGTTTTAGAATTCATTAAAAAAAAAAAATTTTTTTGAATTTTTTCAAAAATTTTCCCTCTCTATGTTTTGGAAACTTTGCTCCCTTTCTTCACTGTTGTCAGCAACACTCCTTCATTAAGTGGACCTTGCTGTCGCTGGTGACCACGTTGCTGCCACCTTCATCACTAAAGCCTTCTCGCCACAACCCTTTGGCCAAAAGAAAAAAATATTTTTTCCCCTTTGATTTTTTTTTGGTCAGCCCTTCTCTTGAACTCACTACCGCTGGCGATGCTTCTAAGGAGGCAAACACTACTGCCAGTGGTCTCTATTCTCTTCTGCTGGCTAAAGACTACCGATAATGAGGCAAATAGTGAAGGAGTGATGATCGAAACACATTGTTATAGTGGCAGACATTATTGCGATCATGCCGCCCTCCCTTACCACTCAGGATCACACGCAACAACATTGCCGGTGCCCATGAGTGGGTGGCTAGCAGAGTAGCAGAGGAGTTGCTATGGCGATGGCAGTAAAGAGGGGAAGAGGAAGAAGGAAGATGAAATTTATGATTTTTTGGGTATTTTAGAAAAAATCCAAAATTTGAAAATTTTTTACAGAAACCCCAAATTTTTTTTAGATTTGAAACTCTAAATTTTTTGGTAAAAGGGCTTATAGGGTTTGATATGAGTTCATTACTAAAAATTTTGTTTTGGGCCTTTAAAAGAGCTTTTTTTGGTCATTCATTTTTTTTAAGAGTTGGACCTTGTTCTTTTAATTGGGCAGGTGGCGCATCCAAAATAATAATTAGAGGCCTAATTGTTAAATTCCTAATTAATGAGTATCTATATATGTTAAAAAATATAAATTGTATATTTATATTTTAGCCCCAAATAAATGTAATTAATTTTTTGAAAAATTAATTTTTTATATCACAATAAATTTCAATCAAGTAATATGTGATTACTTGTCATTATGTTAATTAGTTTAACATTGTTTTTATTAAATTGTTTTGTCAATTTTCTACCTATAGAAAATTCAAAAATATAATGTTAATTGGCTTAACATTATGTATTTAATTGTGTTAATTTGTTTAATATGTGTAAGCCCTTACCTTTAAATTATTACTCTTTGGATTTGTATATCGGCTGGAAACCTAGAACTGCGAGCTACTAGTCATAAGCAATCTGTTTTAGATCTATGTTCTTAGTCTAACAATGCCACGTATGGGATCCGCTATTTGTTAAAGCATTAAATGCATATATTAAATATGTTGATTAGTTTGACGTGACATGTGTATTAATGAATGTTAATAAGTTTAGCATTACATAATTGATTTATTACTGTGTCAATTGGTTTAACATGATAGTTAACAAATGTTAATTTGTTTAACATCTGAAAAATCATGATTTTCAATTTGTTTATAGCATGATTAGGACACTTAGTTGTGTTTTGATTCATTGTTTTACTCCTTGCATACAACCTTAGGACGATGATTGACACTTTGTGCTCTTTCGAATCCGGGTTATGCAAGGGTTAATTAGCTTAATCATACAATACTTAGTTTCGCAATTTGTAAGCATGGTGAACATTAAATCTTGCATGTTTTTTAATTATCTAATCATGATTTATGGTTGTTTTTCTTTTTATGTAAAGAATGACCACAATTTCTAAAAGTATTGTTGCTGAGCTTAACAAGGGGTTGAAGCTAAATGGCGACAATTATGAGATCTGGAATACAAAAGTCTAATATCTCCTAGAAGAGCAAGAGGCTTTTGAGGCTCTCAATAATGTCATGGAAGAGCCAGTAGCTGGAAACACAGCCCAGTATAGGCAGGACCATGAGGCTTATGACGCTTGGAAGAAAAAGAACTCCACTTCTCACATTACGTTGCTAAGCACTTTAGATGATGACATCTTAAGGTAGTTCAAGTACCACCAAAGCACTCTGGGGCTTTAGAATGCTCTAAGAACAAGGTTTCGAACTATGACCGTATCCAAATTGTGTTATCTGATGATCAAATTTGACTCATAAAAGAAACGCCCAAAATATTTGATGAGGAAACATCTGAGACTGATGTCCAATATGATCGCTGAGCTAAAAGATGCTAGAAATGTCTTAACAGACGAGCAGCAGATCTAACCCGTCATTCGCTCTTTTACTAGTTCATGGGAGCATATGAAGATGCATCTCACTCACAATGACAAAATCACAACTTTGGAAGATGTCAGGAGGCATCTTGAACTTAAGGAAGAAAGGCTTAAATTAGCCAAGCTGATACCTGAGTTATGCATGGTAACTTTAGGTGGAAGATGTGATTCAAAGAGAAAGAGTTGAGGAAAGAACAAAGGACCCGCTCAACCTAAGAAAAAGCTAAAGACTAATTAGCAAGGCAAAAGAAGTAGTGAAATGTGAATACGACAAAAGTTAAATGCTTTAATTACCAAAAGAAGGGACACTATGAGAGTGATTACCTTGAGCCTTCCAGAAAGGTAACCTATATTGTTTATGCTAGTGAACTTTGTGTTTTTAGTTCTATTATGCTTACTGAATCTTGTCCTATGTGGATTGTAGACTCAGGAGCCACGACCTATATAGCAAGGGACCGTGAAGCCTATGTTGACTTTCGGCGAGTTCCCTATGGAGCATTTTGGATATATGTAGGCAACAACACTAAGGTTGTTGTCAAAGGGATCAAAACATGCAAGTTAGTCCTGTATGGTGGTCAAGACTTGATCTTACATGATATCTTTTATATGCTTCAAATTCGTTAGAATGTTATTTTAGTTTTGGTTTTACTTAGGCTAGGCTATGATTTGTATTTCCATGACAATTGTGTTAAATTGAGTTATGACTTAATTTTGTATGGTTTTGGTTATGTAACCAGAGGTCTTATTTCTATGGATTTAGATAACAAATCTTACATTAATAATAATGTTAGTTTTTCCATGTTTGCCTTTACCATGATTATGATCACGATGTAAATATATGGCATGCTAAACTTGGTCATATTGGCCAATAGAGAATGCAACGATTAGCAAAAAAGGGTTGCTTCCCGGCATTAAACAAGTGGATTTGTCTACTTGTGAATCTTGTCTAGTAGGAAAATTTGCAAAAAAAACCCTTCAGTAAAGCAACTAAAGCCAATTTTCCACTGTATTTAGTTCGTTCTGACATTTGTGGGCCCATGCATGTCAAAGCTAGGCACGAGGCAAATTATTTCATCATATTCATTGATGATTATACTCATTTCAATTATGTCTATTTGATTTCTCATAAGTCAAAAGTATTGAGCTGCTTCAAAAACTATATGAACTTAGTTGAGAATCAATTAGATAAGAAGATTAAGTTTCTTCGAACCGATCAAGGCTGAGAATATTTATTGGTTCAATTCAATTAATTATGTGATGAGAAAGGGTTAGTTTATTAGTTGACTATTCCAAGTACTCCATAACAAAATGGTGTTGTAGAAAGAAGGAATAGAATGCTCCTTGAGATAGTTAAATCCATGATGGCACATGCTAATTTGCCAATCACTTATTGGGGTGATACATTGATGTCTGTAGCCTACGTACTTAACTATGTGTTGCGAAATGAATTGCAACCACTCCATATAAGTTATGGACTGGCCGAAAGCCTGACCTAAGTGTTTTGAAACCTTGGAGATGTGCTGCCTATACACATGATTCCTCTCACAAGTATAGCAAATTAGGCCTGAAAGGAAAGAAAAGTATCTTTATTAGGTACTCAAAAACCTCAAAAGATTATGTGTTTATAGGTCAACAAGACAGTGGGAGTGTGACTAAATTTAAATCTAGAGATGTCACATTCTTAGAGAATGAATATCTTAAGAAGGGTGAGGTAGGTTAAAACCTATCCTTATTTAAGATAGAGGATCCAAATGCACTAAGACCACTTCATTCAAGTGGGAGGATTATAGCAGATGATGAATTAGTTTTTCATCAGCAACCTTCTTCATCATTAAATGTGAATGAAAGTGTTCTTGAGTTAATTGCTCCAAGTGAGAGTGAACAAATTGATCTCATTCCAAGTAGGAGTGAGACCAATGTTCTTGATCTAAGTGGGAGCAATATTGATCTAAATGGGAACAATGAAGCAAGATTCAATGAATCACAATTGAGATGTGGCTCACATAAAAAGACTCCTCGCTAATGATATAAGATTGAAGATGGCAAACTTTTTATAATGCTCCTTCAAAATGAAAATGAGCTAAGAAATTTGAAAGAGGCTCTCTTATCCCTTTCTAAGGATAAATGGACTAAAGTTATGGAAGAGGAAATGGAGTCTATGAAAGTCAACAATGTTTGGGAACTTGTTAATCTTCTAGAGGATGTAAGTCTGTTGGGAACAAGTGAGTTCTTAAAATCAAGAAAAAAGTCGATGGCACAATTGAAAATTTTAAGGCTCGACTATTAGCAAAGGGGTATACATAGTAGGAAGGAATTGACTATGAGCAGATATTTTCTCCTATTGTATGATTTACCTTTGTTCGTTTGCTTCTAGCTATAATAGCTTGTTTAAATCTTAAATTACATCAGATGGATGTAAAGATTGCCTTTTTCAATAGAGAATTAAATGAAGAAATTTATATGAAACAACCAGAGGGTTTCATTAAATAGGGCCAAGAAGAAAAAGTTTGTAGACTTTTGAAGTCTATATATGGCCTTAAACAATCTTCAAGGTAGTGGTATATTTGTTTTCACAATACAGTCATCTCTAGTGGTTTCACTATGATGAGTGAAGATAATTGTGCACATACCAAAAGATTTAAGGACAAGTATATAATTATAACATTATATGTTGATGACATACTCATAGCTGGAAATGATATGGAGCTGATCAATGAGGTAAAGACCTGGTTGTCATCTTGCTTTGAGATGAAATATATGAGCAAAGTTGTATAAATTTTTAGAGTTAAGATTTCAAGAAATTGTTATAAGAAACTTTTGTATCTCTCGTAAGAGAATTACATCAAAAGGGTTTTGGAATGTTTTAGTATGAAAAGTTGTAACCCTGCAAACACTCCTATTAACATAAACTGAACCTTGAATGTCAAAATGTGTTCTAAGACTGCAATAAAAAGAGAGCGTATGAGCTGAATTCCATATATGAATGCAATTAGTTGTCTAATGTACTCTATGATGTGTGCTAGACCTGATATCTGTCAACCAGTTGACTTGATGAGTAGATATCAAACTGATCCAGGTCCTAAACATTAGGAAGCTGTAAAAAGGATCTTAAGATATCTGAAGGGGTGCTAATTATGCACTCTACTATCAAGGCGGTAGAGATCTACGATTGGTAGGATACACTGATGTTGATCATGGAGGGGACTTAGATGAGTGAAAGTCTACCTTAGTATACGTTCTCTTACTCAGTGATAGTGTTATATCATGGCATAGTAAGAAACAGTCTTGTGTATCCTTACTTACGATGGAAGCAGAGTTCATGGCCCTTTCTTCAGTTGCTTATGAGGCTATTTAGTTGAAGAGGTTCTTGGATTAATTATTATGCAAAGCAGAAAACATTGAACTAGTGTTAGTGTACTGCGGCAGTGAGGCTGCGATTGCATACACTAAGGATCCAAAATACCATTGCAAAACTAAACACATAGATATCAAGTATCACTATGTGAAGGACATAGTTGCATGCAACACTGTGAACATGAAGTATGTATCTACAAATGAGATACTGGCAGATCCGCTGACCAAGCCTATTTCTAAAGATATGTTTATAAGACACATTATGTCTTTAAGATTACGTAGAATTTAGCATACTTTATTTGTATTTTTAATATTTTCCCATTGTTCACAAATAGAGATATTTTGATGTTCTTTGATAATCAATAAAGTTTAATTTCCATGCTTACATATCTTTATTTGAATGTTGTGTACATTCTTTTTTATTGTTAAGTATGTTGGGTAGACAAAAGGGTTAGCCTTCTCACACACGTAATCGCCTCAGGGTCTTTGTGACATTGGAGATGAGACAAGATTTTAAGAGAAATTATCGTAGGATAATTTGAGAGCAAGTATACTTAAAATCATTTAAGCTACCTGATTGATGACATGGTCATTATAATTGATTTGATGAAACAAGTTCATCATTTCTAGTCTACCTTAGTTGCCAGAAGTGAGTTCAAACATTGTGTAAATCAAAGAACTCAGTTTTAGACTTGTGGTGTCTAAAATATCATATGTACAATATTTTTTATGAAATAGACATACATTCCATGGGAAAAGAAGGAATGTTGTAGCATATGTTTCATACCATGTGTGCAAATGATGACCATATAGGTTAACATAAGTGCGATATCAACTCATGATTGTGGGAGACCCTTGAGCCTTTACGCTGGCTCTATATTTGTACCCTTAGACTCCGTTCAAGTACTTGATATTCAACTTGATGTTTGCTATCCAGCCAAAGTCTCATTAGCTTCCGTAATCAGGAGAAGTATGTAAGTCTCATACCCTGAATTATCTATGAATGTGTTCATTATTCAATTCCCTTCACAAACAATTTCACACATAAGTAGTAAATGTGCCATATCTGTTTTCCCATAACAGAGGGTTCATGGAGGGACCAAAAAGATGGATTATTGTTTCAGTGGAGGACTTGTTTGGAGTTATCAAATAGTGGATGATTGAAATGGAAATGAATCACTGAGTGAGGGACCAAAATAAGATTTTTGTCTTTTTTTTACATCAGTGCCAATCTGGTCTTCATTAAATTGTAATGCTAAAATACTCCCTAAAAAATTCATAGTCTATCAAATTGGTATTGAAGAACCACTTTTGATTGATGTTAAATTTAATACTTTACATTTATGAAAGAATAAATTAATATGGAAGCAAAAATTGAGGAGTCAAAAATGGTCATTTTCTCTATTATTATTAGCAACCTCAACCATCAATAAGTTTGATTTATTTATACTTAAAATGAATTTATAATTTATCAAAAGTTAGTGAATGAGATTCATAATATAAAATATGATTTATTAAAATTTTTACTCTTATTTTATTCATATTTTATATTATTTTACTGCATATAATTATAACATATGTTCTATTACGTATTTTGATTTAATATGTCTCTTACACACATATATTTATTTATAAAATAATTATAATTTTTTATATTATTATTGAGCCCCTATAAAGAATTTTCTCCCTCTACCCTAGATAGATGCATGCTGCTAAGAGTCAGGTGGTACATTTTCATCCATGGAAAAAAATTAATAATAAAATTTGAAGTGACATCTTTGCTAACCAAGTTAAAATAGACAAATATAATTCCTTACATCATTAAAGGCAATAGTAAGCCTTATATTCTACTTTTCAAAGTTGAATGTGATTTATTTGGATTTTTCTTCATTTAATTTCATACCTTTTTTTCTTTTTGCACCAATCAATTGTACTAAGATTTTTAATGAATCCGTTAACATATATGTTTTGCTTTTATTGTTAAACAAATAGTGCAGTATTATTCAATGTTATTCGAACAGTTATATATAGATAATTATATATGAAAATGACAATCAATATGTGTTGTAAAAAATAAAATATTACTACTAAAATGAATTAATATGATTTTTTCAAAAATTATTAACAAAATGATTAAAGAATATAAAAACAAACATAATAGATCTTTATCCATAAATCCTAGATTTTGAATTTTAAATCCTCTTTTCAAATTGGAGAGGATGGTATCCCATATTTTTATAAGCACCTATAAGCAAACCAAGTGGTATAATTAGTTAAATCATTTCTTACAATGGAAAAGGTCATTACTAATAAAACTTTGAATTCCATGTTGACTTAGGCTTTATTTGGTATGCAGCAGTGAATTTTGGTGGAAAGAAAATGAGAATAGGAATAAGAATGAGATAAAATAGAAAGGAAAGTTTTGATACTAAAACAAGTTTGATATGTTAGGAATGGAAAAGGGGATTGAGTTGTAAAATTTGTTTGGTATGGTAGTGATGATGATGGAATAAGAATAATAATAGGGTTAAAAGTCTGAAATACCCTTATGCCAAAACATTTAATTAATATTATTAAAAATTATTTTTAAGGTAGTCTTAATAAAAAATATTAAATTATTTACAATAAACATTAATAAATGATTTTCTAATTTTTTATTATGAAATAAATGCTCGAAAAAATATTAAAATATTTATATTATTTTCAGTAAAATATTTATTATTTTTCATTTTTTAGGTGAAATAGAAAAACTTTTTTACTAAAAATAATAGATGACTGTGACTTTCCTAATGAACCCATTACACCATGGCACACTTTGAAGAAAAATGTGGAAGCTATATGCAATTTGCTGAAGACAAAATGAAAGGGGCAAAATGGTCTATAAAATATCTTTCCTAGTAATGCTTGAGCTTTCCCTCAAATATTGGAGGGAAAGCATAAAGGTACTATGTAATGGAATGGTAATAAGTGAAGGTAAGGCTGCACAGATGGCGAGCTGGGCCGAGCCGCACACAAACCTGTGGTCCGGCCTAGTATTATGTTGAGGTCAGATTTTTTACCCCAGGCCAGGTAAGATGATTAGGGCCAGGCCAGGTTTGCCAAAAAAGAAAAAAAATGTTTTTCCTACATATTCATGCACTTTGGAAACCAGCATGAGGAGCTAAGATTTATCTTCCAAATCTATATAGGTCAACATGCAGGATCAAATATGAATATTATTATAAAGAAGGAAAAATCCATATTTGAGCATAAGTATGGACTAAGATTTTAAACGGACACAAGAGATTACTGACAAGTTGAAGATACAACTAAAAATCAAAATAAATTGCAATCCCTACTATGCAAGGATATGAAATCCTTTTAGACATGAATTGTAGACAAAGCACAAGTCCAACTACCTTGCACTGAAATTTCATTTAATTATGTCAAAGCACATGTTAAATGGGACAAGACATAAGCACAAGTAAATGAAGCAATATAATGATGTCAAAAATACATTTGATTGTACTGTCACATGCTCAACCTAAAATTCAAATTGTTGTTCTTAAATAGAAATGTTAGAATATAAATGTTTAAGATAATGGTGGCAAATACCATTGATGAGAGGACTTGCAAACCAACCGAACGTAAATTTCTCCCCCCATCATCTTCCCCTAACTCTTGAGCTAAGTGACTTAGTTTTAGGATAAAACCTTTTCAACTGAACATGTAAGTTCCATCAATCTACAAAATTATAAACACACGTAATTTAGTACAAAATCAAAATTTTTGTTATATATTGTAGCCACTAAATTTAAAAATTGTAATTATAGAAGCATCATTACCTGATTGTTTACAAAATCAACAAGAGTACACACCATAGAATTCTTATCTCATTTTGTCGTGTTTGATCTAGCAAAGTGTGAATAATACTTAGCAAGCTACTTGCAAATAGTGGCCTATTAGAAAGAAATAATAAAGCCAGTACTTACGTTAAATTATTTGAACTCCGGCTATAAATAATATGTAAATTGTTGGTATGAATGGCTCAATTAATATGTGCATTAAAACAATAGCTACAATTATTTAGAAGCAAAGTAGAAAACAAAGGAATTACATCAACATCAAACAATCCAAATCATACATTAATGAATTTCCATCTTCAACAAACACCATATCATGATCATACTTTCATCATGACTTACTTTGACTGTATGTAATGCACACAGGTAATAAATATATTTCATAATGGCACTTCCCTATTTCTTTCCAATTTTCATCAGCGCCTCTTATTAGACAACAAAAAATATGTTGCATTTCTTTCAACATCTTCCACTCCTCCTTGTCTAATTTTTTTCCTGGCCTTATTAATGTGAAGAAAAAAGGTGAAATATAATACAAGAAATACACTAAAGGCCTAAAGCAATGTCAATTGTCTCTCTCCATTCTTCTTTTTAACTTTTTGTTCAATCCTCCCTACCAAAAAAAAAAAAAAAGAGAAGAAGAAGACATTAGCTTGACTCTCTCAAAGAACTTCCTTGAGTTTTTCTCTTAGAAGAAAGAAATAATTACATATGAATAACTCTCTAAACAAAGTAGATAATACAATGAAGCACTAAGATGATATAGAGCTTATAAGTAAATGAAAACTTATATATAATCACTATGAGTGGGAAATCAGAGAATTCAAAATATAGCCATTATAGATCCGTTATAGCTTCTCTGTCACTAACCAATTGACTGTTCACCATTGACCAGTAGACTGTTCCTTCATTCCCTCTTATAATTTTCAAATTCTGGACCTCGATAGTCAACTGCTCACTTTGGACTAGATGACTAGTCACTCACAGAGAGCTCCTAATCGATGGTCTTATGGCTGGTAGTTAACTGATGCTTGATCTGGGGGTCACCAGTCGATTGTTCACATGTGGCTAGTTGACTGCTCATTCACAGAGAGCTCTTAGTCAATCAAGCTTGAGCTAACAATTAACTATTCTCATATAAGAAAGTGAGCAGTTGACTATTGGCTTGTGACCAGTTGATAGTTCACTCATAGAGAGTGCCCAATCAATCAAATTTCAAGCTGGCAACAGATTAGGGCCTTATCAGAAGGTGACCAGCTGACTGTTGGCTAGTGGCCAATCAACTATTCACTAACAGAAAGCTCCCCAATCAATTTTTCTCAACCTTTAAAACCTGAGATTAATTTTCTATTCATTTTAATTGATTCCTATAAGCTCAATACCATTTACAAAGGTTCCTAAGACATGATTAAACATTGAAAACACATAAAACCTAAGTAATACATATCAAAACGTTTCTTCTTTTGTTGTTATCATCAAAACATCGATCTCTCAGCAAATGGGCTTAACAATCTCCCTCCGTTTTATGATGACAACCCTGCAAATGTTAGTTCTTCACAAAGAAAAGTTTTCAAGGTAAATCCTTTGTTTTTGAGAAAGTTTTAATAAGTTCACTTTGTTTAACTTTTACAACTCTTAAATGGTTTCCTTGTTTGTGGCATTAGTTATTTTCAAGTGATAAATACAGATATCAAGCAGGCATATAACTAAGATAACCACTTTTATCGAATTGATTATCATAGTCCAACGAAAACACATGAAAGCATAACAAACCAACAAGGTAACACAAAATTAAGTTTAAATAAAATTCTTAAACTCCTAATATCCAATTTCTCTCCTCTTTTGTCACATCAGAAAGGAAGGAAGAAAGCCCAGCTATCTCCTAAATGCTTAAAACTCAATGCACTTAAGAGTATCATTCATGTCTTTTACTATCTCCTAGAGATTTTGCATTTGAAGGCCAAAGGTGTCTATTTTCAAGTGCAATGCTAGAATCTCAGCCAGGTGAATAGGCTCCAGAATCACCATAGTCTCAAGCTGAGTTGGTGGTGTAACCCATGGATGTACGAGCGTGTGGTGATGGAGGCATAGGAGTAGTAGGAGAAGGGATATGAAAAGATGGTCCTTCCTCGGTAGGTGTTGAGTATGGAAATGGAGAGGCTGGAGGAGGCACATCAGCAACAAGTAGAGGAGATGGCCTAGGCATTCTTTGGGCTTTCCTACCCCATTGCCCTTGTGGAGTCTTAATGAACCCCATCCACTGTAGGTTATTCCACCTAATCTGAAGAGGGGATTCCATATCATCCTCTAAGGGTGAAATATCATAATGGCAAAGGATAGTGGCTATGATGGCCGCATATGGTAGTGGATAGGACCACTTTTTTTTGCACGTTGCCATCCTTTGAGTAATTAGCCAAGCAAGCCTGAAGCTTTCCTCATCTAGGATGTACTTCATCATGAACATTTCAGGCTCACTAAGGCACGCAAAGTTGCTTGACTTGTTGATTAGGCAATGAACGATGATGTAATGCAGCAACTGATTCTCCAATGACGGGTTATTGATATTGATGAGAGTGTTTGGATTGTCAATAATAGCCTCACTTGTTCTATTCATGATCTCCAACTTATTATAACCAGCCACAGTCTTTAGGGAGTTGGGGTGATTAGTGAATTAGTGCCCGGTCAGTGTAGGATGGTTCAGAATATCAGCTAAGGTCTTATCACCAAAAACAATCTTAGAACCTAACCTCAGTAGTGATGAGATAGGTAGTAGGGTTATATGTGAGGTTAGAGTAAAATGCCCTGATAACCTTAGGGCTGTAATCTAACTTCAGAGTCAACAAAAAATTCAACCCAGCATTTGCTAATAAATCGAAAAGTCTAAATCCTTCTTCTTGTAGGAAAGGTAGATGGACATACCTACTAGAAAGAACTCTTTTCTATTGGAAGTTCTCAATAAAAGCAATTTCTTGTGCTCTTGGAGAAGAGTGGTAGAGGAGCAGCAAAAGACCCTACAATAATGTTTTTGGTCCTTGCACATTTGGGAGTTAGTCTTTGGGCCATGGTTAAGGTTGGAGAGGCAAGAAGGAAGGTAAGGTGGCAAGAAATCAAGAATACGGGGCATGTGAACACCACATCCCTAATCATTGAATTATTTAATTAATTGATACACTAATTAATTAATAATTAAGCAAAGAGGAAAATTAGAAATGATAAAGCTTCAAATGACATCCTCAAGTGGGGAAAATTTGAAATTAAAGATAAATAAAGGGAGAGAATTAAATAAACTCAAAACCTAAAAATAAAATTAGCTAATTAAAATAATAAAAATAAAAAAATATATAAAAAAAATATAAAATTAAAAAAATTAAAATATAAAAAACGTAGTAACAGTAATAAGGATAAAAAAGAATAAAAACAAAAGGCTGCAAATATCACAAAATAAGAAAAAGAGGGTGGTAAGCTGAAAAGGGAGGACTGTTGATATGCAACCTCAAGGAGCTCTGAACCTCTGGCTACCCAAGGCAGAACCTGCTGCTCTAACAACACTCCAACAATAGCTGCCAGCAGAAAGAGGAGAAAGGGGCAACTCAAGCAGAAGGACCACAGATTGAAAAAGCTAATTGGGAAACACAGAAAAAGGGGACAGGTTTCTTTATTCTGGCATGATGAGGAGGGGGCAAGGAGTACGAGTAAAGGGTTAGTAGAGACAAGAGTAGAAGAAGGAAACAGCACCACCAAAGTAAGGAAAAGAAGAGAGAGGAGAAAAAGAGAGAAAAAGAAAGAGAGATGGGCCGATGGTGAGGAAGGCTCTGCTCCAAATGCTTGAAAACAGAGTTTTGTGAAGACACTCAAAAGAAAAAGCAAGGAGAATGTCAGTAAGGAAGGGTAGATACTGTTATACCCTGGGCATGCTTCATTTCTACTATTTTGCAAAACCGAAGAAGTGGAGCGTTGCTCTTGGCTAAGGCAACGATTAACTCTCACGCTCTGGCCCTGTACTCTTTTGCGGTCATACAGTTCAACGGTAGTGGCTGCACAAAAAAATGACAAAGGCCTAAGAGCCGGGGTTCTCTGTGCTCAAGCTGCCTTCCTCGGCCACATAGATGCACTGTATGAGCTTAGCCACTGCCTACAAGATGACTACGATGTTCAACGAAACAGCACAGAGGTACAACGCTTCCCATTCCAAGCCAACATTAAAGAACTAGCTATCATGCTCTCCTCCTCGTCGACTTCCCATGGTTTCCCCTCGCGTTCTTGGCTCACTTGGGACCTTCACCGTCAAGTCCCACATCCATGTGCGCTTCCTTAACTCCGGCATCTCACTGGGTTGGGTTGACTGCTTCTCAGTGATTTCAAATGCAACATACTGGCTCCATGCGGCTACAAGACAGACCGAGAGCAGTGACAAACTGAGAGCAGTGTCAGACCGAGAATTGGGCAGGAGGAAGAGAAGCCACTCTGTATACCCCTGTTTTCAAAGCTTGAAATAGAGAAGGCAGTGATCTTGGAGCCAAATGACGTTGGAATCAAGAAAGGAACTTGTTGCTGTTGCTTGCTCTACTTCATCTACCTATGTGCATATTGGCTACATGAAGACACGTGAATGACCGAGAGCAGTGACGGACTAAGAGCAGCGTCAGACCGAGAACTGGGCAAGAGGAAGAGGAGCCACTCTGCATACCCCTATTTTCAAAGCTTGAAACAGAGAAGGCAGTGATCTTGGAGCCAAATGACGTTGGAATCAAAAAAGGAACTTGCTGCTACTATATGCTCTACTTCATCTACCTATGTGCATATTGGTTGCATGAAGACACGTGAATGGTTCTTTCCTTTCTTGATTTATTTTTATTTATTTGTTTATTTATTATCATTTTTTTATGTCTTGATTTGTTTCATTTTTATTATTAGCATTATTAGTACCATTACTATTATTATCTCATCTTCATTTTTATAGTGTCGTGTGAGAACACTAATCTCCTTAGGTACTTAAGAAAGGGTCATGTGAGATTCTCAGTCTCTTTGTGCTTTAAAAGTCAATATACAATTTCTTAAATAAATAAGCAAAATACAAATAAATAGTGATGAAATCAAATAATTCATAAATTGCAAAATAATAATAATAATTATTATTATCTTTTTAAAGGGTCACCATGTGAGGCTAAGTCTCCTTAGGTACTAAAAACTAACAAACAGAGGTCATGTGAGATTTTAATCTCCTTAGACCCTAAAATTAGTACATATTTGTGTTTAAAATAATAATAATGCAAAGATAAATATTTTAATATTTTCCATTATTTACGAAAGCATCGTGTGAGAATATTCTTCTCCTCGAGTGCTTGGGGTCGTGTGAGATTTTAATCTCCATAAACCCTGAAAATTAGTGCATACTTGTTTTAAAATAATAATAGTTATAGTAATAATAATAAGTTAAAATAAATATCTTAACTAAGTGTTTTCTATTATATACAAAATGATTAATCTGGTGTTTTATAAATTTTAATTAAAAAAATAATGTCATGTGGGACTTGGGTCTCCGTAGGCTTTGGGGAATTAATTTTATTAAAAATAAGACTAAAAAATTCTAATTTCAAAATCCATAAAAATTCGTAGAAAAAAAATCTTGAAAAATTTTCAAATATTTTATTCCCTATTTTTGGGTTCCAGCATGAGATCGCTCATTTCCTCAGGTACTCAAAGGTTAATTATGAGAGACCGCTTGAGACCTTGAGTCTCATCAGGTTTTGAAAAATTAACATTTAAGATATTGAGATGAATTAGTTAAAAATAAGGAAGTTTGTCCTACTTATTATGTAACTAAAAATCCTAAGAAGATTTTTCATTTACTTTGAGTTTCAAATAAATTCTAATTTTAAGAAAATATACAAAAATCGTAAATTCAAAATCATAGAAATATTTTTCCATTATAGTTTAAAGTTTAGAATGAATTCCAATAAAAAAAAAATAAAAACCAATTAAAAATCCTGTTCATTATAATCCCACTTTCAAGATTAGAAAAATCCAAAAACCCAAAAAAAATATACAAATTTAAAAATTCCAAAAAATTTTATTCAAATTCCAACAATAAATTCTAATATTAAAAATCCAAAAATAAATAAAAACTAAAATCCAAAAAATACATAAATTCAAAAATCTCAAAATGGTTTTATTTTCGTCCTAATTTAAACGATAAATTCCAATTTTGAAAATCAAAAAATAATAAATAATTCAAAAATTCAATGACATTCCTTTCATATGTTTCAATTCCAAACATATAAATTCCCAAAAATCCTAAAAATCCTATCTCATAATCATTTCATTTAAATTTCAAAAAAAAGATTTAAAATTCCAAAAATAAACCTAAAAAATTAAAAAGAGAAAAAAATAAAGAGATCAGGAGAGCTAGATTAATCATGTTATCATAAATTGAAACACACAAACCAAATCCCAATTCCGTTTTGTTTACGAAAATCTATTTAATTTAAACCCTCCTATTCTCATCACAAAATTTACAAATCATCAACCAATAAACATGCCATTTGGTCGAACTACGTGGACTTTGATCCCTACCATAGGGTTCATAGGCCCTAGGCTTTCATCCTAGGTCAAGTCCGCCCTTTGTAAATATCTATCCATTTGCTTTCATTCTTGTTGTTTTGTCTCCTCTGTTTAACGGGCATGTATGTCGATAAAAGGGTAATCGAGATAAATTTAAAAGCCATATTCTATTTTTATTGACTGGTTTAAGGTAGCCGTCCTTATGGACAGGTGTTGTGGGGTGCCTAACACCTTCCCCACACTCAAATAGACTCTCGAACTCATCTCTGATTTCGCAAACAATGTTGCCTTTTTCTCTTCATTTTAAATTGCTTTTCCAAAGTTTTCCATTAAAAATTTTGGTGGCGACTCCAAATAAATTGATTTTCAAGATTCGTTTTTGGGAATCAATTTAAACACTTTATCTATTCCGCTGAAAGGTCGATGACGATAGGGCAAGATTTTGGATGAAGAGGAAAAAGCATAAAACCCCCTTTTAAATCATTGAAACCCTAGATTTTAGAGTTTAAATGGTGATTTTGGTGGTTTTGGAAACAAAATCACCAAGATTTGATGAAAATTTGGCCAAAAAATTGGAGAACAAGAAAAAGGATGAGTAGTCAACTAGAGAGAATACTGAAAATGACAAGTTTTTAGGGTTTGACTACTCTAAATAGTGATTTCTATCATCATCCAATTGGCTATACACTAGTGAGTAGTCGATTGTCGGCCTCTGTTTTTGCTCAGTATTGCTCTCTGGCACCGATCAGTTAACTGATTACTTAATTGTTGGCCTTTATTTTTCACAGGGCTGTTTTCTGGATCCTCCTGATCGACTGGTTACTCACCACCAGTCAACTGTCGAGCCTCTAAATGTGCCCAGCCGACTGCTCACTTGTTGGTAATTGACTGCTCCCTTACAAAGAGCCATCAGTCAGCTGTTCCTCTCTTCTTGGGTAGCTAGTGACTTTTCTAACCTTTACCAGTTGATTGGCCATTCCTTGCCAGTCAACTGGTCACTTAAAAATGTGAACAATTCGAATTTTACAGGCCAAAATTCTTAATTTCTAAAGATTACTCTGCTTAAAAACATATTTAAGCACAAGTATTCAAGCAAATACTATATCAAATAAGTGGAAACCACATAAATTTGTCACCAACATTCTACAAAGTTGGTTAAAACCACTCTGATGCTTAAGTTAGTAAATGTTCTTATTAAGCAAATGGCAAAACAATTTAATTCATTATTTTTTAGGTCATTAGGATTAACCATTTCAAGTTCACCTCTTATAAATCAAAATCTTTCAGTGGAAAGAGGTTTAGTAAAGATATCAGTAAGTTGAAATTCAATTTTGATAAATTCAAGGCTAATATCTTTCTTTTGAACATGGTCCCAAATGAAATGATGCCTAATTTCTATATGTTTAGACCTTGAATACATGATGGAAGTCTTGATAAGATTAATTGCACTAGTATTGTCACATTTAATTGGAATCTCTTTAAGATATATCCTAAGATCCTCTAGTTATTGTTTCATCCAAAGGATTTAAGCAAAACTCTTACCAACTATAACATATTCAGCTTCAGCAGTGGACAATGTTACACTATTTTGCTTCTTACTAAACCAAAAAACAAGAGAATTTCCAAAGAATTAACATATTCCACAGGTGCATTTTTTATCAGTTTTACATAGCAAAATCAGCATCTGAATATCCTACCAAGGTATTAGTGGATCTTTTTGGATACCACATACCTATTTGTATTATACCTGTAATATATCTAAAGATTCTCTTTACTGCTAAGTAATGAGATTCTTTAGGACAAGTTTAAAATATGGCACAAATGCATACACTAAACATAATGTCAGGTTTACTTGCAGTTAAATATAAAAGGGATCCAATCATACCTCTATATTTTGAGATGTCATATGGCTATCCCTTTTCATTAGCATCCATCTTTGCAACTGATCCCATAGGAGTGTCTATTGTTTTAACATTTTCAAATCCAAATTTCTTGAGTAATTCTTTGACATATTTAGATTGATTTATAAATGTTCCATTTGTTTGTTGTTTAATTTAAAGACCCAAGAAGAATTTGAGCTCCCCTTAGACATTTCAAATTCTCCTTTCATCATTTCAGCAAATTCTTTGCATAGCTTTTCATCAGTGGCACAAATATGATATCAACCACATAAATTTGAACAACTAATATATCATGCTTTTTATTCTTAATGAATAATGTTGTATCAATCTTGCTTCTAGAAAAATTATTTTCAATGAAAAATGTACTCTGTCTTCCATACCATGCTTTAGGGGCTTGCTTAAGACCATATAATGCTTTTCTTAATTTGAATACATGATTTGGAAAGTTTTGATCTTCAAAACTAGGAGGTTGTTCAATATACACCTTTTCCACTATGTATCCATTAAGAAAGGCACTCTTAACATCCATTTGATACAACTTAAAATTATTTATGCATGCAAAGGCTAGTAACATACAAATTGGTTCTAATCTAGCTATTGGTGCAAAGGTTTTATCATAATCAATACCTTCTTTTTTATTGTAACCTTTTGCAACCAACCTAGCCTTATTTCTAGTGACAACTCCTGATTCATCAAGGTTTTTCCTAAATACCCATTTAGTACTAATTACAAGATGATTATTAGGTCAAGGAATAAGTTTCCATACTTGACTTCTTTCAAATTGATTCAATTCTTCTTGCATAGCTAAAACCTAATATTCATCTTTCAGTGCTTCATCAATTCCATTTGATTCTATTTAGGATAAGAATGCTTGATGATCACAAATATTTCTGAGAGAGTTTTGAGTTTTTACCCTTTTAAAGACCTCACCAATTATTTTCTCAAGCGGATGATCCTTTTTGAAATTCCATGCTTTTTGTAGCTCATTGCTGACTTCTTTTTCTTATTGATCAAATTCATCTTGCGAAGAGGATTGTTCTTTTATCTTTATGGATTTGCTTTTATTCTTCTTTTCTTAAGTTATTTTCATGTCTTTTACCTTTCTTGGCTTAAAAGGGTCAGACACATCAAAATTCAAATGAATAGATTCTTCCACTTTCATAGTTCTTTTATTATATACCCTATAAGCTTTACTTGTATTAGAATACCCTAGGAAGATTGCCTCATCAGACTTAACATCAAATTTACCTAAATTGTCTTTTCCATTATTCAGTATAAAATATTTGCATCCAAATACATGCAAAAGAGAAATATTTGGTTTTCTTCCATTGTATAGCTCATATGGAGTCATTTTCAATATGGGCCTTGTCATTGCTCTATTCATGACATAGCAAGCAGTATTTACTACATTAGCCCAGAAATATTTAGGAAGATTTATTTCATATAACATGGTTCTAACCGTTTCTTCTAAGGTTTTATTCTTCCTTTCAACTACTCCATTTTGTTAAGGAGTTCTTGGTGCAGAGAAATTATGTTCAATTTTATTATCACCATAGAACTCCATAAATAGATTATTTTTGAATTCTCCACCATGATCACTTCTTATTCTCAAAATAGTCATGCCTTGTACATTTTGAATGAATTTAGCCAATTTCAGAAAAGATTTGAAGGCTTGATCTTTGTGAGATAAAAAAAGTGTCCATATGTATCTACTAAAATCATCTACAATTACTAAAACATAATAATCTCCTCTAAAACTCGGCCCTTGAAGGTCCAAACAAATCCATGTGAAGTAATTGCAGTGGTCTAGTTGTGGAGACAATTCCTTTTGCCTTAAATGAGCTTTTAACTTGTTTTCCCTTCTGACATGCATCACATAGTTTGTTTTTATCAAATCTTAATTTAGGCAATCCTACTATTAGGTCTCTCTTGGCAATCTTCTCTAATAGACTCATACCAGCATGAGTAAGCCTTCTATGCCATAACAAACTATCATCATTTACACTTATCAAACATTTTGAATTTGTAGCAGAGACATTATACAAGTTCACAACATATACATTTTTAATTCTATGTCCTATGAGTATAGTTTTCTTGTCATCTAAATTTTCAACCAAGTAGTGTTTTAAATCAAATATAACTTTATTGTTCTTATCACATAATTAACTAATGCTTAGAAGATTATGATTCAATCCTTTAACAAGAAGCACATTATCAATAGAGGTGGAAGAGTTCTTACTAACTTTTCCAATACCAGTGATTTTCCCATGGCCACTACCTCTAAATGTGACATTCCCTTCATTCTTTGGCTAAAGAGAAATAAACTTGGATTTGTCTCTAGTCATATGTTTGGAACATCCACTATCCAAGTACCACTTTGTTCTAGTAACCTTCATGCACACCTACAGGAGGATTAGGTCTTAGTCTTAGGTACCCAAGTCTTGTTAGGTCCTTGAGTGTTAGTTGTTCCTTTGGGAACCCACATTTTTTTCCTTCTAGAAGTTTATTATTTATGTAGAGACAAGAGTATTTTTCAAATCATTTTTCTTTTTTCATAGAAGTTCACAATTACAAGAAGTACGCTTATTTTTTAGATTTGTATAGTCATATTCCAATTTCACAATTTGTTTTTTCAAAAGAATCTTTTATTTTGAAGCAAGGAATTATTTTCTTCCTTTTTCTTCTCTAACTCATCCTCTAAAAATAGAATTTTCTTCTTTGAAAATTTTAAGGTTGTTGGTAACTTAAGAAATTTTGCATGTAAATAATCAAAAGCATCTCGTAATTCTTCATATGATGGGAGAAAGCTTACCTCATCTTCATTTGCCATAAGGTAGAGGTTAGCTTCTTCATCTTCATCTTTTGAATCCTCATCACTTTCTCCCCAAGTAGCTGACAAGTAGGCCTTTTTCTTTTCTTTTCCTTTCTTCTTTTCAAAGTTGTCTTGTTTATTTAGAAATTTAGAACATTCCCATTTGATATGTCTTGGTTTTCTACATTCATAACAGATAAGAAGTTCTTTAGTTTCATGATTTCTTCTAGATGGTCTCCTTCCATTCATTCTTCTGCTGTCAAAGAATCTCCCAAACTTCTTGACGAAGAGACCAAGAGTTTCTTCATTAATTTCATTGAGAGAATCATTATTATATTATTTTTCATCTTGATGCATTGATGATGAAACTATAAGAGTAAGACCCTTTTTCTTCTTATCTTGTTCATTAAGAAGCTGCTTCAACCTTGGCTCATGCTCTTGAAGGTTTCCGAAATGAGCAGGAACTAATTTTACTTATTAACCTTTTGCTTCCTCAATTACTGTCACCTTTGGCTGCCATTCAATAAGGAGAGCCTTAATGGTTTTGCAAGCTTGATCAGTTTATGAGTATGTCTTCCCTAGAGTTGCCAAATAATTCACAATGTGAGTAAAACGAATTTGCAATCTTTAATGGTTTCTCCAGGATTCATCTTGAACAATTCATATTGTTGTGTAAGATTATGAATCCTAGACTCTTTTACTCATGAGGTTCCCTCATGAGCTATCTCTAAAGCCTTTCATATTTCCTTTGCACTCTCACAATTTGAAACTCTAAAATACTCTTCTTGGCAAAGTACATTGGCAAGAATAAATTAGGCTTTATTGTTTAACAAAAATTTTCTTCTATTTGTTTCATTCCATTCACTTTTGGGTTTAACTAAGGTTTTGCCTTCTTCCTTTTTCATAGGCAAATAAGACCTTCCTTAATAACATCTCAAAGGTCAATGTCAATAGCTTCAAAGAAAATTTTAATCCTTAATTTCTAATAAGTAAAATTTTCACAATTGAAACCAGGAGGTTTTGTAATAGATAACCCTTCAAGAAAAAAATTATCACCAAATCCAACCATTTATACTCTTGAGATGGTTAAGTCTTTAAATCAAGAGCTTAAACTCTGATGCCACTTGTTGAGCAAGGTTGGAACCAAAACAGGGGTGAATTGGTTTTATAAAAAAAATTTCACTGCAAAACTTCTCTAAAAATAGAGATGATAAAATCAAACAATGAATAGAGAATGTAAAAGGAGTAAAGAGAGAAGTATGGACACAAAGATTTGTCCTTATTCGACTTTTACCGAAGCCTACATCTAGTCTCTAAACAACCTCTTAGAATTTTTCACTATCTTTGAAAATCAATACAATTCCCAAGAGAACCTCTCTTTAATTTCCAAGCTTTCACAGCCTAACTCCTTCAAGGAACCTCTTTGAAAACTTTCTCAGGGATATACTCCCCCTGAACTTAGGCTTTCTCTTAGCTTGACTCTCTCAAGGAACCTCGTTGAGTTTTTCTCTCAAAAGAAAGAAATAATTACAAATGAATAACTCTCTGAATAGAGTAGATAATATAATGAAGCACTAAGATGATATAGAGCTGATAAGTTAATGAAAACTTATGATATAATCACTCTTGAATGTTTCTCATCTTGTTTTAGAGGTCTCAGGTTGAGTTTATATTGATTGAGGTCTAATAGATCTGTTGGGAGTGAGTGAGAATTAAAGAATTCAAAATATAACTTTTATAGCTCTGTTATAGCTTCTCTATCACTGACTAGTCAACTATTCACCACTGACAAGTCAACTACTCCTTCATTCCCTCTCATAATTTTCAAATTTTGGACCCCAACAGTGAACTGCTCACCTTAGACCAGGTGACTGGTCACTCACAAAGAGCTCCCAGTTGATGGTCTTAAGGTTGGCAGTTGACTGATGCTTGATCTAAAGGTGACTAGTGGACTGCTCACTCATAGAGAGCTCTCAGTCGATCAGGCTTAAGCTGGCAGCTGACTGGTCTTATCTAAGAAAGTGACCAGTTGACTGCTGGCTTGTGACCAGTTGACTATTCACTCATAAAGAGTGCCCTATTGATCAGATTTCAAGCTGGCAGTAGACTAGGGGCTTTTCAAAAAGTGACCAGTTAACTGTTGGCTAGTGGCTAGTCTACTGTTCATTAACAAAAAGTTCCAAAATATGCTTTTTTCAACCTTTAAGACCTAAGATTAATTTTCCATTCATTTTAATTTATTCCTATATGCTCAATACCATTTACAAAGGTTCCTAAGACATGATTAAACATTGAAAACACCTAGACCCTTAGTAATACATATTAAAACTTTTCTTCTTGTGCTATTATCATTAAAATATTGATCTTTCAGCAAATGGGCTTAATAGATGAGGTAGGTCGGCTTTGCAGGGCACTTAGGAGTTCCTCAATTAGATCAATAGAGTTAGTAGAATTCTGACTATTAGTATTACTTCTTCTCATCATCATCCCAATATTCATGTCTCAAATGGAAAATAAATTTATTTTGCTATCTTAAATAAACATATTTGCATGTCTCTCATAAAATAGTAAGTAATATATAATAACCTATAGAAATTTTCAAGGAAGACCTCAAGATTTGCCTCCTTTTAAATGTGAGGAATTTGTACAATTATTCTTGAGGAAATTCCTCCCTCAATCAGTAAGGGATGCAAAGGCTAGAGAATTTAAGGTCATGAGACAAAGAGAAGACTAGCTCATCTAGGAATTTGAAGTGATATTTACTCAATTGTTGCGGTATACTCCACACTTAGTGAAAATTGAAGACATGTGTGTAAAGTACTTTGTCCATGGGATTCTAAATTATTTATATAGATCAGTGTAAAACTCTTTGAAGCTAGATTTTGAGGTAGGAAACGGAAAACTAGGTTGTGGTATGATAATCATTTGTATAAGGAATGTGAAGTCTTAGTAAAAAGAAATCAGTTAATAGTTGATTTGATTGTCCTTGATATGTTAGACTTTAATGTGATTTTGGCTTTCTTCATGCCATGCAATGCTTAAATGTCACAACAAATTGGTGAAATTTGAGCTGCTAGGGGGGAAGAAACTTTACCTTTAAGGAGATCAAAGTTTAACACCTAATAATCTAATTTTGGCTATTAGTGCTAGTAAGTTGTTAAGAAAGGGATGTAAGGGATACTTAGTGATGGTTAGAGATACACGAGTGATAACAAAAACCTTAGAACTTGTATGAATAGTGTGAGAGTACCACAATATTTTTCTAGAAGAGTTGTCAGGTTTACATCCAAATAGGGAAATTGAGTTTTGCATAGACTTGATTTTTGGTACTCAACTTATATCTATACCCCCGTGCCGTATGGCCCTTGTAGAGTTTAAAGAATTAAAAGAGCAATTGTAGGATCTTCTTGACAAGGGATTCATACACACCGTGGGGTGCTCCAGTATTGTTCATGAAGAAGAAGGATATGTCTTTGAGGTTGTGTATTGATTATAGGCAATTGACTAGAGTGATAGTAAAAAATAAATATCCATTACCACAAATTAATGACTTATTTGACCAACTTCAAGGGCCTTGTGTTTCTCTAAGATTGACTTGTAATTAGGATATCATCAGTTGAAGATTAGAGAGGAAGACATTCTAAAGATAGCTTTTAGAACTCGTTATGGGCACTACAAATTCTTGGTTGTCATTTGGTCTTACAAATGCTTTAGCAGCTTTCATGGACTTAATGAATGGGGTTTATAAGCCATACTTAGATTATTTTGTGATCGCTTTCATTGACAATTTCCTTGTGTACTCAAAAACAAAGGAAGAACATGACCAATACTTGAGGATGAATTTACAAACCTTGACAGAAAATCAATTATATGCAAAGTTCTCCAAGTATGAATTTTGGTTAGATAACGTAGCTTTCTTAGGGCATACTATGTCCAAGGATGAGATCAATGTAGATTTAAAGAAAGTAAAGGTAATTCAGAATTGGCTTAGACCCACCACAATGATTAAGATACATACCTTATCGGGTAAGTTGGTTATTACTGTAGATTTGTAAAGGACTTTTCCAAGCTTGCTACTCCTTTAACTAGTTTAACTAGAAAAAGGTGTGAAGTTTCAATAGACAAACACTTGTGAGGAAAGTTTTCAAAAATTGAAGGAGCACATAACTTCATCATCATTATTAGCTTTTCCTTCTAGGAGTGAAGGGTATACAATTTACTGTGATGCCTCAAGAGTGGGATTGGATTGTGTATTGATGCAGCATGGAAGGATGATAGCTTATACATCTAGGCAACTTAAAAAGTATGAACAGAATTATCTCACTCATGATTTAGAGATGACCACCGTTATATTTGCCTTAAAGATATGGAGGCACTACTTGTATGTTGAAACCTATGAAATTTACACTAATCACAATAGTTTAAGTATATGTTTCAACAAAGGGACTTGAACTTAAGATAAAGAAGATGGGTGGAAGTCTTGAAGGACTATGATTACAATATTTTGCACCACATAAGTAAGGTTAACATAGTTGTTGATGCTTTAAGTAAGAATTTTATGGGTAGCTTGGCTTATGTAACTAAAAACAAGTGGTAGATTATGAAAGAACTCCGAAAGATTTTTAAAAGTAGAGTACGATTTGAGATATCTAGGCTTGGCTCACTACTAGCCTATGTATAGTTTTGTTTTACCTTGGTGGATTTAATTAAGGTAATATTAGACCAAGACATCCAGTTAAAGAGGATTATGGAAGAAGTCAATGAAGGGAAGGTACAAGAGTTTTCACTAAATGATGAAGGTGTTCTAAGATGTGGTTGTTGGTTATGTGTACAAAATATGGAAGATTTACAGAGGAAGGTGTTGAAGGAAGCTCGTCACTCTTCATACACTTTTTATCAAGGTTTTAATAATATGTACCACAATTTAAGGGAGTTGTATTAGTTGAAAGGAATAAAATGGACTTAGCAAAGTTCATTTCTAAATGCCTAGTGTGTCAACAAGTGAAAGCTGAGCTAGAAACCTACATGTTTACTGTAGCAGATTGATATTCTAGAATGGAAGTAGGAAAAGATCATAATGGATTTTGTTACCAGCTTGCCCAATACCCTTAAAGGTTATGATTCAATATAGGTAATAGTAGATCAGTTAACTAAGACTGCATACTTTTTACTTGTAAAGGCTACCTATAGTATAGCCCAATATGTTATGCTTTACTTTAATGAGATCGTCTCCCTTCATGGTGTGCTAGTTTCTATTATTTCCTACCGTAGGCCACAATTTACAGCAAGTTTTGGAAGTTTTTCCAAAAAGCCTTAAGGACTTGTTTAGATCTAAGACTGCCTTTCATCCTCAAACTAATGGACAGTTAGAACATGAAATTCAAATATTTGGAGATATGCTTCATGCAAGTGTGTTGGATCTTAGTGGTAGTTGGGATAAATATCTGCCTTTAATGGAATTTGCCTGTAATAATAGCCATTAATCTAGTATACAAATAGCACCTTTTGAGGCATTGTATGGCAAGCATTGCAGGTCACCAATTGGTGGTTTGAAGTAGGTGAATCTAAACTTTTGGGCTTATACTTAATACAAGAATTAGTGGCTAAGGTGAAATTAATTCATGAAAAGGTTATTAGCGACTTAGAGTAGGCAAAAAGCATACGCAGATAATAAAAGGCAAGACTTAGAATTTTGTAGTTGAAGACCTTGTATTCTTACAAGTATCACCCATAAAAGGTGTTTTGTAGTTTCAAAAGAAGGGAAAGTTAAATCCTAGATACATTTGGTCGCTCAAGATACTAGTGAGGGTGAGCATTATAGCATATCGTCTGGCTCTTCCATTAAATTTTATGAATGTACATCTTGTCTTCCTTGTATTTATGCTCCAAAAATATTTACCCGATCCTTCTCACATCATTCAACTGCAATTAATACAATTAGAAAAGTAACTCTCCTACATAGAGCAACCTATCACCATAATTGATAGACAAGTCAAGAGACTGAGGAACAAAGACATAGCTCCAGTCAAAGTGGTGTGGCAAAATCATACAGGGAAATAAGCAAAATGGGAAGTCAAAGAAGTCATGCAGGATAAGTACCCCTATCTTTTTGTTTCTAGTAGTAAGTAGCATCTCTAAAATTTGGAAACCAAATTTTTTTAAGGGGGAGAGACTGTAATAACCCAAAAATATATGAGTAGCTTTTAAGAATAACGCTAGAAAAGTAAAATAAAATTTTATAGACTAAAATTGAAATGAAAGGAAAAAATAGTATTTAGGGTACAAATTAAAATTTTAACCTTTTAGGGACTAAATTGAAAAGAAGAATATTTTCATAGATAGAAATATAATTTTAACCATTGCATAGTAACTTGCACAGTAAATTTTGGTAAAATTGCATGGTTAGTAACTTGAAATTTTCTATAAATAGCACGAATATTTCTTAATTTTCTTGTATAAACTGGATAGAGAGGTCATGGAAAGAGCACTTATATTTGTATAAGAGGTATCTCTATGAAGGCTTCTTTAATTTAGGCTATGTTGTTGGAATAAGGGATTCCAACTGTTGATCCTTATAGGTAAGTGAATAGTTAGCAAAGTAGCACTTTTCATTTTACCAAACATCTTTATTTTCTTGTCCAACTTTCAATTTCTTTATTTTTATATGGATTATATATGTATATGTAAATGTATATATATACTCTAAACTAGTCTTTTAAGAGTATTGATCTATTTTATACAACAAGCTTATACATATTATGCAAATAATGGTGGTGGAATCCCATTTAATAGATTGAGTAGAATTAAGACACTAAAATGAAGTTTAATAGCACCTTTATGGAGTCTTATGGACTTTGTACAAGTAAGACTATGACATGCTATACTACCTAAATGACTAATTAAATTTTATGAGTTTCTTAGCAAAGCAATTCATCCCATAACTCCTAAGATCTATTGCAGGATAATACCACCTAAATGGTCACTGGAACATAAGGTTACTATATTTTCCTTGTTAGGAATATTTTGGAATTGAACCATGTTTAAGGCTTCTGCATTAATTTGGACTTAGAAAAGCAAAAACTAAATATACAGTAAATTTTAAGTCACAAAAAGGTATTCTAAACTATTAGGTTTATTGTAAATATTATACATAGGATATATGATTTCCATATCTAACAATTAAGGTACATATACAAATGATTTGCATGTTTACAAGTGATCGGATTGCAAGTTCCATTTTAATCCTTTATATTATTGTCACTTCATTCTTAACCACTTTTTATTTTTATTTTATCTTGAAGATTATTTTTATTTAAATGACTTTATGGTAGTAAATATGTTTAAATAAAATTATTTATTTCTATGTCCTATTCACAGTATTCAATGGATATTATAATTTAAAGGATAGATAGGAATTCATATAAGAACCCTATAGCCATTAGGGAGGGTAACGACCTTGGTGTACTTTGTTGAAATGAATTATTAAGATGTATCTAGAAGGGATACAGGTATGAATTATTAAGACATATCTAGTAAAGGGATACATATGAGATATTGAGATGTATTTGGTAAAAGGAAACAAGTATGAATTATTGAGATGTATCTTGTGAAGGGATATAGATATGAGATATTGAGATGTATCCAATGAAGGGATGCAAATATGAATTATTAAGACACAACTGGTGAAGGGATACAGATATAAGATATTGAGATGTATCTAGTAAAGGGATATAGTATGAGTAATTGTAACATATCTAGTAAAGAAATATGTGTATGATGATAATGGTTCTTTCCTTGATACCTACTTCATGTAAAATTTAAGGTTTAGAAATAATATTCTCATTTGATCAAAACTTCTTGTTATTTAAAAATTCTAAGGTCTTTATTGTTTTCTTTTTTAGTTGGCTTTGTTATTTATTCACTTACTAAGTCAGTGGTAGACTTACACATTTTTCTTTAACATTTTTTAGATTAGTAAGTGCTTGTAAAGTTGCTCCGGGAATTTTCCTATTGTTCAGGCTTTTTGATATGTTATTCTATGTCAATCATAATGTACGTCTAACTCTAAGGGGGTGGCTACTTGGGGTCTATTTGCTTGGGATTCTGTAAAATATTATAAGCCTTGTGTGGGCTATTTCCTTATTATACCAAGTATATATTGTGGGACATTATTAAGTTTATCAGTTTAATATGATTGTGAAATTGTTAAATTATATTTCATAGTATGTCTAATCTGTATCATCAATATTTGTTTTGAAAATGAAAAAAAAAATGTTATTTTAGGCTAGTTGGGCTAATTTGATTTAGGATATGCACGGGTCATAGCTAATGAATTTAGGTCACGACAAAGTTCATATCAGAGCCTGATTTGTCTAGGTTTGCTTAGGTCCTAGTAGCCACTAGTTAGGAAGTAATGGAATCTTGCATGTAATTGCGAAAATTAGCCCGCATACCTTACATACGGAGGCTCTTGTTACCAAATCCACATCATGGAGTTTTTAATCATAGGACATGTGTCATCCATATTTATGTAGCTATAGAACTTGTTTGAATAACCATTTATGTCTAAATTACTTATCTCATGTAAAGGATGCCACCAAGGACAAGGATGGTTCCTAAGAGGTTTATTCCTTATGAGGCTTCCTCCCTGCCTCATAATGTCATTTTGGCTTTTAGAAGCCGAGAGAGTAGAGGTGGTAGGGGTCATGGACATAGTAGAAGACTAGAATGTGGTCAAAGAAATGAGGCAGTTAGAATGGCTGAGGATGAATGCTTAAAAATTGGCAAGAGAATGTGAGAGTATAGCTGTCAAAGTGGGCCAACCCAGCCCACTCGAGCTGATCCACCTGAGTTGGTGGGCTAAATGAGTCAGCCCGTTTAACCCACCATAAGGTGGTGGGTTGAAAATCTCAACCCACCTCACTTAATGGGTTAAGCAAGCTGACCCGTTTAACCTACCAAAAAATTAAAAAAAATAAAAATAAAATAAAAAATTATAAAAATTTAAATGTGACTTTTTTTAAACATATGTCTTATTTAATTAATTAATTTCTATATCAATATAAATAAACAAAAAAATAACTAGATAAAAAACAAGTTTAAATGAATTAAAACAAGTAGAGTAATCTAATAATTCAATTATTCATTAATAATAAGAATATGATTATGAGCAGAATATTCAAATCTGGCAAATTACAGAATAATAGAAACAACACAACACATACATTATGGTTAATTTTTTTAAATAGAAAATGCAGTGACTTGGAGTGCTAGACTGAGTGATTGAAAAATTAAAAAAGAAAAAAGAAAAAATAGGCAACCCATTTAACTTGCGAGCTGACTCGTTTAACTTGCGAGTTAAACGGGTTGAGTTGATAGAAGTATACTAAACGGGTTCTCAAAGAAACCCCTTAACCCAACCCACCTCTTAGGTGGGTTAAACAGGCTCGACCCAGTGGGTCGAACCCATTTTGACGGCTCTATGTGAGAGTAGCTGATGTAGTTTATGGGATGCTCAATATGCAGCAGACAATGAAAGAAATGATGACATGATGATGTAGTAACAATAGTAGGGTCGAAGACACCATATAGACCTTGAGCCTCAATGAGAGGCTAGACTAGTTAAAGGACAACCAAATCCATAAGGGAGGGGCATTAAGTTTCATTTATTTGACTTTATGAAACTCAAGCCTCCTTCCTTTATAGGTACAAAAGCAATAAAGGACTCACGAAACTTTCTAGATGAGGTAGGCTGACTTTGCAGGGTACTTAGGTGTTCCTTAATTAGATTAGTAGAGTTGGTAGAATTTTGACTATTAGTATTACTTCTTCTCATCATCATCCCATTATTCATGCCTCAAAATGAAAATGAATTTGATTTTGCTATCTTAAATAATCATATTTGCATGTCTCACATAAAATAGTAAGTAATACATAATAACCTATAGAAATTTTTAGATTTTTCATCTCTCTGACATTCAACTACAATTAGCTAAAAACATCCTTTTCAAAATAAAAGAAAATTTACTACTAAATTATTCTCTTAAAAATGGTATATTTTTGTTTTTTAGGTTAATGGGTAAAATTATACGGGTAATAAATGAAAAAAAATTGTGCATTCACATGCATATATAATTCAAACTACAAAGGGATACTAGTGATATACATTGAAAGAAATAGGCTTAAAGACTCGAATTAATCAAAGAATGTCTAAATCATTTTAATTGATTAAACATTATATCAGATTTCACCTCATGGGAATATAAAACAAGTTCTAGAGTCCTAAAGTCATGGCATTTTACATAATTCAACCCCTATAAATTATCTAACATAAATAACTAAGCCTTTTGCATGGGTTAATTCTGAAAGTGGTTTCAATGGGTATATAAAAATTCAATTAAAAATTAAATTCCTCATTGGTATCCAACACATCAAAAGAGACAAAACCTGAAAAATAGGCAACAATTTTATATCAAAAAATCTTAAAATTTAGGAATTTTAGATAAATTTTTTTGTGAATTAACTAATAATCAATTAAAGCCAACCATAAAATTCAAATACTAATTTAAATTCTATACCCCAACACTTAAAATGAACATGGTCCCTAGTGTTCAAACAAAGTAAACCCATAAAAGGTGGGTAAGAAATAACTTCATGTAGATTTGACAACTACATTGCTCAACTTAGAAAAATTGTTGGATGGTCCCTAGCATAATTGTAACAAAAATAATTACAAAACAATGTAAGTGGCAAATTGAAATCAATCCACAATATGTGAAATATCATAATCAATTAAGTACAAACATGACAATATAAATAACAAGGAAAACACTTCTAATATTCATCTTTTTCTTCTTTATCTTTGGTCCCAATCTCCTTTGCAACATTGTTGGCATGTGGATTAAGAGGAAATAACTAAAATTTAAAACATGAAAATTAGCTAAGGCCCATAAAATGCTATGATTCCTCCAATTAGTTTTGTACATTGCATTTATAGTGGCCTCTACTCTTTTTAGTCTTTGATTTGTTAATCAAGACCATAATGCTTGAAGTGGTGGCATTTGAGACATTCTTGGCTCTAGGTCTCACATTGAAGTAGACATTGTGTGGAAATCGAGAGGTTTAGATAGATATTCTTCATCATTGTCATCCCATTGCACACTGACTTAGAGATAGAGCCCAATAATATGGGATGGAAACCAAAGGCCCATCCATAAGTCCCATGCATTCTTCAAAACATTGTTATGTATGTGCTGACCAATGTCAATAGATTTACCAAAGTAAATACAGTATAAAATTAAGGCCCTTTCATATGTGACTTCACTAAAATGTATACAAGGACATAATTTTGATGTTACAAAGTAATGTTAAACCTTAGCATCCATTGATAGACCAAAAGATTTAAAAGAAATTAGATATCCATTTACAAAGTATTATTCTAAGCTACAAAAATGGGCAAGATTGGTCAATGACTATAGGTTTAAAGAATCATTGTCTACAAGTTCACTAAAGTCAATGGTACTAGGATCAAATGGACCTAATTTTTGTCTTTCAAAGTGCTTACCATTGACTGGTTCAAGTACATTTTCATAGAATTCTTTAACCAATGGTTGGATGCCTAATCGTGGTAGGGCACAAAGGATTTCCCATTGATAGTATTAGATTATGTCTTTTATCAGGGCATAAGATGGTTGGCCAAGATACCTCTTTCTAGAATAGGCTTCCTTTTAATCAATTTGCCAGTAAATCATTGTTTGGCACTGGCAGAGATAAATGTCCTTTTATCATAAAGGAGGATTTGTCTTTGGAATACATTTTTAATTGATCTATGACAAATAAAATATCCACATCAACATAAATTGCCACCCCATAACATTTTCATGCCATGAAACAAAAATTCCACAATTGGGCTAAGATAAATGAATTCATCACAACAAAGAACATGTCATCTAGTGTCATTCCCATCTAGATTTTATTTTTTTTGGTTGTTATTTATTTATTTAAATTTTTCTATTTTTTTTAAATAACTACAAAAATTACAATTTCTACATACTTCTACCTAATAACACAAATTTATAAACAAATTTTCTATCACAAAAGACAAAGGTCTTCAAATAAATTTCAATTTCCCAAATTTTTCACTATTCCTAAAATTTAACAATTATAATGCTAAGTAAGGTGCTAGGGTTCCACTTTTAAATTCATGATGGGGATACAATCAATGTAAGAATGGTCCAAGTAAACACTTATAAATATTTACACACTAAAAATTTCAAATTTTAAATATTTTTTAAAATATTAAAATAAATCCTAAATAGTATAAGGATGAAGATCATACTCAAATGCAAAATCCACAAAACAAAATGGAAAATGAGCACAAATGAACTCTAAGAACTCTTGATTGGAGGAAATTTTCTTATGTTACTATTCAATCACCTAAGAAGATGAAAAAGTTGGGAAAATAGAGAATTAAGGTGAAAAAGTAATGGGAAATGACATGGGTATAAAAGAACTTGTAATAAACTTGTGAAAAAATGATGAATTTAGCTAGCAAATGGTTGGAAAGTGTGTTGTGGATGAAGGAGATGAAGAAAAGATGAAATGGGGCTTTGGGAGACTAATTGGACTTGTTGACCCTCATAGAACTCTTTCATTATTTGCTTGTCATGCCAAGGTTTTGCCCTTTCCTTGTAGAGTTTGGCACTTTCATTAGCACTTGCTCTAAATTCTTCAAGCTTATTTAACTATTATTTCCTCTTGTCATCTGCACCTCTTAGATCAAAATTCAACAACTTAATAGCCTAATATGCTTTGAGCTCTAATTCCACAAGTAAATGACAAAATTTCTCAAAGACCAGTTGATAAAGGGACATTCCGGTCGGAGTTTTAAAAGAGGTCCTATATGCCCACAAAGTGTCATTCAATTTCAAAGACTAATCTTTTCTTGTGATATTCATTGTTTCTCAAGAATTCTTTTATGTTCACAATTTGAGATGTATACTTAACTGCTAGTTTGTGGGTGATATAGTGTACTCACTTTATGTTTAGCTCCATATTTTCCAATAATGAATTAAACAATTTGTTACAAAAATGTGTCCCTTGATCACTAATAAAAGCTTTAGGAATACCAAAACAGGTGAAGATATTTTTTTAATTAATTTCACCACTACTCTAGAATCATTTGTAGGGCATGCTACAACTTCGACCCATTTTGACACATAATCCATAGGAACAAGAATGAACAGGTTATTATATAAAGATGGAAAAAGGTCCCTTGAAATCAGTGCCCCATAATTAAAAACTTTCACATTTGTGTTTTTAGGGCATTTCATTCTTGTGAGAAATGTTAGCAGACTATTGGCACTTATAACAAGTTACCACATATGTGTGGTCATCCTTGAATAGTGTTGGCCAGTAGAAACCATTTTGGAGTACTTTTGTTGTAGTCAATGGTGCCTCATAATGGCTTTCTACTTTGTGATTATGAAAATGTTCAAGGATTGCCTTCATTTCTTCCTCTAGTACACATCTCCCTGTGATCTGATTAGAATATCACTTAAATAAAAAAGGGTCCTCCCAAAAGTAATGCCTTACATCCCTTAAGAACTTCTTCCTTTGCTGTGTAGAAAAATGATATAATTACATACAAGGAAGTTAGCATAATTAGCAAACCAAGGTATTGCTATGGATTTAGACAATGTAGCCACAAAAATAGCTAATACATGTTCATAAGGAAATTCATATATGGCTTATTCCTTATTCTTCTTATTACTAAGTCACTAAGGTTCTAATCTAGACAAGTGATTAGTCACTACATTTTTATAACCTTTTTAAACCTTTACTTTAAAATCAATTTTTTACAGTAACTACACCCATTAATTTAGTCTAAGTTTGGTTTCATTTTTTGACATGAGATGTTTCAATGTAGTATGATCAGTGTGAACAATACCTTTAAACTATAGATATAAGATCGAAACATGCCAAAAGCACATACAATGGCAAATATTTCTTTTTTAGTTGTTGCATAGTGTAACTATGGACCATCCAAAGTTCTACTCATACAACAAATAGTATGAAAATTCATATTTTTCTTTGACCTAACATAGTACCCACAACCATATTACTATTGTCACACAAAATCTCAAAACGTAGTGTCTAATCTAGAGTAACAATAATGGGAGCACTACATATTTTCTCTTTCAAAGTCTTAAAAGCTCTTAAGAATACTTCATCAAATACAAATCTCACATCTTTAACAAGTAAATTCATTAAAGTCATTGAGATAAGAGAAAAATCCTTTATGAATCGATAATGGAAACCTATTAGCCAAGGTCTATCACAACAATTATCCCATGATGAAGGCCCAGGTGTGGCATTGAGTCACAATTGAAACATGACACTTGTGCTAGCTCATTGTTAAGGATATAGAGTTGCGCCCTGACTAACAAGCTATAGCTTTTTGGCTTAGTTGTAAGTGCTTGTTCTTATAATTAGTATCAAACCTGAGGTTACGTGTTCAATTCCTAGCAGGATAATTACTAAGGGGGAGACTATTAGCCAAGATGTGTAGTAGCAATTGTCTCATTGTGGAGGCTTAGGTGTGGGGTTAAGTCACTTTCAAAATATGGCGCTTGTGCTAAGTCGTTATTAAAGAAATAGAGTTGTGCCCTAACTCACAAGCTATAGTTTTTAGCCTAGTGGTAAGGGCTTGATCCTACAAAAGCTACATGTCCTAAGAATGTTCTTACTCCTTTGATATTTGCAGGAGGTATTAACCGGGAGATTACCACCACTTTTCCCTTGTCAACCTCAATACCTTTTGAAGCACTTTTGTGGCCCAACATTGTACCTTCTTTTACCATGAATTGCCATTTTTCCCAAATGAGCAATAAACTTGTTTCCTCACACACCTACAAGTGAAGAGCAAGAAGATGAAGACATTTTTAAAATCAAGTCCAATCACTAGAAAAACATTCATAACTATTTCCAAAAAATCTCCCAACATATCATGGAAATGACCATCATACATCTTTGAAATATAGTGGTTGCATTACACAATCCAAATGGCATCTTTCAATATGTAAAAGTATCAAAAGGACATGTAAAAGTTAGTTTTTCTTGATCCTCTGGTGCTATGGGGATTTGGTTATATACCTAAGTACCCCATCCAAAAGTCAAAAATAATCATTTCCAACAAATTTTTCAATTATTTGAATAATGAAATGAAGGGGAAAGTGATCATTCCTAGTGGCACTATTTAGTTTCATGTAGTCAATACACATTCTCCACCTAGTCACTGTCTAGTAGGGACTAAGTCATTACTCTCATTTTGAACTACCATCATTCCCTTTTTGGGGAACAAATTGAACCACGCTAACTTAAGTGCTATCAAATATAAGGTAAATAATGCCAACTATGAACATTGCAATTTTTCTGGGCAATTTTAAAAATAATAATAATTAGGGAATTACCAAAATGAAATGCAAAATAGCAAAAACTCAAAACAAAAAATGAAAGACAAAACAAAAAAGAAATAATAATGAAAATCCAAAAATATAAGAAATTTAAAAATAAAGAAAAGGAAACAAGTTTCAAAATAAATAATATTAGATATTCATACATTAACAAAGATCCAACCAAAGTTGAAATCAAATCAAAAATGAAAAACTAAATAAGAGTTTGAATTAAAAAAATAGTTAAGATTTTTGCTATTCAAATTAAAAGAAAAATCAAATATACTGTATAATTTAATTGGTCGTTCTATTTTGTGGGATGTAGTTTGTTTTAGAAATGAGCTCTAAAAATGTTTATCCCATTCTATGTTTTGTATGAAAAGATTAGGCATGTTGTGTTTTGACATTTTCTTGGTTGTTTTGTGCTTTCTTTTAACTTCATGAGTTGGTCCTCTATCATTTTATTTAACTTTTAATTGAGATAGCAGAGGATATAAGAAAGCCAAATCTCAAACAAGAAAAGGCATTGATTTCAATAGTTGTTTTGAATGTATGAAAGTATGCAAATAAACTATTTATGTATACACACACACAATACCATATCTGCTTGGTTACTTTTACTTTTATTTTATTTAATTATTTTAATTTTTAAAGATGTCATGTGGGATCTAGTATCTCTTTAGGCATCTAGGGTGTCAACTGGTAGGGTCATGTAAAACCCTACGTATCCTTAGCTTTCATCCAATACTAGTTTCTCACATTTTTAATAAATATGGGTTCAAACGACCTATTACCCAATTGATATTTACAAAAAAAATCCAAAATAAAAATTAGAAGGAGAAAGAATGAAATGACTAAAAGAAAAGAACAAAAATATTTTTCTTAAAATTTTCCTTGAATGCTTTTGAATTTATTCTAAAATAAATAATGCAAGACAAAAAAATTAAAAAAGGAGATGACAATGAGGGGAAGAAAGTGAGATTATAATATTTTTCACAAATTAAAATATGCTAATCAAATTTCAGTCATGACAGCCTTTCTATTTCTTTTTGTTTTAAAATGGTTTTCCAAAGTTTTCCATCTTAAAAATTTTGGTGGTAACTTTGTAAATTGGTTTTCAAAATTAGTTTTGGGAATTTGATAACTTTATGAAATGTAGTTATTTTAGTCACATTCATGCTTAATAATTGAGAAATTTTATTAGTTTTAGTTAGTTTTGAATAAATTGTACTAGTTGAGTTATTTTGCCTTTATTGGTATAGGTTTTAGGTTATTTTAATATTGATTCATGTTACTTGGGTGAATTACATGCAAATACTTGGCCAAATAAAAGCCATTCATGTGGATTTTGTTCTTGCTCAGGCTTTGGAAGGAAGAAATGATGGTATTGGCATCAAGTAAGTGAACAACCAAATTTGAGGAAACTTTAAGGCCTCAAGATATTAAAATTTTCATATGGCTATTTCACAAAATTTTTAGAGCTCTTCATGACCTTTCCAACGAGTGCTAGTACATCAAATTATAACATCTAAATAGAAAGTTATGGGTAAAACATCAAAGTTGATACAGAAGGTAATGTATCGGTGCCAAGGCACCAGAATGAGCATATGGGCCATAGACTCTGTGCTAAAGGGCCTAAGCATGCAAAATGAAGGATAAACTTGTATTTTAGAAAATTTGAGGAGATATAAGTGAGATTTCCTAGGGTTAGAAGGAAAGGATGTTCGAGGGAAAAAGAGACTAAAACTTGGAATTTTAGGGCTAGAATTCATTGAAAGGAGGCATTTGAAGAGTATATTTAATGGAGGAAATTGATTAAATCTTAAAACCAAAGTTCTTCTCTTCCTTTTCTTTTACTTTTCATTTGGTTTAGTTTTCCTATATAAATTGGATTGTATACATAGATTTGCTAGGTTATTTGCTAGGTTAAACTCTTATTTCTTTAGGATTATTGTGATTTGACATGTAGCTTGTTGAATATAATTACTTTCTATCTTGAATTTCAATGTCAATGACTTTATTCAATTCAATTTTATGTTATGGCCTTATTGCCTGGCCACCAATTAAGGTTTATGTTAAGGACTTAAAGATTCTTGAAAGAGAAGCCTAAATTTAGTCATAGGACTAAATACCACTTGATTGATGTTAAAATTACTTGTATTAACTCAATTCACCTTTGGGATAGGCATATATTTATAAGACTTGTAACGCTGTGATTAACCATATATAATGCATTTCTTTAAGTTGATTCTCATAGAAATATAAGGAATTAAATTATGGTGATATAATTCATAAGGGATCAACAGATTCTTATTATGAAATTTGAGGCTTTTACTAACTCAAAAGCATTGAATTCAAGTAAGGAAGTAACTAGATTGCAATTAAAATGCCAAAGTAAACCATAATCCTAGGGAGCTTTCCTTAGTGTATACTCATTGCTTTAGTCTTACCTTATTAGTTCTTTTGCATCATTTTTCTTGTTTAATTTGAAAATTAATACTAATTTGGATAAGGTAACTATGATTGCATTAGTACTTAACAAAAGTCTTAGCTAGAATTCCCAAAGGACAATACTTGATTCTTCACTACTATATTACTTGTTGACTATGTACACATGCACCATGACAATTGGCACATAACAAGTTTTTGGCGCCATTGCCAGGGAACTCTTTTATTGAACTTATGTTGATATTAGTGCTCAGAAGCCTTAGACCAAGCCTTTCTTTATTTTTGTTTTTAAATTGGTTGTGTTTGTTGTTATTTTTTGGTACAAATTTTGTGCATGCCTAAACATAGAGGAGGATAGGGTAAACAAGTTCTATCTAATCCAAAATCTTCACCTCTTTAATCACCATCACCATCTTCACTATTAACTCTTAACGTTTAAGGTGCACAACTAGACAACTAAGGATGGTTAAGGAGAACAATCATAATTTGTATGAGTATTCCACCCCAATATGGTAAAGGCTAACTTAAAGCATTCAGAGACCAATGATAAATGCTAATAACTTTGAAACCAAGCCAGCCACTATCTAGCTACCATAGGCTAATGGGCAATTTGGAAGATTGCCAACTGAAGACTGTAACTGTCATATTCTAATTTTTTTAGAGATATGTGACACTTTCAAGTACAATAGGGTGAGTGAAGATGTAGTTAGATTAAGACCGTTTCAATTCTCACTTAGGGATGAGGCAAAAGCATGGCTAAATTCTTAACTTTCAGGCTCTATTACAACATAGGTTGAATTGGCATAATAGTTCCATGTTATATACTTGCCACTAGGCAAGACAACAAAGATAAGGAATGGCATCACCTTATTCATTTAATTTGATAATGAAAATATGTGTGAAGCATAGGATAGGAGATGTTTGCATCATAGGCTTCCCAAATGGCTATAAGTTCTAACATTTTACAATGAATGATCTTTTTCATTTAGAATAACTACTAGTACTACACCTAAACCAATGGATGAGGCTATGAATTGTTAGAGATTATGTAATCCAACAACTACTAATGGCATTCAAAGAGATTATGTCTAACAATAGCTATAAAAATTCATGATAATGAGCTATTTCCATATTATCACTCAAATCTTAGTATTAAGTAAAAAGTTTGAAGTATTGAGTCATGCGACACCAATTAACTTAGTATGTCCATTGGGTGGTAGTTATGAATTCTATGGTGGAAATCATCATTTTGTCCATTATTATGGGAATGAGAAGAGTGTCAAAACAACCCCTATTCTAGCACTTATAATCTAGGGTGGAGGAATCACCCAAATTTCTCCTGGAGTAACAATAAGAAAGTTAGTTCCTCTACTGCATTGAGACTTCAAAACTACTTAATGTTGCTAGGGCTAATCAACAAGTTAGAGCCCTTCCACCACTGGATGAGAAGAATCCATCCTTCAAAAACATGTTCTTGAATTATATGTCAAATAATGTTGTTAGCATTCAGAGTTAGAATGCATTAATCAAGTGTTAGATAACTTCTTTAAGAAATTTGGAAGCATAGGTAGGCCAACTTGCAAATGTCCTTAACAACATACCCTAGTGCAACCTACATAGTGATATTGGACCAAATCCAAGGAGAGAGGGTAAGGAGCACTGCAATACTATTTCATTGAGGAATGGTAAATAGATTAAAGGGAATCCAAAGATGATTGAATATGAAATGGGGAAGGAAAAAGCAAAAGTGGCAAGCAAAAATCAAGTTGAAAATCCTCTAAAGCTTAAACTCACAAACTAAGCTTACTCACCTCCTTTTCCTCAATGGTTATGGAACTAAAAAGATTGATGATTCTAAAAGTTCCTGGATATGTTTCAAAAGCTACTTATTAACATTCATTTTGTAAAAGCACTTGAGTAGATGCCTAGTTATGTAAAGTTTTTGAAGGACTTTTTGTCCAAGAAAAAAAGGCTAGAAGAATTTGAGATTGTAGCTTTAACAGAGGAATGAAGTGTCATCTTATAAAATAAGCTCCCACTTAAGCTCAAGGATGTAGGATGTTTCAACAATCCATGTACAATTAGTAACCAATTTAATGGCATGGCTTTGTGTGATTAGGGTGTCAATATTAACCTAATGCCATTATTGGTGTATCAGAAGCTGGGTTTAGGAGAAGTAAAACCTACCACTATTACACTGCAACTAGCTGATATGATTTTAGCTTATCCTATGGTAATAATTGAAGATGTTGTGGTAAAGGTTGATAAGTTCATATTCCCATAAAACTTTATTGTTCTAGATTATAAGAAAAAGAAAGATATACTTTTCATCCTTGGGAGGTCATTTCCTGCAACTAGAAGAGTCATAATTGATGTTTAGAAGGGTTAATTTACCAAGCAAGTCCAAGATGAAAGGGTACATTACAAAAAATTAACGGATTAGCTGCGGTTACTTCCTTACAATTTTAATAACCACAATTAAAATTGCATTTTAGCCACAATTGAAATAAAATATTACAGGTAAATAACTACAAGTAAGTAACCACAGTTTAAGAAATGTGGGTAAACAAAAGAATAACCACAGGTAATTACTAGTGGTTATGATGTAACTACAAGTAATCACCACCTACAACCTTAAACAAAACCCATTCCTCCATTTGCATGATGCGCATTCTCAGCTTCTTAAAAAAAATTTGCCCCTCCCTCCTCTAATTGTGCACCTAATGCCACTAATAGCCACCCTATTGTAGGTCATCGTCCTGCCTACCTATTGCTAGCGCAACCCTACTGTTGCTTCGCTTTACCAACGTAAGCTTTGTCAAATACCATAAACATGCATTTTTTTTGCTTCTTTTTTGTTTAATTCACTACACCTAACCATTCTTCCTTCCCCATGTTGCCATAAACTACTGCCACCTCTGACGATGCCACCACTATCTGCTATTGTTGTCACTGTCGCTGTCGCCCCACCTTTTCCCGCTACCATCCAAGGTATTTTTTTACATTCTTTTTGAAGTTTTTATTATATTTTTTTGCATATTGTGATTTTTTTTAATACATATGTATATATAGATATATGTCTATTATTCATTCATGATAAATTAGATTACCCATTCTCATATATCAAAATCTAGATTATATAGAGTAAGCTTTCTAAGTTATAGATATAAAACTTTAGTAAAAGATTTATCCCAGATATATACCACTTAATTATATTAGCTCAATAATGTTATATGTGTTAAACTTAATCTCTCCTTTCACTTGTTGATTCCCATCTTTAAAATGCATGAAATGAAAATTGATTTAATCTTTGGGGTGAAAATGACTAAACATGTTTATTGATTTAAATTTATTGTTAGGAAGCTTGATGATTAATAAAAATTTTTGTTATTCAATTATCTTTGTAAAGTCTTATAAATCTTAGCCTCAAATGATGATGATTAGAATTAGAAATAAGTTTGTCTCCACTTTTGTTTTGAAAGTTACAAAAATATTTCAAATGTCTTTATTCTAATGACTTATCTTTATTTTCCTATCTTTTTTATTTAAAATTTACATTCTCATTTGTATAAATTAGATAGAAATGTTGTTGGCTTGTTCAATTGGGTGATAATACTTATTTGTTTTTTGTTAAAATATTATTAGGAAAGAGAGAAATAGTTTGTTGTGAGACATAGAGAAAACTTTAATTGAAAAGCCATGGAACACCCCTGAGTATAAAAAGGTTTAAATGGGATTTTGGATTTTGCATTTACTAATTTATCTATGTCCTAAATGCAAGTTTAAGAAATGGCAGACTAGAGAGTTAGCATTTGACTAGTTTATTATTAAATGATTTCCTCGGGGTTATACTGTTTAACTAAGACATGGGGAGACGAGTATTGTAGAAACTATTGTTGAAACACTTGTAATGCAGCATATGGTTCAAGACAAGGGTTTTGTTAATGACCTTATACATGGCATGGTCATTGATGCATTAAGACATCATATTGAAAACCAATGCGTGGAAGAAGTTAAAGTAACGTCTCCACCACCAACCCAAATGATGCCAAATGATAATACAGATTTGTTATAGTTAATTAAAGATTGTCAACAATGTTTATATGAAGGGTGTGAAAAGTATTCAAAATTGTCATTTTTGGTGAAATTATATCACCTAAAGTGTTTATGCAGAATAATTAAGGCAATGTCAATGATTTTAGAGTTGTTAGCTAATTCCTTTGAATAAGTTAAAATTCCAATATCAATCTATGATGCAAAGGAAAAAATCAACAAACTCAGCCTAAATTACATTATAATTCATGCATGTCTTAATGATTACACGTTGTACTTAGGAGAGTATATAAATTTGGATAGCTATAAAAAAAAAAAAAACAATACATCTCGATACAAACCGAAAGGCTAGGGAATTTCAAGTGCAAGTAAAAAAAAATACTACTTGTAAAACTTCTACAATACTTTCCATTAAAAACACATTTACAAAGGTTGTTTATGTCTTCTAAGATTACTAAGCACACACGATGGCATGCGGTGGAAAAAGTAATGATTGCATGTTAAGGCATTTGAGAGACTCTGAAGCAAGGAATAAATTCACACAATGCGTCATAAATTTGCTTTAAATCCTTGCAATATACACCTTGGGTTCAATAGATTTGGAAAATTAAACACTAGCTACAACATTTGGCCAGTGATATTAATATCATATAATCTTCCACCATGGATGTACATGAAACAAAGTTCTTTTCTTTTTTAATGATCATTCCAGGTGAGTGAGCACTAGCGATTGATAAAGATGTATATCTACAATTATTAGTTAAAAAGTTAGTGGAGTTATGGAATGTCAATGTTAGTACCTTTTATTCTTATACCAATCATGTGTTCAATATGCATGCAACTTTGTTGTGGACAATTAGTGACTTTTTATGACTTAGAAAAATTATCGAGTTGGAATACACACACACTAGGTTAACATGTCCATCTTGAAATTTTTATTAAATATCTATGTGTCTTCCTTATAGTCAAAAGTGGTACTTTATGAGTCATCAAAACTTTCTAGACATTGGACATAAATTTAGATTAGCTTGAAGTCAATTTGATAGAAAAAGTAGAGAGGAGAAATCCCCCTGAGCTAATAAGTGGTAAAGAAGTTTTAAGACAAGCTCAAATATTAATGTCATTTTGGAAATGATGTAAAAGTTAAAGGATAGGGTCAAAGACCCTAGGGAGCTAGTGGGTAGGAGGATAAGACTCGACAATGGTAAAAGAATAGTATCTTTTGCTAACTTCCATACTTGGCAATAAACTTAGTACGACATAATCTCGATTGAAAAAAAGTGTGTGACAATGTTATATTTACTATATTGAATGAAGTTTGAAAAATGAAAGACCTCATTAATGCACAAAAAGACTTACCTGATATAGGGATTAGGTTTGATCTTTAGCTAAAACACGGTAGATATCTTCCTGCATTATCCAAATTAACAAATGAAAACAAGTGCATCTTTATGAAAACATTAAAAAAACATCACTGTACTATATGGTTTTTCTAGTAGCATATCAAGGTGCATTGATTTAAGATAATAGAAGCTTGGTAGATTAAAAAGTCATGACTCGCATGTTTTTATTGAGAAATTTCTACCTTTGGTTGTGAGAAGGACACTTCTCAAGCAAGTGCCTGATGTTATAATTTATTTGTGTTTTTTTTTTTAACAATTGTATAATAGGGTGTTAAATATAAATAAACTTGATTAGCTTTATAAAAGAGTAGTTATGGCATTATGTCATTTGGAAATGGTATTCCCACCTTTGTTTTTCATAGTTATGATTCATTTAATTGTACATCTTGTCAACGAAGGCAATCTAAGAGGTCCTATCCAATATCGATTGATATATCCAATTGAAAGGTAAAGATGTATGTAATTTACATTTTGTTCTTTTAGTTGGCATTTGGATCTTATAATTGCTTCTCTTACATTAGGTACCTAGGGAAATTAAAATCCTATGTACATAATGGAACTCAACTAAAAGGTTTTATAGGTTAAAGCTACATGGCTTAGGAGATCCCAACTTTTTGCTCTAGGTATTTAAAAGGAATTGAGACAACATTCAATCAACTAAGTTGTACAAATGATCATCCTAAAATTTGTTTTGCTGATGTGATGTCTATTTTCCCACCAATAAAAAAACCAATTAGTGTTTTTCTTACTTTAATTTATTTTAAATGGAAAATATGCAAGCCCATCAACATGTATTAACTAATTGTAGAGAAATAGATCCTTACCTTCAATAAGTAAAGCCTATTTTTTTTCTCATACTAAATACATCCACCTTAAACTATATGCTTACTAACCATTTATGTCTGATTAGGGAATTTAGAGACATTATACAGAGATAATTAAGGAGTTGTACATGGTCTTCAAAGAGATAGATAAGAAGGTTCATAGAGAACGAGACCAAAGGCTAAAAACATAAAAATAGTGGTGTTTTTGGTACATTTGGAATAAGGACTACTCAAGCAGAAGCAGTAATAATGACAATATGCAATTTGATAAGGTGCCTTAATTTGGAAATTGGTTGACATCATTGATTAAAACTATCATAGTCATTTTACAATTACCTTGTTCAAGTGTATGTGGGCCAACACAACAAACCCTAGAGGAATTACAACTGATGACTTAGGTTTAATTCACACAGTAACTAAGCAGATGATGAGTCGTACATCCAAGTTTATGTTGCTCAAACTATTTACTATGTGAAAGATGAATTAGATAACAATTGGAGTATACCTGTACATCTTAAGTCACATGACTTATATGGAATGGTAGAAGATGATAGTAACATATATTATGAAAAATGAGCTATATAAGCATAAAAACTTAGATGTATTATTTCCTGAAGAAGAAGAAAATATATAATTAGTAAGGTGTTTAGTTGTACTTGTATTATTTATGCCTTATTGAAGAATTAAATAAGCCCAAGCAAGATAATTAAGCATATTGGATCAAACACATAATTATTTATTCATCAAATTTGAACTATCCCTTTTATTAATATGTATGCATAGTAAAAAGCATGAGGGATTGATACCAAGCATTGCATATCTCATATAAATTACTCATTCAAGTTCATAATCTAACGATGTGAATTATGATCAAGTTATATATCAATGACAGTATATTTGTCGTAACCGACCTTTCGGCGCGATGGAATTAAAATATCTTTAAAACCGATTCCCAAAAATGGAATTTTGAAAATCAATTTTTATTAGGAGTCACCACCAAAATTTTTAATGGAAAACTTTGGAAAACCCATTTAAAACAAAACAAACAAAAAGAGAAAGGCAAAATGGTCTGCGAGGTCAGAGATGGGTCCGGGAGTCTATTTGAGTGCGGGGAAGGTGTTAGGCACCCCACAACGCCCGCCCATAAGGGCGGTTACCTTAAATTAGTTAGTTGAAATAGAATATGGCCTTTAATTAATCTCAATTACCCTTTTACTAACATAGATGCACGTTAGACCTAGGAGACAAAAAAACGAAAACGCATGCAAACTAATGGATATTTACAAAGGACGAACTTGACCTAAGATGAAAGCCTAGGGCCTACGTACCCTGCGATGGGGATCAAAGTTCACGTAGTTCGACTAAAAGGCATTTTTATGATTGATGGTTTTTTTTTTTTTATTTGTGATGAGAATATGAGGATTTTAATTAAAACAGATCATTGTAAACAAAATGGGATAGGAATTTGGTTTGTATGTTTTAATTTACTACAATCTGATTAACCTCGTTCTCCTGAACTCTTCACATTTTCTTTTTTTAAAAAAAAAAAATTTTTGTCAATTTTATTATTTTTAATTTTTTAAGTTTTGAGAGTTTATATTTTGGGAATTCATGCATAATTTATAAAGAAATATTTTTTTTATTTTATGAGTTTTTGAATTTATTGTTGATAAATATTTATTATTATTATTGGTTATTGGTAGACAATTTAATTTAAGTACTGTTATTAATTGGTTTATCTGTTTGTCTTTGAACAAATATATGCTAATTTTCGGGTTCTATGGAGACTAAAATCTCACACGAGCCCGGGAAGCTGAGGAGAGACAAGTATTCTCACACGATCCATTTTGCATAAATATTTAATCAAAGTTAACATTTAATTGTTGTCCATTTATTCATTTTTTGTATTATTATTAATATTATTGTCATTTCGGAATTAATTATAGGGATTTAAGGAGATTAGAACCTCACGTAATCCCGCACAATCGAGGAGAACAATATTCTCACATGATAATTTCGCTAATGATAGGGAATGTTTACTAAGGCAAGCATTTTGATTATGATTATTATTATGATTTAATCCAAATTTAACATTTAATTATGGTTAATTTATTTCCACCATTCACCCATTAATATTTCATTTGTACCATTGTTACTTTTTAATTATCCAATTCATTGTAGGGATTTAAGGAGATTAATATCTCACATAATCCCCAATAATCGAGGAGAACGATATTCTCACACGATAATTTCACAAACGGCATATTAAAGCAAGCATTTTGATTATGGCTATTATGATTCAATCCAAAATTATCATTGATTTATTTTCCATCATTCCCCCATTAATATTTCATTTGTACCATTGTTACTTTTTAATTATCCAATTCATTGTAGGGATTTAAGGAGATTGGTATCTCACATAATCCTCGGTAATCGAGGAGAACAAAATTCTCACACGATAATTTTTATCCGTCGTGACAATATTCATTAATTATCATTCAATTATTTTTCAACATTCTTTCATTAATAGTTCATTAGTATATATTGTCATTCCTTTATTTTTTTCACCATTTATTAATTAACATTTCATTAATATTAATTGTCACTTTTCGTTATTCAACTAATTACGAGGATTTAAGGAGATTAATATCTCACATAACCCCCGGTAATCGAGGAGAACAAAATTCTCACACGATAATTTTTATCCGTTGTGACAATATTCATTAATTATCATTCAATTATTTTTCAACATTCTTTCATTAATATTTCATCAATATTCATTTTCTTCCAATTATTTGATTAATTGCAAGGACTTAAGGAGATGAAAAAAACTCACATAATCCCGACAATCAAGAGCAACAAAATTCCCACATGCTAATTTCATACGTAATAGCTATAATTAATCAAAGCTAAGGTCTAAACAATTGTAATGGACAAAAATAAACAAAATTAAACACGTGAACAGTAGCATTGCATGTTAGAGTGCGTGAACAGTGCACGTGCATGAAATTGCATTGAAGGAAATCAGGTGAACAGTAACGACGTGCAGCAGAATTTTTGGCCAGTGAAGAACGTGCTGCCATACCTGGTTTTTTAGCTCCTCCTTTGTGCTCCAATGAACAAGGACCTTCTCCTCCTCACCCAACAATGGAAGATGAACCTCCAACAGCCCCTCAAAGTCACTGGTCTTGCTGGAAGTGCAGAAAACGGACAGCTTCTTTGGAGTTTCGCTGGACAGCTTTGTTGGTTTTTTTCTGGTTGGTTCTAGCGCTGGAAATTCTGCAGAAAGTGTCCCTACTTCTTGGCTGGAAGATGGAGGCTGAGAGCTTCTCTTCTTCTCCACACTTTCTCTTCTTCCTTGTGCTTCTTAAGCTCTCCTCTGTTCACCTCTGTTTTTTGAGTTTAAAACAGAGTTTTTCTCCTCCATGGTTTAGCTTCTATTCCTTCCTTTGCTGCCACTTTGTTTTGGGTTCAGACTTCCTTATTTATGCACATCGTTTTGGCTTCCAACTCTCCATTTTTCTGCTCCTTGGATGGTCTAAACTTCAGCACCTTTTCACTCCAGAATTTTGGACGTTACTTCCACGATTTTTTTGCACTTTGGACAGCTTTGTTCAGCTTTCGATTTCTGCAGTTTGGCTCACGGTTTGCTGCCTCATTTCTGGTTCGTCTTCCTGCTGTTCTTTTCTCACATGGCTGCCTTGCTTCCTTGCTTCATTCAACTTGGTTTCTCCCACACGTTGCTACCTTCATTCTTCCTCCTTCGTTCAGTGTTATTCCTCACGGTTTGCTGCTGTCCTTGTTGCTCTCCTTTTCTTCTTCTGCTCCTCTTCTCTTCTTGGTCACGTGGCTCTCTCCTTCTCAGCGTGATTCTCCTTTCTTTTCTCTTCCTCTCTTCTCTTCTCCAGCTCTCTTTTCTTCTCAGCCGAAACCTCTTTCTTCCTAGCGTTTTTCTCCTCTTTTCCTCTCGGCTTGCTACCTCTCTTTATGCTCCAACGTCCCCTCTCTTTTTCTGCCCTTTGCTCCCTTTTTCCCTTGCTTTTTCTACCACTTCCAGCCACCACTTTGCTGAACACGGTCTCCACTTTTTGCTGCCACCTCCAGCCACGCCACACTTCTCTCTCACTGCTCCAGCCACCCCACCTTCTACCATGTTGCAGAACCACTCCCATTTGCTTTTTTGTCCCCCTTGTCTTCTTGTGCATGTGTGTGCATGGGTGCATGCATGTGGTGAGTGTGTGTGTTCGTGGATGTGTGAGAGTGTGAGTGTGAGTGTGTGAGAGTGAGGTGTCCGTGAGTGAGAATGTGAGTGTGTGAGAGTGATGTATGTCATGTGGTGAGAGCAAATGATCATATGGGAGTAAATGAGCATGTGGGAGTGTGAGTGTGAGTGTGTGAGAGTGATGTGTCCGTGAATGGGAGTGTGAGTGTGTGAGAATGATGTGTGTCATGTGTGTGAGGGCAAATGAGCATGTGAGGAGCAAGTGAGCATGTGAGAGTGATATGTGTCATGTGTGTGAGGGCAAGTGAGCATGTGAGAAGGTCTTGCAATTCCATTTCAAATATGTGGCTTTGTTCATTTTATTTTTTTGCAAGATGATTGCCATACATCTTGAATTTTCCTTTTTATCATTTCTGGTTTTTATATTTGGTTTTCTCCATATTACTTTCATTTTGTTTGCCTTTTGCAATTTTGTTTTGATTAATTGTTATTATTACTTTATTATTTTATATTTTTTGAATTTTTTAATTCCATTTATTATTATTATTGTAATTATTATTATTATTATTAATTTGGGTGGGGTGTTCACAATATTCACATGGATACAATGCTCATACCAAAGGCCATTAGCAATATACCTCATTGGATATGAAATATAATTAAACAAGAGGCTTTGTTACTTGATACCTTGACCTTGGCACTTTGAGGCTTCCATTTTCTTACCATTGCTTCTCCTTATAAGTTTTGAACTTTGCAATTCTATCTTTTGGTACTTGAGAAGCTCTCCTTTGTTGTTCCTTCTTTTCTATGTCAATTGATCCATTATTATGAGAAATTTTCTGCATGATTGAGGCACTAAAAGGGCTTTTTGGTACCTATATTATCTTGGGTCCTTGAATGTCAGTAAATGCCCTCTTATAAAAATATTATGAAAGAGTTGCTATCAAAGAAAAGAAGTTAAAGGAAGATGAAACAGTGATGTTAACTGAGGAATGTAGTGCCATCATCCAAAGAAAGTTACCACCAATGTTGAAAGATTCAGGTAGCTTCAATATTCCTTGCACTATTTAGGAACATGACAATTGTTAAGGCTTTATGAACATGTTGGGTATAAGAGAGGTGAAACCAACTATGATGTCCCTTCAACTAGCAAATCACTCTATTAAATTTTCCTATAAAATTGTGGACGACGTACTAGTGAAAGTTGATAAGTTTATCTTCCCATTTGATTTTGTAGTTCTAGATATAAAGGAAGATGTTGAGATTACCCTCATATTGGGAAGACCATTTTTGGCAACTGAGAGAGCATTGATTGATGCACAACAATGAGAGTTAATGTTAAGAGTACAAGATGAGAAAGTGACTTTTAGTATGTTTGAAGCAATGAAGCACCTTATGGTAAAAGAGCATTATCTTATTGGGGGATGCGATTGATTCTCTAGTTCATGATTTTTTGAAAAGTCAATTCAAGTAATCCTTTTGAAGCAACCATAGTGAATGCAAAGACTAAGAAGGATGAAGGTGATAATTTGGAAGTGAAAGAATGCATCAAACACCTTGAAGTTTATCCTATTCTTAGCTCTCTAATCTTGAAAATGGAATAATTAAAGAAGAATAAGGTGAAGGTTGAAGAGTCTCCAAAGCATGAGTTGAAACCACTACCTTCTAATCTTTAGTATGCATTTCTTAGTAATGATAACACTTACCCAGTGATAATTAGTGTGCACTTGAGTGAGCTTAAAGATGAAAAATTATTGAGGGTGTTGAGAGAGCACAAAATTGCTATTGGTTAGGTTATTAAAGATCTTAAAGGCATAAGTCTTGCCTTTTGCATGAATAAGGTCTTTATGGAAGAAGGCTACAAGGTAGTCATTCAACCACAAAGAAGATTAAACCCTTCTATGAATGAAGTAGTGAAGAAAGAAGTGTTAAAGCTCCTTGATGCAAGAATCATCTACCCAATTTTTGATAGCTATTGGATAAGTCTAGCCCAAGTGGTTCCTAAGAAAGGGGGACAACTGTGATAGTCAATGAAAAGAATGAACTTATTCCTACAAGAACCATTTCTGGTTTGCGTATATGCATTGACTATCAGAAGCTTAATGATACAACAAGAAAAGACCATTTCCCTCTTCCTTTCACTGATCAGATGTTGGAAAGATTGGTTGGACATGCTTATTATTGCTTCTTGGATAGCTATTCTGGGTATAATTGTGGTAGCACTAGAAGATCAAGAAAAGACTGCATTTACTCGCCCCTATGGAGTCTTTGCATACCAGAGAAAGCCATTTAGACTTTGCAATACCCCTGCAACATTCCAAAGGTGTATGCTTTCCATCTTTTCTAATATGGTTGAAAAGTTTATTGAAATTTTTATGGATGATTTTTCTATTTTTGGACATTTATTTAATGCTTGTTTATCTAACTTTTCCTTAGTATTGAAAAGGTACCAAAAGACTAACTTTGTTTTGCACTAGGAAAAGTGTCATTCTATGGTACAAGAAGGAATTGTTCTTAGACACCGAATCTCTTCAAGGGGAATTGAAATGGATCATGTAAAAGTGGAAGTGATTGAAAAGCTACCTCATCTAACTAATGTCAAAGGCATTAAGAGTTTCCTTGGACATGCAAGCTCCCTTCTTCCATATTACTGGCTAGCATTCCTTCTCACTATTTACAACCTTCTCTGACTTTTCAATATCTATCCATTCTTTTTCGTTTGTTGTAGTCCCTCCCTATTCACCTTCGAGCATCCACCTGCACACAAACCCCGACCTTGTTGCTCCTCTACTCCACCAATTGCATATTTCAGGTGAGTATTTTTTGTATTTTTTTTTAATTCTATATTTTTTTAAAACTTTAAAAAAAAATTTGTCTTGTTATTTTTCATTTACCAATAAAATCAAAGTCATCTTGTTTGTTGGCTTGTTCACTTTGTTATGCAGTTAATTATTATGTTAAACTAGTTTATTTGTGTGCTTTTGCTTTGTAATTAATTCTTTTTTTTTAATTTAGTGTTAACATGTTTAGGATTACATTGGATTTTTCTATATGCTATCTTTAGTATTATGTTTGATGGATGCTTAAGAGAGAAAATAGGTGAACATAATACTGTATTGACTCATCTTTTAGGCCAGTATTATGACTTAGATGCTGAAAAACAAGCATGTTAGTGGGCATATCTTGATTTAATGTTTGTTATCCAGTACAATATTGATGTTGTTCAACTTTGAAATGTCTTATCTCCTCATTGGTGATTCATGATTTTCCATTCCGCTTACAATGTGTGAAATTGTCATATAGATGTTTTCTTTAAGTCATTTGCTTATGCTAAAGAACGAGCATCATAACAAGTTTTTGGGAATGGATTATCTTTTTGTTTAATTTGTCAATTGAGAATATGTTCTCTCACTTTTCTTAGTTTTCTTTTGTCAGGTCTTATTGGTGAGCATCCTAATGGCACCTTCCAAGAAAAGAAAAAGAGAAATTGGAAGTAGTAGCTCAACCCTAGCATTTGATACATATAGGTTCATATCATTGCAACACCAAAACATATTCATAAATTTGTTAAGAACAAAAGCAATCATTCAAGAAAGAGGGTTTAACATGTTTGAATCTGATTACCCAAAGATTTGTTCATATATTGCTAAAAAAGGTTGGGGAAGTCTCTGTGGAGTACCTGAGAAGCCATATGATGGTGTGGTAAGAGAGTTTTATGCAAATGCCTACATAGTACCAAAGAAAAATGGACAAGGAAATGAAGAGCCAGTTAATCCCTACTTGAGCTATGTGAGAGGAAAGGAGATTGGCTTTTCTCCTTACACATTAAATGAACTTTTTGGGTTAGATGAAACATATAACTATCCAAGAGAATGTGACTTTACTAATTTTGTGAAATGCCCTCTTAAGCCAAACAGAGTGCTTCACACAATTGCCAAAAGAGGTGCCAAATGGTACTCAAATTCATAGGGACAACCTAATCACTTTTGAAGGGCCAATTTAAAGCCTATCCCAAGAGCATGGTGCATATTTATTCAATACTCCCTTCAACCCACATCTCATAATAATACAGTGAGGGTCTAAAGGACGTTAATGATTTATACTATTATGATTGAGGGAACTATTGATATGGGAAAGGTTATTGCTAATGCCCTTAGAGATCAAGTGAAGGAGTTTGCTAGGTCAATATTTTTCCCATCATTGATCACCAAGTTATGTAGGAGAGCTAGAGTGACTTTTAAAGAGGATGTTCCTTGAGGGCAACACCCTTGATTACTAAAGAAACATTGAACTCTTATTATCGAGAAGGCCTGGGTACAACGCTGCTGGGAGCATCTAATGAACTAAGAGGGTTAATAAGAGTGAATCAGCAGATTGACCGAATTGACAAAATACCGAATCAAATCATGCAAGCTCTTTATGGTTTTCAAGGAATGATTAAAAAGTTAACAGAACTTCAAGGCTTGGACTCAGATAACTTAGGTGAAATCCCACGTTTCTCAAATGATGAAGTAAACCAAATTCAAGAATCGGATGACAAGGGAGAATGAGGGGGAATTCTTAACTTCTCTTGGGTTTCTTTGTTTTTTATTTCATTATTTTATCTTGGCTTTAATTTGTGTGGACTATTTAGTTTTCTTTACTTTGACTGTGTGCTCTTTCACTTTATGTTTTATCATGTTAGGATTAAAATACATGTTTATGTTATGATAACTAGAGTACTGTTAAGTTAATGCTTTTTACACTTGAATATTTAGGTTCTAATAGGATTACTTTATGTCTTTTCTTATTTTATTGCAAACATGGTTGTTGATTTTAATTTGTCTAGATTGAGTGTGTTAGACTTTAACCATGTAAGTATTTGATCTTGTTTTTAATGGTTATATCACTTGTCATTCTCTCTTCCTTGTGTGTGGTTTCCTTCATAGATGATTGCCACTCTAAGACCTGCTTTAGTTCTTTTTTAGGCTACAATTTTCAATTGCATTCATGAACATGATAGAGGCATTTCTTTCGTTTAACCATTTTATCCCATTTGTCTACCTTACAACATTTCCCTTGCTCACCTCCTTATGCCTTAAAACTTACCTCTGTCTTGTTAACACAATTTGTATCCAAGGTGCTTCGCTATTTTCTACCTTTCCTTTGAGAGCATGAAAACTTTGATTATTTTCAAATGCTTGCATTAACCAATGTATAAGGGGTTTTTCCTTAATCTTAGAAATATCAAAGAGTAGGAAAGTTATGGACTAATACCACGAAAAAAAAAAAAGAGAGAAAAAGAAAAGAAAGAAATAGACATGAATTGAAAAAACAAGGAAAAAAGGAAAGAAAGAAAAAAAATTGTATATATTTAAAGGTGGAAATGAAAGTGCTTGTTGCATGAACAAATGAAGTTTATTGAGGCTAAAAGAGAATGTGAAATTGAAATTTTTATAGTGCTGAAGCAAGAGGTAACCATCCTATCTTTGGCCTCTATTCTTATCCTATGTTCTTTTGCTCTCTTTAGCCCACTTGGTTATTTCTTTTGCCATCCACTCCATTTACATAGCCCCATTACAACCTTTAATAAAGCCCTCTTGATTTGTGTATTCATTTGATTCATGTAGTGAAGAAGTGAAACTTTAGCAAGCTTATGGTAGTGAAATTTCTATTGAATGGATTTGAGTGAAACATTTAACCTTAAACACTTAAGAGTTGAGATTACTTGAAAACACCACCTTGTGAGGTCTTTCATGCTTAATCTTTGTAAATAAGTGAAATTACCTTGTTTGCTTGCACTTTAACAAGTGAAAAGTAAATTACTTTTTGTTGAGAATCCTTGAGACCCTCTCACGTTCAATTGTGCTCTTTGGTTCTTAACTCAACAGTCATGAGAAATCATTAGAAGAAGTGTATCTTTTTTGTTTTGTTATTCTAATTTAAAAAGTTAGGATTTTTCAAGTTTGTGTTCCCATGAGTCCTCTTTTGTGCACCATAAGTCTAGTTTTGAGTTTTGCCTGTGGACAAGCAAAGGCTTAAGTTTGGGATAGTCAATCACTTTGATTTCAATTTTAATTTCCCTATATAAAAGCAGTTGTTTATGTAGAAAAGTGTTTCTGAATTCCAAGTTTGTGATTATAACATTATAATTTTAATTTCAATTTAGTAAACTCTCTTATTATGACTTATGTACACTAAATCTAAGTGTCTTACTCTAGGTTTAGAAGCTTAAGAGATGACTTAGATTCTGAAATTATGACGAAATGGGTTTTATTGGTCCAATGCCTGAGCATTCAAACCAATGCCCAAGCATTCACTTATACACTTTTTTGTGTGTATTTTGGCCACCTACTTCCTAAGCATTCAATCTATTGCTTGAGCATCCACTACAACCTTTATTTTCTATTTTGGTCACTCAATGCCTAGGCATCCAAAGTAATGTCTAGGCATTCGCTATTTTTCTAACATATGCAAAACTTCACTTATAAGTATACTCTTTTAACCATCTAGGGCAACTTCTACAAGGGCAAGGTTGAAACTAAGCTGGGAAAGGAGGAGAATAAGCAAGAATAGTGATTACAAGGGATTTTAGAGCATCAAGATCATTTTGAGACCAAGAAGACCATGGAGTTTACTTACTTTATCTTCTTCTACCTTCATTTTTGCTCCTTATCTGTGTATATCTAAACTTTTTTAGCTAGGGTGAAGATGTAACATGACTTGGATGATGTTTTATTAGCTTTCTTGCTTAATACAAGTTTCTATTTCCATTGATTGAGTGTTTATCATGGTTTTAATACTTCTTTTGACTTAGCCACTCATAGGTTGATTTAGGATTCATGTATAAAATTGGGAAATTTATATATGAGGTTACTCATTTGATAGACACCATAATTTGAATTTATCTAGGGATAGATGATGTTGATCCTGTGGTTGTGGTGGAATTTCATTGTTCTTTTGTAAAGCCCTTCATAATTAGGATTTGTCAAAGGGATCGAAATATGTGATTTAGTTAAAGGAGTATTAATATTCCAAGAGATTAGTTATTAGTTAATTATGGAAATTTAACCATCAATTGTGGAATAGAGCTTGGTTAAGTAAGGATTCTAAGATACATTAGTAGGTCAAGTGAAATCAGATCCATAGCCCTTTTTAAATATTTGTGTTTATTCATAGTTTTAATTGCTCTTGTTAAAAATATAAAAATACAAACTAATTGCTTTTTGTTATTGGTGTTTCCTTTTAACTTCATTGAGCTCCTTTTAATCCCAATTTTCCATAGTCTAGACAGTATCAAATTAGTGAAATTGGTATTGGTAACCAAAATCCATGTGGGACAATACTCTCTCACTCTGTATTACTTGTGTGATACAGTATACTTGTCGAGGAAACATCAAGCTACATTATAAGCTATAATGACTCGATGATCTTTGCATTGTGTATGGCTTTCATTAGTGGAGAGAGGGTAGACAAGCAAGCATATGAAGTTTTAGAGTTGAAATTTGTCATGTATCGTGAATTTCATAAAAAATAAATTGAATACAAACAAAATAGGATTGTATAGCTACCTACACATACACACTCCTACATGACAGGAAGAGATTTATTATTGCTTATTGAACATCAAAGTGTTTTACATTATTTTGTAATTCTTGCTTATCATGAATTTATGCCTAATTATTGAGGATGAAAATTTGGCTATTCCTAAAATGCTTAGTAGGAAGAATGCAATTTTAGTCAAGCATATTTTATTTGCTCAGGGATGAGCAAAAACTTAAGTTTGAGGGCGAACTCTATAACATAGAGTTATTTTGGTCACATTCATGCTAAATAATTAAGGAATTTTATTAGTGTTATGTTGGTTTTGAGTAAATTGTGCTAATTAAGTTATTTTTCCATTGTTGGTAGGTTATTTTAGTACTAATTCATGTCAATTTGATGAATTACATGCAAATACTTTGCAAATAAAAGCCACTCATGTGGATTTTGTTCTTGCTCAGACCTTAAAAGGAAGAAATGATTGTATTGGCATCAAGCAAGCAAACACCCAACTTTGAGGCAATATTTGGACTCCTAGATGTCAAAATTTATTGATGGCTATTTAGGCAAAGTTGTAGAGCTCTTCAAGACCTTTCAAACAAGTAGTGGTTCATCAAATTCTAACATTGGAGAATAAAGTTAAGGGCAAAACATCAAAATTGATATAAAAGGCAGTGTTTCAATGTCAAGGCACCATAACGAGCATAATAGCCTAAGACTCAGTGCCATGGTGTTAAAATGAGGTGCCAAGGGGCTTAGGTGATATAAGTGAGATTTCCTAAGGTTTTTTAAGAAAGAAGGTATGTTTCGAGACAAAATAGGTTAAAACTTGGAGTCTTAGGGCTAGAATTCATTGAAAGAAGGCATTTCAAGAGGAGATTCAAAGGAGAAAGCCGATTAAAGCTTCAAAAACAAAGTTCTTCTATTCCTTTTCTTTTACTCTTCTTTTAGTTATGTTTTCTTATATAGATTGGATTGCACACATGGATTTGCTAGGCTAAACTCTTATTTCTCTAGAATTATGGTGATTTGACATGTAATTTGTTGAATATTGTTACTTTCCTTATTGAATTTCATTGTAAATTAGTTTATTCAATTCAATTTTATGTTGTGCCATTATAGTTTTGCCAACAATTAAGGTTTATGTTAAGGATTTAAGGATTCTTAAAACAGATGTCCAAATTTAGTCATAAGATTGATTACTGCTTAACTAATGCTATAATTAATTGCTTTATTAATTCAATTTGCCTTTAGGTTAGACATATACCTATTGGACTAGTGGAGTTGTGATGAGTCATATGTAATGCATCTCTTTAATTTAATTCTCATAGAATTTTAGGGAATTGAATAAAGGTGATAGATTTTACATGGGATTAATGGATTCTTATAATGAAATTATAGGCTTAGACTAACCCAAGAGCATTGAACTCAAGTTAGGAAGTAACCATATTACAATTGAAAAGCCAAATTAAATCATAATCCTAAGGAGTTTTCCTTGATGTATACTCATCTCTTTAGTCTCGCTCTATTAGTTCTTTTGCATCATTTTTCTTGTTCAATTTGAATATTACAATTAGCTTAGATAAGGTAATCATGATAGCATTATTATTTAGCAAAAGTCTTAGTGAGAGTTTCACACACAATAGAATCAACTTATTTTCTTTTCTTTTTCTAACCCTCCGATGGGTTGTCAGGTGTGACATCGATGACCAAAACTTTGATGTCCTCCTTCTTTACCACATCTTGCATGGATGGGTCAAACCTCCTTTGGGGTTGGCCATTGGTTTATAATTATCCTCCATGAGTGTTTAATGCATATAAAAGGAAGGACTATTGACCTTGAGATCATTAATGGTTCATCCAAAGGCTTTCGTTTATTTCTTAGCCCCCTAATAGCTTCTCTCAATTTCCCTATCCAAGTAAGAAAAAACAATAACTGACTCATATTTCCTTTCAACAAGAAAACAATATTTAAGGTGTGAAGGTAAAACTTTAAGTTCAAGAGATGAAGATTTTCTAATTAGGCAATAATTAGTTTCTTAAAAGATTTCATGTACTTCCTATCCACCCACAAACTTAGGGGCTACCATGCTTTCATTCTTTTCCTTATGTATAATTAGAAGAAATTGTAAAGTATCCTTGGTCATAGAGTTGCATCCTTCGGAGTAAGTGAATTTTAAAAGGTCCATTCCAAAGGATCAAAGAGAATATCCATATACATTTCCTTCATAAGAGTGTCAATTTCGCAAGATACATTGAAACAAGAATCACACTCCTTAAAAGGAAATTTCATGTTCTTTTTCATATCAAAAAATTTTTTCTCATGATTACTTTTAAGTGTAATTTATCCCTTAATACAATCTATAAGAGATTGACCGGTAACAAGAAATGCCCTCTCTAGGATTAATTGAGCCACATTCTTTCTGTCGATTCATTCTGAATAACGAGCTATGTAAATATTAGTGATAACCCTATATGGTTTGGTGGTGTTTCTATTTTGTGTTTCTAGCCATTAGTCTCATTCTAAAATATGAAACTTGAACCCATTAATGTTATATTCATTATAACGCTTCACATAATCAAGTGGTCCTAGTGCCATAAACTTTAAATCATCTAAATGGGATTCTCCACTATAACATCATTTCTGAATAAAGAAAATTGAAAATTATGTTATATACTAATTTAATAAAGTAATGAAGTTACATGGTAAAAATATGCTTACTTGATGAGAGAACCAGTCAACAAACTCTTTATGAACTCATTTATCAATCTCATAAGAAAACTGTGTACGATTCCTTAACTATCTTTGTAAGTGCCCCCTATATTCCCTACACAATGCATATGTGAATATATTATATGAGGTGATTATTTTTAAGTTATAAAAGTTTATATAATTAACTTACTAAAGGAAGGGCTCAACTTCTCTATCGCAGATAAATTGAAGTAAGTATAACCATCAACGATTGGAAATAAAGATGAAACATCGGATGACCCTACAATTGGGCGATCATTAGCCCAAGTAAGTATAATTAGTGCTTAAGTTTCCAAATTGATTTAACTATCGGTGGCTAAGCCAAGGTGTATATTCCAAGGCTCTACTGCACATTGAGGATGCATGATATCAAATTTTTTCCATGCCTCAAAGTACCTAGGATGCCTTAACATGCCATCATTATTATTTTCCATAGCATGTCATCACAAATGCTCAACTATCTTAGAAGACATAAACATCCTCTGCAATCAAAGGTTTTGGTGGAAAATATCTTAACACTTTTACAGATAACTTTTTCTGCTTTTACCACCACTTGATATACCTTTCCCACTAGTTTTCTACCTAGATATATTGCAATTTTTGCAAGTATCTCATTCTACATTTACTCCCATATATAACATGCAATCATTGAGACATGCATGAATTTTGGTATAGTAAGTCCAAGTTTAGCAATAGCTTTCTTGGCATCATAAAATGAAAGTGGAATTTTAATACTATCATAAGCATTAGCCAGCAACTCTAATATCATTAATATTGCCATGTCAGTTATTCTACACATGCACTTTATGTGATATAATTTTACCATAAACAATAACTTTGAATACTTTTCATACCCTTCATACTTTATTGTCTTTGAGTCTCTGAAGACAATCATTTTCTATACATGAATAATCTAAATTACATTACATTAATCAACATTGAATAAACATATATGATTCCCAACAAATTTTAGAATTGCAACAATATGTATTTGCACAAATCTTAAACTTTCTAATATGTTAATATTATTCCTACACATTTACATAAGTTAGAATGATGTAAAATCATCAACAATATGGTCATACTAACAACATGTACATTATAACATAATAATGTAAAATTATGCTACAGTTCCAAATATAAAAAATTGACAAGCTAAGTTTGGAATATTTACATGATTATCCAAACTTATTGTAAAAATTTTGAATTACTAAAATCGCAAAAAAAAATTTGCGGAGTTACATTTTGAATATTATAACAAGTAAATCATTTTTTCTATCTATTAAGCAATATGAAAAAAAAAATCAAATAATATATAAGAAATAATAATATTTTAAAAAACCACCTAACTAAAAATTGTTGGCGGTGGCCTACTTCAAGCAAATAGGTGGTGACAGAAGGGGTGCACTGGCGAAGACATGTGAACAACTGAACAATTGACAAGGAGGAACGAACAGCAGGTGCAGTGGAGGAAGCTTCCATAAACACGACATCTAGCCTTCTCTAGCGACATTTTGGTAGGTTTACGGCGACTATAGTTTAGGAATATGTTGATAAACTAGTCTGACACAAGGTGTCGGCTATGCAGCAGGGAGATGAGCTCTGGTGGTTGTAGAAAGGAGAATCAAATTTTTTTTAAGCTCTTGCCGTTCAATTTTCGAAATGGAACGGGCTTGCATGTATCAGCTAGGGCTTTATAAGCCCTAGCTGCAATTCGATAGGAACCATAACTATTTAGTTGTGATTGTCCTAATCGCAGCTAATTAACCATGGCTAGGACCCAATTTTGTTGTAGTGTCTCTTTTAATGTTTGCCACATGTTGCTTACCTTTGCTATATTTGAGAGAATGCCACCTAAATGATAAAATAAAAACTGTTTTACTGTTAATAATTTACGTCTGGTAATTTTTAACTACATATGAGAATAACTTCATTATTTTCCAATTTTGAGCTTAATATGAGAATAACTTCCAAACTACAAATTAGCCAATTCATAAGTTAACTAGGGTGACAATTTAATTTGCTAAATTTTTGTATCTTATTAATTTCTTATTTATTGCTTGATAATTTTTTAAAATTATACTAATTGAAGATATAATATTCTTTTCTAAATTTCTCAATTTAACCTCATCTTATTTCTCCTAGTAGAATTCTCGGAATATTACACTCATGTCCTACAACACCACATAAATCGCAAGTGTTGTAAGTGGGATTAAATGATGATGATGATGAAGATTCTCTTTGAATATTATAAATTTTTCATCTCAAAATATCCAATCTATGTTTACTTTTCTTGTTTATTGCTTCTACTTGAGCTGCCAAAGTTGTGATAGGATCAACTCCTACCACACCTACTAATTTCCTTATATTCCTCTCCCTCATCAACTAAGCATTTGATGTTATTTCCTCAAAGAGCTCATAATATGCTCTAATGTCTTGCTAATGGCTAAACCACCTATAGTAGCGTCAACCATAACACGTGAGTTAACTGTAAAAGCATTAGAGAATGGAATCACTTGCCACCAAATAGGTAAACCATGGTGTGGACAACACCTCAACAAATCCTTAAATCTATCTAATGCTTCATATAAAGGTTCATTTTCCCCTTGCACAGAAGAAGTTATCTCAGTTCTCAACCTAGTAGTTTTTTGCAAGAGGAAAATATTTAGCTAAAAACTTTTCTACCATTACATTCCATGTAGTAATGGAACCTAATGGTAGAGAGTTTAACTATGCCTTATCTTTATCCCTCAAAGAAAAAGGAAATAGTCTAAGTCTATCTACATCATATGAAACACCAGTAGTCTTAAATGTAGCTAAATTCTCTAGAACACTAGCTAAATGAGCATTGAGATCCTCGTGTGATAGTCCACCAAACTAAACTAAATTTTGTATCATTGTGATTACTATGGGTTTTATTTCAAAATTTTTGGCTCTAATCAGTCGTGCATAGATACTAGATTCAGTTCAATCAAGGGTAGGAATGATATACTCCCATGGTGATCATTAAGTTGCAACCTTCTCTCTTACTACATTCCCTCCTTGATTATCTCCCTGGTTTTCCATCGTTTGGTTGAGCCTCCCTTCTAGCATGATGGAAAAGTCTCTCGAACTCCCGTTCAAAGGGCATCATATTTCCACACATGCACCATCAATCCTACATCAAGAGCAATGTTAAGATATTAAAATTGCATTCTTCTTTTTCCAATATGAACAAGATACCAATTGACAATCAATCAACCTAAACTAGTATGAATCACACAGTACATAATTCAACAATTAACCATTCCAACAAGCAATTACTCATTTCAATTCATTTCTGCATGAACCTTGACAGATTCCCATGAACTAAGCACCATTCAATTATATTTCATAGCTCATAGAGTTATGCATTATAACCAATGGAAAAATAATATTTACTAGTTTATCCCATAAATTAGACATATAAAGGGTCTAAATACTCAAAATACTTTCTATATCAATACCAGGCAAATCATAAAGTTAACTATAAAGTTATGTGTGCAAAGTTGTGCAAATCACATATCAAATCATCACCATGAATTCCCATAAAAAGTAAACAACAACATTTATATAACAAAGAACATGTATACCAAATTTCAGCTCAAAAGAATATATAGACACTTCCCAAAAATTTCAACAAATTCACCCATGGTAAATTTCAGTAAAAACTTCATCAAGAGTCTACACATGGGAGATAACTTTGACACCAAAATTTAAGACAAAATAATGTCACATGAAGTACAGAAAATTTACAAATTTTTATGACTTCATCCTTAGGCTTTTACTTGGTCAGTTTACTCATTCTTCTTGGGGCATTACCGTTGTAGTTTATGTATCTCTTCAGTCTCACATTGAAATTTGGATAAAAAGAAACAAACTTCAATTCCACCCACATATAATGAAGAAAAATATAATTTTGATTCCTCACTTTTGACCATAAGGATTAATTAATTCCTATGCTTAATTAAGATAATAGACATAAAATAAATAATGAAATTTGATGAAACAAATAAATCATAAAATTTGAAGTCATATCTTTGCTGACATAGTTGTTTAGCCTTAAGGGATCTATATTCCACTTTTGAAAGTTGAATGAGTTTTTGTATATCGATGCGATTTATTTGCATTTTTCTCAATTCAATTTTATACCCTTTATTTTTTCTCTTTTTGTATCAGGAAAAAGTATCATGATTCATGATTTCTAATGAACCGGTTAATATATATGTTTTCTTTTTATTGTTAAATATGAACCCGTTATAGAGGATATACATGTGTAATAACAATATTGAAGCATTTATTTCAAACAACAGTATGTAGTATTATTGAATGCTTTTCATTTTAATAATTAACATTGTCCCAAATTCACGACACATATACATTTATAGTGCTCAAATTCCACGCGTTATCTAGATAAGGGATCAATAATTTAATCTGAGGTAAACATCGATGCTAATATAAAACTTTTAGGGCTTGTTCGGAAGACAAAAAATAAAAGAAAAAAAGGAAAAGAAAATGAATTTTTAATTTTAATATTTTTGTAGATTAGAATGATGTGGATGAGAAAGAAATTGAAATTCTAAATTTAAATGTAAATTAAATATATTAAAATTTAAATTTTACTTCTCTTTAATTTTTTTCTCCTCTATTTTTTTCTCTCCCAAACAAAACCTTAAGAATGATGTATTCCCGTATACAAAATAGTTGGTGATGTGTCATCTTTTATACCTTGAGACCAAGTGGTTTGATTAGTTAAGTAATTTCTTAGAATAGAAATGGTCATTACCATAACCAAACATTAAATCCCACGTTGACTTTGCAACCAAAAAACATGCGTTAGTCACTAATAAGTGTCATTTTCTTTTTTCATATTCAAATGTATAAAATAATTATTTCTGCTGGTTTTGTGTCTTTGATCTTGTCTATGAAGAAAGATATTTGGATACACAACTTTTCATATTTGACTTCTTCCTAATAATAAGGCATTAAAATGTAGAGTGAGTGAGATGAAAACCTAACACGTTACTCATAATATATATATATATAGATATATATATATATAGATATATATATATATATATATATATTTATATACACACACACATAACATATATACTCATAATATATATGCACACATACATCCTCTTCAGTCTTAGTAGATAGAGAGTCCGCAAATCAATCTTTTAGATTCTGGATTCAATACTGTTAAACATGACAAAACATTCACTGTTTGAAATCTTTCAACTTTCCTTGACTCTTGCAGTTCTTGTTCATGCTCAGGATCAATCAGGTTTGATACTCCCATCAACGACTCATTTTGTCATTTCCACAATAAGCACTATAGCTATTATATATTCTTCAACTTACACTCAACTTAATCTTCTTCAGTTTGAATTACATACATAAAGTTAAAGTTAAAATGTGATCTATAACCTGGTACGTAGTGCCAGTGGTAGTAAGTAGGAATGATTCTTAGATTTGAGATATACAAATTGATACCATTTATAGGCTTGCATCTAGCAATTTAAACTTGAATTTTTTTAAAAGAAAAAAAAAAACGAGTGCTGTGTATATTTTGAAAATCGTCAGCCTCTCAGAGGTTGAAGAGTTTTCACCCTTAAGATTATATCTTTCTAATGATCATCTCTAGATAAGTGACAGAAATCTAAGGGTGAAAATTGCTCCTTATAACTTTTTAAGAGGTTTTTTCCGATAAGATTTTCTTTGTATATAGATTTTCTTATTATCTTTGGAAATCAAAGTTTATCTAAGAACCTCATAAACTAATTAAGCCACCTCCATGCATGTATTTACTTTCATCTTATCATCTTACAGGCTTCATTAGCATTGACTGTGGACTTGTCGATGAACCAAACTATAGAGATGAAACTACAGGCATCAATTACACTACAGACGCTAATATCATAGACAGGGGTGTAAGCTACAACATATCCTCAGAATACAAGTCCAATTCCCTACCGAGGCAGTTCTGGAATGTTCGAAGCTTCCCAGAAGGAGCAAGAAACTGCTACACCTTTAATGTTCCTCGTACAAACAGCAACAAACGTCTAATAAGGATGAGGTTCATGTACGGAAATTACGATAAAAAAGAGAGTTTGCCAAGATTTGATGTGTATATTGGTGCCAACAGATGGGATATGGTGGAGTTCGAGAATGCTTCAAGTCTAGTAAGCAAGGAAATGGTTGATATTGCCTCATCAGATTACGTTCATGTTTGCCTTGTTAATACAAATAGTGGGGTTCCTTTTATTTCAGCTTTGGAGATTAGGATTCTCAAGAATGATACCTATTTGTATCAATCTGAGCCGTTGGAGCTGTTGGAACGATTTGATGTAGGCTTGCAGGAACATCAAATGATCAGGTAAGGCCATCCTAGATATGACCTTTTACAAATGAAGATAAGAATAATTTTTTAACAAAGTAGGATGTGTGTGTTGTTCTTCTGGCCTAATAAATTAAATATGTTTGTGTTGTTGGCTGCAATCTATTTTGCTGACCTTCAGTTTTAGAAGTAAATGATTAGATACTTAATTAATGTTTTATTTTAAAAAATTGCTAATGATAAGTTTTATGTTAAGCCTGATATTTGGGCCAAGCAAAAAAAATTGTGTCGACATTTGGTTAAAGAAAAAAGTTTGAGCTCATTTTTGAATTAGAATATTTTTTATTTGTTCTTTTAGGTTGGACATGCCAGTTTTTTTAAAATTTTAAACAAGTCTATTTATGATTTAAATTTTGAGATAAATTATATGATTAATAATTATTATTATTATTTGTTCAATTATATATAAGAATGTTATAAATACCAATTAATTGTTGTCCTATCATAAATCCTTTAGATAAAGTACACAAATTACTATTTACTAAGATATTACGTCATAGTAACTTATGATTTTATATATAACCTCCTTAAATTAAAAATAAATTAATCTCACTAATAAACTTATATTTTATATCTTTAAAATTAAGATATTTTTATTTTTAATATCTTATGTTACATTCTTTTTGTATAATCAAATTAAGTTTTTTGAAAAAAAAATTATTAAAAAATATTGATTATAGCTTTTCACATCAAACTTTTTTTTAACTTTATTTTTTTAACTGAACGAATCGAGCAGATAATCTTTTAAAGTTAAGTTTATATTATATTACTCATCTAACTTTTCATGTTTGACTTACCTTATTTCTTTATAAATGATAATTTACATGAACCTTCTTAAAATAGGTTAGATTGGATTTGATACTGCTCTTATTTTAAAAATTACACTTGACTCATTAATAAAGTTATAATTTACGTGATATGAATTTCTGTTAAAAATAATTACTTAATTATTTTTTCTGTCACATTAATAATATAACTTCAATTACATTTTATGCACAAAATATTTTTTTGACAAAAAATTTATAGAGGAAAGGATTTCTATAACGTAAATGATGATGATAATAATTTTTTTTACTTAATTATGATAATAATTTTTTAAACGTAAAAGAAATATAATATAATTTATTTAAACTTAAGAAGAAAGCTTGGCATAGTTTATTTATTTTTATTGATACATGCATGCATATGACTTACATAATTAAATAGTTCGATGTATACAATAAGTTAACTCGATCAGTTGGTAAAAACTGATAAAATACTCTAATATTTATACTTAGCATATTTTCTTCAAGTTTGATGAAATTATTCTACATAACTCTCAATATTTTTAAATAAAATAATCACATAGTTGCCTCTTAATAGTTTAAATTAACATTCATGGAAATTCTCAACAGAAAATAAGATTTTATTATGCTTAAATTCAAAATGATTAAATTTTTCTCTTGATAATGAGAGTTTTATTATACAATTAAAATATGTAAATTAAAAATAAATCAAAAATTATTTAAACTCTAAAATTAACATAATAATTTAATTATTCTAAATTTAAAAACTTAATTTTTTATTTAGACCAAATTTGAATACAGTTTTTGGCACCACGTGATAGGGTGCTTTAGCTGTACTTATACTTACTATTTTATTTTATTTTTGCAAATTTTACAATACACTTTATTAGCAAGTCATAAGTGCTTAAAGTATTGATAACTCCATTAATAAAGACATTATTTTTTACTCTCTTTTTTTTTTACCCTTTTATTATACTTTTGACTCAGGTACCCAAACGATGTTTATGACCGAATATGGACACCTTACAACTCTTATAACTGGAAAATCATATCTACCTCACGTTCCATTGGCAGTCCATTCTTCTTCGAGGTGCCCTCAATTGTGCAGAGCACTGCAGTAACACCAGCGAACGAGAGTGACAATTTGAGATTTTCTTATAGCCTGAATGATGAAGTTGCCCTATTTTATGTGGCCTTGTATTTTGCTGAGATTCAGAGGCTCCCAAGTAATCAAACTAGAGCATTCAATATCTATGTCAATGGGGGGCCTTTACTCCCAGTCAATCTTCCTTTCTTGGGCGTTGCTGCTGAAGTTTATGCACCAGCCTCTCGACTTGAATCTAAGATTGAAATTTGGATAAATAGAACAGATGCATCAACTGTTCCACCTGTTCTCAATGCCATCGAGGTTTATAGAAGGAAGGTTTTCAATCAACCAGAAACTGACCAAAATGACGGTACGTGCTTGTGCCATGAATTTATTCTGTTACGAAAAATACGAATCACTAGCACTATTAAAACACACTCCTATTCATATTGTGTTTGATATGTATCTGATAGCATGTCAATATAAATTTAATTCAACACTGTATATCTAATTATGTCATGATGACGGTATAGGCGTCATTTTGAGTGCTTCTTAAAGCCACCAATGATAATCATTTGATACCAATCTTACAGCTAGATATAGAATTTTAAAAATGAAAATAGAATTTTAGGTGCTAAAGTGATACATACAAAAAAAAAAAATCTTTAAAAGCTAATTGTTATTAGTGCCTTTTTTAGTGAAACAAAGAAGGATTTTACTCAAGAAAAAATTATTCTAAAATTTATTGACTAATCTTTTTGATATTTTGACGCATGCACATTACTTATATGTGTGTGTGTAGTTGATTCTATCATGCAAATCAAGTCAGTTTACGCCATCAAGAGAAACTGGCAAGGAGATCCTTGTTTCCCACAGGCATACATGTGGAATGGTCTCAATTGCAGCTACAGTGGTCTCAACCAGCCTAGAATCACATCTTTGTAAGTCTGCCATAAAATAACCTTATACTTATAACTCTGCAGAATTATATGAATTCTTTGATTTTTGAATATCTGCAACTCTGTTAATCAATTTTTGTAGGAACCTGTCCTCAAGTGGGTTAACGGGAAACATATCTCCTGACATCTCCAATCTCAAATTGATACAATATCTGTAAGCATTTGATTCTTTTCAACGGCTTTAAACGAGCAACTAGTGATTATTACTCTCATTTCTTAATTAAAAATAAGAATATAATTAATCTTGGATTTGTAGGGATTTGTCAAATAACAGTTTAACTGGGTCTCTGCCTGATTCTCTCTCTCAGTTGGATTCTCTTATGATTTTGTAAGTTATTTATGGTTTGAGCTGATTTTTTTCCTTTTGAGAATATTGATGATTCGATCAAAACAATTTATCTTTCATTGCAGAAATCTGGAAGGAAATAAGTTGTCAGGGTCTATTCCAGCCATCCTCATTGAGAAATCAAGGAATGGTTCGCTTATATTAAGGTATTGCCGAATACATGCACCATGTTCTATTTTAAAGTACAAGACTAATATGCAGTTTTTTTATTTTTGCTATTAGATTCGCCAATAAAATTACAACCTGTGCAAATGCATAACTTGTTCTTTATTTTGATGTAACTTGTAAATGCAAGAGTTGGTGAAAATCCAAATATTTGCACCTCTGGTCCATGCCACAAGAGGAATAAGGTAGTAATTCCTTTGGTAGTTTCATTTGGTGGAGCTTTCATCCTTTTAGCAGTACCACTCTTCATTTTCAGAAGAAGACGACAAGGTAAAGTCGAGTAATGCTCGTTTCTTCCTTGATATTTTGAAATATAAAAATATCATTTCAACTGTAAAAATTATCTAACACTCCTAATTTACTAGAATCTGAAAACAATTTCTAACATATGGTCAAGAAAAATTGTGGGATAGTTATTAATATTAGTTTGGATGATGCCTCTGTATTTTCTAAACATTTACTTAAATGATATCAATAAAAAAAGAAATGATATTATGACATTTTCCACCATGGAAAGTAGTTTAAACAATTTCACCAAAACATCAAAGTAATTGAAGTAATTTTTTGTTTTATATATATCAGCAATTACTTGTAGTAATGGCTAGGTTAGTGATCTTATAATATTATGTCAAAATTAGGTATCACCAATTTGAAGAAGACGAGTTCTTGTAATTCTAATGATTATAAGAGTATGGACTCAAAGAAGAAAGAGTTCACCTACTCCGAGGTTGTAAGTATTACCAATAACTTTGAGAAGGTTGTGGGCAAAGGAGGTTTTGGAACAGTATACCATGGTTGCATAGGTGAGATGCAAGTAGCAGTGAAGATGCTCTCTCCCTCAGCTCAAGGCTATCAGCAATTTCAAGCAGAGGTATATAGATATATATACACACATACACATATACATACATACATACATATTCAATTCCCTTAAGAAGAAGCAAACTTGGCTCTGATTGCAGGCGAAAATTCTTACTAGAGTTCACCATAAATGCTTGACTCCTCTTATTGGTTATTGCAACGAAGAAGGCACACAAACCGCACTTATCTGTGAGTACATGGTCAACGGGAACTTGGCACAGAATCTATCAGGTCTGAACCATCATATATTCATTACAAAATGTTTTAGTTTCATACACTAGTAGTGGAATTTAAGACTTTATGTAAAGTATCTGAGTTGTTTTTAAAAAACTGAATTACAATTTTACAATAGTTGAATAATTACGCCATTCATTTAAATCCTTTCTTGACCACGGTCTGAAATTTCATATATCTATACACTGGAACAGGATCCTCTCTCGTAATGGAGAGAATCCTGTGGGAGAGAAAAATGGAGAGGAAGAAAGAGTGTATTGGGCTCACTCAAGTGAGTCGCACCTAGCTCTCTCTTTTCTCTTCTAAATTGAGGCTGTGTTGTGAACCTCTACATGGTGAAGATTTGTGTCCCACTAGACCTATCAGGATTTTAACATTCCTTACCAAAATTTGTTACAATGGGGCATGGATGCAGATAAATGCCAAAATTGTCTTACTTGGAGACAGAGACTGCAGATTGCACTGGATGCTGCAATAGGTGAGGAAGAAGAAAACGAAAAGAAAAGATTCTTGGTCTTTCTGCTAATGGAAAGGTGTTTTGCTTAAACTATAACTTTAACTGCAGGGTTGGAGTATCTTCATAATGGTTGCAAACCCGCAATTGTTCACAGAGATGTTAAATCTAGCAACATCTTACTCAATGAAAGATTCCGTGGTAAAATATCTGATTTTGGGTTGTCCAGAATCTTCCCTGATGAGAGTGACACTCATGTTTCAACAGTGATTGCTGGCACCCCAGGATACCTTGACCCTGAGTAAGTTGTTATTTACCATTTCAACTTCATATATATTTTGTTGTTTTGGGGAAAAATATTTAGTTCAGTTCCTTTCAAAAGTAATATCATTCCACTTTGCTTCCACTTCCTAGCAAATCTAATTAGAGTTATGAAATTCGTTTGATATTTATTGATTAAGTAGCTTCAGTTTAATTGTTTGTCCTGCAGATACTATATAACAAACAGGTTGAACGAAAAAAGTGATATCTTTAGCTTTGGGGTTGTTTTGCTTGAGATAATTACAGGCCGACCAGCTATCTCCAAAACGAATGAAAAACCCCACGTAATTCAATGGGTAAGTTATTGGCTTGCTGAAGGTGAGTTTGATAGTATTGTTGATTCAAGATTGAAGGGTGAATTTGACACTGAATCTGCAAGGAAAGGCATAGATATAGCAATGGCTTGTGTAGCACCTTCTTCTGTTAATAGGCCAACTATGAGTCATGTAGTGAAGGAATTAATGCAATGCTTGCCTTTGGAGACTTTGGGGAATACATTCAATGGGTCAAATGAAATTGTGTCCATGGAAGAAATCAGTGGAGAGAGCTCTCTCTTAAGGTAATAAGCTTGCAAGGCTGAAAGAAAAGAATGAGTATGTATAGATTGATGCCTTTCTTCTTTAGTTTAAGATTTTTGCAGAGAGGAAGGGAGTTGTTAAGATTTTGGGCATTGTGCTACTGTCACTTTGTCTTGCAACAATATTTTATATAAGACAAACTTCATATTGTAGTATTATTAGTCACTAGGGCTCATTTATATGTCACTAGTGTAGTGTTGATTAATTATTGAAATACCATATTACTACTAAAATAAGGCAGCGAATATACATATCATGAAAGTAATAGAATTGTTCTCTACATTTGTAGTCGATAATGTGTCAAATGGAACTAAATAGTCATCAGCAATTGTTCGATGTGCAATGGCTGAGAGACTCAAGAAGAGGGGTGAGCCCCACTTGAATAGGGGCACCCCTCTCTCTCTCTCAATCAATCTCATTGCACTGTGCAATAACGGAAGAGGATTCATTGTTGTGTCAGTTTCATGTTCTTTCCTCTGTTTTCATAATCTGTGGAATTTTGATGAGAACTGAGTGGCAACAAGAAGTATCAACTTAAAAATTCTCAAATTAAACTTGGCATAAGACGTACACATATTTCAAGTGGGGTTGGGCTAGAGCAACCCGACCCCACTTGAAATATACACGGACATGGGACTCATTTCAACTTGACCCGGCTCATAATCGAGTCAAGTCACTAGAATTTTTTTTTTAAAATTTTATTTTCTTAAAATTTAAATATAGAATTTTTTTAAAAAAAAATTGGTTAATATTTAATAAATTAGATATCTTATATTGATAAAAATTATTTTTATATATAACACAAATAAAAAAGTAGTTATTTTTTTAAAATATATCATTAATTTCATTAAAAAAGTTAAACAAAAAGTAAATAAAATAATTATATATATAAGTTGGACAGAGCTTTTTATTTTTTGTGCATTGACCCAGCCCGAAAACAATCAGATTGGGTCAGCTAGGTCAATACACACCTCTAACTTGACTTAGGTAAATTTATGAACTTAGTTAATTATGAAGATACATATAACTATATTCCAATAGAGATTACTTTTGACACTCTAAATGTGTTTTGGTACTCAACTTGATTTACAAATTTTAGACATCAATCTACCTTAAAATTTCTCATTGTATTATTTTAACGAATAATAATATTGCAATGCTCGCCTATTCTCTGACAGTCTGATGTCATGATCTAATTTGCAAATCGCAACTTGCTAATTATAATCTCATCTAGTTGGGAAAAACCCAAAAGAAAAAAAGAACAAGGAAAAAAAAAAAAAAAAAAGCCTCCTTTGAAGGTGGAACAATGGAAACCAACGGATAAGTCCGTACACATGAATAACATTAAATTGTCAAGTACAAGAAAGTAGAAATCAGAAAATGTATTTGCACTGATTCCTCAGTAGTCTCCATGGCCCAACATTGTTTCAATTCCACCACCACCTGGTTCCCGCTTGGCATATTGATGTAGCCATTGCAGTATATAAGGCTTTCCTTGCAGAATAAGTGTCAAATTCTCCTATTCTTGAAGCAAAATATCAGTAATCTTCCTTTCAAGAAGAATAAGACCGAACTATTAAATTACATGCGGGCTAATACCCAGAATAGATATGTATAATACTATGCAATTTGTGCAACATACAGTATGCATGGAATTGCTACAGAGTGATTTGCAACATCTTTTGTCCCGCATGCAGGTACTAAGTGTCAAACATGTCGAATGAAAAAAGTGATGTTTTTAGTTTTGAAATTATTATACTTGAACTTATTACAGGCCTACCTGCAGTCACCAAAACTGATGAGAAAGCCCACATAATTCAGTGAATTGGTTCTATGCTACCAGAAAGGAAGATTACTGATATTGCAGATTCAAGATTACAAGCAGAATTTGAAACGATTCTGTAAGAAAAGCCTCAGATACTGCAATGGCTTGTTTAGTACCTAGTTAGTAGGCCAAGCATGAGTTAGATGGTGACGGAATTGAAACAATGTTTGGCCATGAAGATGACACGGTAATCTTCTAAGTCTCGTTTGGTTGTTGGAATCAACATGAGAAAATAGAAATAAGAATGGAAATAGGAATGTCTCCCACTCTCATATTTAATTCAGAGATTGAAACTCTATTCTTATTCCTTAAAGAGCTTACTTTCCCTCATATAAGGGAGAGCTCTTTCCTTAGTTAAAGTAATGAAATCAAACTACTCTCTTGAGAATGAAATATATTGGACAAAAATATCCCTCTTTATAATAATTTTTAGACAAAAATACCCTTGTAATACATTAAAATCCTAATTTATTATTTATTTGATTTATTATTACTTATTAATTATCAATTATTTTTATTTTATTATTTATTTAATTTATTATTATTTATTATTAAATTATGATGTTTAATTTTTTATTATTGATTTAATTTATTATTTTTATTTAATATATTATTATTTTTTATTTATTTATCATTAAATTATTATTATTGTTATTATTTTATTATTTATTATTAAATTATAATTTTTAATTTGTTATTATTTATTTAATCTATTATTATTTATTAATTATTTATTATTAAATTATTATTCATTTATTAAATATATTATTATATTATTAATTAAAATTATTATATTATTAATTAAGTATATATTGATATATAATTATATTATTAATTAATAATTCAAATAGATGTCTATTTTTTTTTAATAATAAGAGATAATATAGTAAAATATGCATACTACCTAATTAATTCACATGTGTAATCTACTAATCAAACGAAATAAAGGAAAGCATGCTCATTTTCATTACTTCCTAACCAAACAACATTTTAATATTTTCATTCTCACTTTCACTCATATTTGTATTCTTATTCTTATTCTTATTATATCAATTCTAATAAACCCAGCGATACTAATAGGTGTGCATCGAGCACTTTTGCTGAATCTGATAGTCAAAGGCATTTCATCCAGCAGGTTAACTCGATGTCTTGAACCGGATTGATAGTGTTAGTGTTAGTGTAGAGAGTTCTCTGTTGATTAACTTGTGTAAATACAACGCTTGAATACGATGATGTAATCATTTATATGATTTATCCCTCGTGGAATAGGGCTTGGCAAATTGAACTTGACGCAGAAAAAACATGCATAATGGGGAAGAAAAAAAATCAATAGAAAGTTTGATCAAATTGGCAAAATTTTTTCATGAAATTTGCTGTCAAAACTGAACAAAAATATGTGATTATATGTTCGCCCAAATCTTCCAAAAAAAAATAGATAAAAATAATGGGAGAAACAAAAAAATGGACAAAAATTGCTAAAACAGCTCAAAATGCATGGACACGTAAGATTTTGGGCTTCAAAATAATTTTAACTAGGAAATCTGGATTGGGCTTATATTGCGCTTGGATTGAGTTTTCCATGAATATGTAATAAAACCCAAAATTCTTCTCTGATTAATAGTCATGATTATTTAAAATTAGGACTGTTTTTGGATTTTCAACAATCAACTCGTGCCATAAATTCATTTGCTCCAACTTGTTCTAGGGCTTAGAATAATTTATTTTAGTCATTCTGAAAATGCTAGTAAGTATTCTAGCCTAATATCTGCCCAGCTAAAATGCTGACTCTTCAGTTCTTCTTGTTGCCTTGATTAAACAACCTTTCTATTACAATGAAAAGATTAATTTTAATAAACAACATCTTTCACTCTGCCATGAACATCAATATAATACTGGTTTAATAACATGCCAATCTGCAGAATTAGCAGCATTGATTTTGGCAAGGAAAGAAGTTTCAAGGTTTTGGGGAGCAGCCATTTCGACATATAGACTTGCTCAAGTCAAGATGTTTTGTTTGTTTTATGTCAAAATATTATTTCAACTCAAAAGTTTAAATCATTAGCTGAAGGCATATTAAATAATTTTCGTTATAATCTCTAACTGACCTGAGTAAATGTTGAAAACAAATCTTCATCTTTGTGATGTCAAGGTGCTGAATAAGGTAGTGCTTAAAGATTATAGTACCACTAAAAGCGGCCCCAGTATGGCGTTAATGTTTGTGGCGAAATTAGACTAAGTGGCCACATAATGACAAACAACATTGACATTCTAGAGAATTTTTGAAAAACGGATGTTCTTGGTGTGAAAACAATGTCCGAAATTTGGGCTTCAGTGTTTCGCGTTGATGATCAATCTGAATGTCAACAATGAAAAGGCCTTCTATATAAAAAAAAAGTTATGGAAGTCATCAGAAATTTTGGGATAGTATATATTAATCTGGTTACCTAACATAGATGTCTGACAATTCACCTGGTCAAAGGCGTACACGTTTTTTTTTTCTGGGGCCTCCTTGAATTTTAGTTATTGCTGAATTTTCATCTTCTTATCGTTGAACTTAATATTCTAAGAAAAATCCCACTATTTAATTCACAGACACAACGTTAGTCTCAAGTCAATGACAAACAAAACGAGAAACGTTCATATTTTCAGTTGAACTATTCAACTTGGAAGATGAAGTTGGTCAAAAGAAGGCATTGGCTTCCAAGTGTCTTCTCCCCCAGTCCTATACGGCATCGTTTATTGAAAGAAAATATTGAGATAATGCATAGCATTATTCATGTGTCAAATTGATTTTTTAAATCTTTCCTTGTAATTGGCCAGTTCTCTCCAAAAGCAAGGGAAAGTTTTAAGCCTGCTAAACCTTTCATTTATCAACACATGAATTGGAAATGGCAGGACATATCCTACTTGCAGTGTTCCAACTTTCTTTAACCCTTGCAGTCCTGGTTCATTCCCAGAATCAATCAGGTTAGCTTGCTAGTATCATCTTGTTCTTCACACTGCAACCACAGCTTCTATTTCTCACAATTCATGCTTACCCTTTTTGTAGGATTCATCAGTATTGACTGTGGACTCGTGGATGAACCAAGCTACACAGATGAAACTACTTCCATCTATTACACTTCTGATGCGGACTTCGTATCCACTGGAATCACCCACAACATATCTTCCAAACATAAGACACAAACCCTTAAGAGGCAGTTCTGGAATGTTCGAAGCTTCCCAGATGGAACTAGGAACTGCTATACCCTTAATACTCCTCAAGGAAGTAGCAGCAAGTACTTAGTGAGGGCCATGTTCATGTATGGAAACTATGATGCAGAAAACTCTCTTCCCAAATTTGATATCTATCTTGGAGCTAAATGGTGGGACTCAGTGATGTTTGAGAATGCATCAGAAATAGTAACCAAGGAAATCATTTATGCTGCTAAATCAGATTATGTTCATGTTTGCCTTTTTAACACCAACAATGGTACACCTTTCATATCAGTTTTGGAGCTCAGAGTTCTAGACAATGATGATGCCTATCTTGTTAGCTCTCTGGAGCTCTTGGCTCGCTATGATTTCGGTTTGCAGGATGGTGAATCAGTCAGGTGAGCTATAATATGTCATTGAACTAACTCCCATTAATAGTGAAAATGGGATTTTTATTTTTTTTATTTTTTTGTTGTGTAAATTCTCTTTTTTCTTTTTTCTTTTTTCTTCCCAACAAATAGGTCATCTTTTAATTTAGTCCTCTACAAATATTTCTATTTTTTTAATTTAATACATCATTTTCTGAAACTCTCTCAATGAGCCTTTTATATTATCTCTGTCCATAAATTATTGTACAACCTGATAGAATACTAATTGATACTATGCACTGAATTCACATTATATAAGAAACTTTAATTGGGAACCTCAATTTTTCCAAATTTATGAACCGACCCCATATCCATGAAGTTCACCCATAATGAATTTCATGTTAATGTTTTTAATCAGGGCTTCTTATCTTATGTGGACTGAGTTAAAATTTTGTTGAAATCTACATTGATTTATGGATGATAATAGGACGAACGAACAAAACTGAAAATATCTTTGTGAATAAGGGATTAAATTGAAAGAGATGACCAAATTAAAAATGAAGATGAAAATAGGGTTTTAATCTAATGCTCATTGATGTTTTACCCTGTTTCTTAAAGATACCCAGCTGATGTGTACGATCGGATATGGACACCTTATACCTCAAATGACTGGAAACAGATAAATACCTCACTCCCTGTACACCAAGAAGCATCATCATCGTACAGTTTCTTAATATCACCACCCTCCATTGTCATGAGAACAGCAGCAACTCCAGCAAATGTCAGCAACAACATGGAATTCAAGTTCCTGCCCAGGTATAATGCTTCTACATATTACGCATACATCTACTTCGCAGAAATTCAGAAGCTCCAAGCAAATCAAATCAGAGAATTTGACACTTTCTTGAATGGAGATCGTGTTAATACTGGTCCTATCAGTGCCTCGTACTTGGAAAGCTTGCCCTATGTAGCAGCAATTAATGAACCTCGGTTGGATATTTGGGTTAATAGAACTCATAGATCGACTCTTCCTCCTCTTTTCAATGCCATTGAGATATATATGACCAAGGATCTCTCACAATCACAAACAGAGCAGACTGACGGTATGTGTACTGGTTGCTAGTTGTGCTAGTGTTATCATGATTTCCCATAATTTATTGATTAAAGTTTTACTCAATTTTTAGTTTAGTGTTTGTAGTTCAAAATTTTGTAATTGGATTGTTGTTGTTTTAAACTTCTTTAATTTGGTAAAACTATTTATAGTTAGCTGAACTACACTTGGGGCACAAACATGGGTGAATTTTACCCTTTTCAACTTTTAATCATATGGTTAAGATAACTCATACATATCTAATTGTCCAAAAAAAATAATTTGTACTCAGAAGGTTAATATTGGATTCAAATCTCCACTATGCCTAGGGCATTGCAAGGAATGCTATGCAATGCATTAACTTAAAAGTAAGTATGACTCAGACGGGCTTAATCATTTCAAATTAGGCTTAGAACAAATCATATCTTCTGGCTGGGTGAATTCTTAAGTCGAGCCACGAATTAATATCAAACCTGGCCCAACCTAGAGTTTGATCACCATTATCCCACCTAGTCATCTTTATTTATATATTATTATCTTTTAAAATCTTGACTCTTCTTTATGTAGTGCGCAACACAATATACAACTCTGTAGAAAATCCTTTCTGGTAAGAATGAATTGATTATATTAACAAAACTTAACTTACAATTGATGGATGAGAATGATTAAATTAAAACCTCTTTAAACAATAGAAACACAATTATAAATTGTTGAAATATTGAAATCACATTAAATTTTGAGTTTAATTTTAAATATTCAAATAGAATATTTTACTCGTCTTAATCAAATTTGACTGACATACATTTATTATGAAAGTTGATGCTATCATGAAGATCAAGTCAATTTATGGGATCAAGAGAAACTGGCAAGGAGACCCTTGTACTCCTCCGGCTTACTTGTGGGATGGTCTCAACTGCAGCTACGATGGATCTGGTCCACGAAGGATCACATCCTTGTAAGTATGGCATAAAATAGCCATAAAAAAGTTGAAGATTTTATGATTTGGCTCCATCATCTTCAACAATAGTGATGAACTTCATACCATTTTGCTTTCAGGAACTTGTCCTCTGGTGGATTAGTTGGAAATATAGCTCCAGACATATCCAACTTGAATTCATTGGAGTATCTGTAAGTATATCATTCTCTTTGATGCAGATAGTAACTTAAATAGCTCACAGCAACAAAATGATTCCGATGATGGGTCCACATTTTAGGGATCTGTCAAACAATAGTCTAGTTGGGGATGTACCTAGTTTCCTGTCTCAACTGACCTTCTTGAGGGTTCTGTAAGTCAACTATTTCAATTTTCTTTTGGGTTTTAAACTTGAAAACATGTAGAAACTATACAAAAAAAAAACTAAAACTAAAACTTGTTTTACATTGAAGAAACCTTGAAGGCAATAAGCTAACAGGAACAATTCCAGCAGAACTCACAGAGGCGTCAAAGAATGGATCACTTAAATTCAGGTATGCTCCATTTGATGTTTCAATTTAGAAGAAATTCAAACCATTTGTCAACTTTGGTTCGTTTGTATTTTCTCTTTTTAATTTTTAAAACTGAAATTTAACCTCATAAGCAGTCAACCTTCAGCATTTAAATCGAAGGGGGTGTTAGAAATTGAACTAAAATTGAAGGAGTGGATTTGAATTTTCCTCCTCAATCTTAGATAATCCTCTGCTTCTGTTTGAGTGCTGATTTAGACTACCCTCTGTTTCTGGTTGATTATTTAGTAAATAGTGTGATATAACTTGTTTACTTTTTCATTGTAAATGCAAGTTTTGGTGGAAATCCAAATCTTTGCACTGCAGGTTCATGCAAGAGGAATAGTACAAAGATTGTCATTCCAGTAGTGGCATCACTAGCTGGAGCTTTCGTGGTGCTAGTAGCCACCATCACTTTCTACATCTTCAAAAGAAGACAAACAGGTAGATATCTAATCTCTTCTATTAAATTTATACATATATTATAAAATAATATTTATAATAGATATAAAAATTTGATAATATAAAAATTAGTTAAAGGTTTTTTATATATCACAACAAATCTATTTGAAATAGGGTAGATGAGTTCCTTGAACTTCATAAATCTCCATCACAGAATGTCAACATTCTAATTTTAATAAAATAAATAAAAATAAGAAACTATAGAATGATGCCAAAGCTGGTCAACTTTAATCGATTTGGCCTATTCTGGACTGACTTTTTTTATACTGGTTTTGAAAGTCAAATTAACCTAAATCAAATTCACTCAAACTAACCTAAATCAGATTCACCAAGTTTCTCGTCAAATTGCAATCCAAATCCTCTAAAGTGTCTATACACTTTACCCATCCAATGATTTATATTAAAAGAAAAGTGTAATTTAACAGTGTGTATACAAAATTTAGTTATCGAAATCAGTGAAGTGTAAATTTGATCTAATGGTTTATATTAAGCTAACTTTCTAATCCAATGACCAAGATTGCAACACTTTAGAGAGACTTCAGAATAAGGCACCTTAGATGATTCATTTTCGTCAAATTGCAGTTTTTTAATCATTATTATTATAAGATTGAATTATAACCTATCCACAAAAATAACCTTAACAAATATGATAACTATCTAGGAGACAAAGTCTATGTTCATTAAAACAACTCAGGTGAAAAGAGAAAGAGGAAAAAAAAAACGTCTTATAAACCATTTTTGACTGCATACTCTTTTCTCTCTGGCAGTTTCTGTCTATCCAGGGAAGAAATATTACTCTAAGATAATTAAGGAGCTAGAGTCAAAGAAACAACAATTCACATATGCTGAAGTTTCTAGCATTACCAACAACTTTGAAAGGCTTGTGGGAAAAGGAGGATATGGAACAGTGTACCATGGCTTCTTAAGTAACACGCAGGTAGCTGTCAAAGTGCTCTCTCCTTCAGCTCATGGATATCAACAATTTCAGGCAGAGGTAGCATAATTATTGCCATCACACCAGTGAAATTGTTACCAAACACATTGTCAATCAATTCTGCTTTTTATTTAGCTTGTACAATATTTTTTACCGGGTTTGGATCCTCCAAAAAATAAAATACTTAAAGTGCCTCTAAAGTTAGAGAGAGATAAAGAAAAAAGAGAGAGTGGGTGGAAAAGGAGAGAGTAAAATCCATACACGTTTCCACTCCTTGTGTCTCTGTTTCTTTAACTCTAGGTACTTATAGTCTTCACAGGATCCTAATTAACTTTTTACCATGTTTCAACAGAAACTATTTCAGAATGTTTATGACACATTAGTTTTTGAATAGTCACAACATTCTTAGACAGGCCTTTAGATTCATACAAGCTGAAGAAGTTATGACTCTCTGATTCACAGGCAAAACTTCTAGCTAGAGTTCACCATAATCGCTTGACTGCTCTGATCGGGTTTTGCGATGATGGCTCCAACATAGCTCTCATCTATGAGTATATGGCTAATGGAGACTTAGCTAAGAATTTATCAGGTATTGCCCATATGATCCCTCAAGTCCATCTGTATTTCACTTACATAATATGCATCCAAACAGCTCACTTAAAACCAGATCATATACCTTAAGATGAAGCTTGAAAGTTGACTAAAAAATCAGTTCTACTTGTATGTAACTGAGTTTTTGGTGAATTTATGTTAATGCAGAGAGAAATGAAAATATCTTGGGATGGACACAACGGCTTCAAATTGCAGTGGATGCTGCAGAAGGTCAGGACAGAAAGAACTCATTTCATTCTCCTCTATTTCCTTTTCTTGATCATTCCATTTATGCAGCCAAAGTTGCTTCAACTTTTAACTGTATGTAGGATTGGAGTATCTGCATAAGAGTTGTAAGCCACCAATTGTTCACAGAGATGTTAAATCCAGTAACATCTTACTGAATGATAATTTTCGAGGTAAAATAGCTGATTTTGGATTGTCAAAGATCTTTCCCAATGAAGGTGATACCCACATGTCCACAGTAATTGCTGGTACCCCAGGATACCTTGACCCTGAGTAAGTTACTCTTAGCCTTGAATTGTTAAGCCAAAGTGGCTTTTAGCTGTTATAAAAGGAAGACGCAAATGAATAAGCCTTTGAAAATAATAAACTCATTGCCATCCTCAACAAGAAGATTAAGATTTTCAATGATAGTGTTAGTTTACCCATATTGTTATCACATGAGTAAAATAATTTTTTGGCCCCTCACTTATCACAAAATTATCAATTTGGTTCCTCACTCATTGAGTTGTCCAAAATAATTCTTCACTTGTTGAAAAATGTTACATTTGGTCCCTCATTTTTCAAAAAGTTACCAAATTTAGTCCATCTGCCAAACCTTAAAACCTAAATCCAAGAAATTAAATTTAATATTTTTTAAAAAAAGTATGAGATTAAATGTGATATTTTCTAATGAGTGAAAGATCATTTTAGACATTTCAATGAGTGAGGAAGCAAAATGGTAATTTTTTAATAAGTGAGCGATTAAAAAAGTATTTTACTCACTATGATTTGAACTCAGTACCAAACTGAAAAAGTTAAGATCAACCTTCAAGTTTTCCTGTTCTCTTTTTTCTACTAACTGTCAGTCATTGGTTAAGTTGAATGTTCCTTCTATCATGCAGGTACAATATATCAAACAGGTTGAATGAAAAAAGTGATGTTTACAGTTTTGGGATTGTTCTGCTTGAGATAATTACAGGACGACCTGCCATAGCCAAGACTGAAGATGAAGAGAGAGTTCACATAATCCAATGGGTTCATTTCATGCTTCCTGAAAGGGAGATTGATGATCTTATGGATCCAAGATTGCAGGGAAATTGTGATACTGATTCTGCAAGAAAAGCCTTGGATACTGCAATGGCTTGTGTAGCTCCCACTTCTATTAATAGGCCAACCATGAGTCACGTAGTAATGGAATTGAGACAATGTTTGGCTATGGTGACCCCTACTGCAACTAATAGTTCAATTGATTATTCCTTTGGTACAATTAGCGGAGACTGTTCTCTAGCAAGATAGTTACAATTTTGACAATTTTAAAGACTAAAATCATTGTATTCTTCTTTCTTGCACGATTGAGAGATAATTTGCTGGAGAAGGAGAAGGTCATGAAAATTTAAAAAAAAAATTACATTGGTTTATTATTTTGGAGAAAGCATACAATTTTTATTATCAAGATCTCCAATAATAATCTAACAAGTATATCATTTTTATATTTTAGCATCATACGATTAGACCTTTTGAAAAAAGTTTCACACATGTTGTAATTTTATTGTAGAACTTAATGATAATATAAGAAGTTAAACTTAAAGGATTGTTTTAATATTAACATCTAGGAAAATCAATCTCTCCACAAGTTCCATTGTTTTTTGGGCATCTCACAAGTCCAAATTAATAACGTACATCTGGACATTAACCCAAACTTAGCCCAGAAAAGGAAATGAAGAGCCCGCCTTAGACCTAAACAGTCTCAATGAAATTATTTAGTTATTTACATTATAATATTAAGAATACATTTCTATATATATATATTGTTTAAAATACATGTACGCTACTTTATTTATTAAAATGTGTAGCCAAAGTGATGCGTAACTAAGATGTTAAGCTCTAATATATATATATATATATATATATATATATATATATATATATATCAAATGTCAATGGATGAAAAGGATGCCAATGTGTCATGTATTATTTAGCCAAACGTCAATGCAATTTATTATTAATTTTAATGACAAACAAAAAAACAAGTGATTTTTTTCTTGTTGGAGAATGAAATGCATTTGTATGACTGGAACCCAATTTTCTTGCGGCCATAAAAGAAAATGTAATTTTCTCAGTGATTGAAGAAAGAATAATTTACAAAATACATGTATTACAAGCTTTTAGACAGACATGAAATAATACTGAAAATCTAAAATAAAATGCAAATGAAATTAATTTTCTCTTTTACCTTTTTTTGATATATACAAAATAAAATGAAGACTCAGATTTATCATTTTGCCCAAATGAAAAAATAAAATAAAAATTATGTTCAACTAATTAAGAAAAATAGCTGACTTCACATGACACTAGCTTACGAGCCAAAATATGAAGCCAAGCTGGAGAATGAACAGCTTCAACACAAGTGCGTGAATGAAGAATGATGAAGATGAATCAAAGTCAAATTACTGAGTGCAAGTTGCAAAACCCTCCAAAGAAAATGAGTTCATAGAGAAGATTTTCAGCACAAATTGGTTATGCATATGGACACCCTTTTCTTGATTCAGCTTCCAAATTAGACCAAAAAAGAACCCAAATATCTGGTCCCTTTCACAACAGAATTTCTATATTTAGTATACACCGCCAACCACCACACCACATTTAATAATATTGCCTCCTTAATTTAGATCCAATCCTTAACATCTTCAATTCTATCTACAATTCTCAATAGACATATCCCAAAAATAAATTAGATCAAATCACAAACCACGTAATATTTATCACTTTTTATAGAAAAAAAAAAAAAGGAATTAGTAGGTTAAAATGATGGGAGATCTTATATTCAATTTTTTAAAAAAAAAATTTATTATTAAGTATTAATTAAGTCAATGCTAGGTTGTAAGAATTTTTTAGGTATGCTAATTAAATTGTTATATTTGAAGTTATACTGTGAATAATAGCTATATACTTTTTATTTGATGGTAAGTACTTAATCATAACAATATTGTCAAAGTGAGAATTGATGTTGGTATGCTCTATTATAAAATAAGAAAAGTAAAGTGTATAAACTTTTCTTGACTTTTGTTAAAATTACATAAATTGTCCTTCTTATTCAAAGTATATACACTTTAGTTCGATTTTAAATATGTTGACTAATTAAAATGCCATTCATAAAAAAAATCTTAATGGATATATAAGTTTAAAAATATGTATTTAAGTTAATAAAAAATTATATAATTAAAAAATAAAAATTGAACTAAAGCGTAATATAACTTTTAATTTCAAGAAATATATACCCGTGCAATATGACGATTAAAAAAATCATAAATTATGCTTAATTAATAGTTAAAACTTTTCGCTTACTGATGTAAACTTTATCTGCCTCACATGCAACTTGACCATAATACTAAATGATCAATGGTCAACAAAAAAGTAGAATTAAAAAATTCTTAAGCATGACAGACAGAGAAAAAGAATGAAGGAGAATGGTTTCTATTATATGTCATGCAGATACAGAAGCACATTGGCATGTGCCATAGACTGACTATATATGTAGTGATAATAAATAGTCGAGCCTAACTAGAATTAAATACTGCATGTTCTATATCAACAGCACAAGATAGCCGTCGTTATCATAGTCATCATCATTAACAATATCATTAGCTACATCATAGCAATATGAGGTCTTTGTAATGTTCAAATAAGACAGAGAGTGAATATTTTTCTATGGTGCAGATAGTGGCTATGACAAACACAGAGGCCAAAAAGGAAGAATAATAGAAAATACACGTGCTAAGCAATGAGGTTTGGGGTGATTCTCAAGAGCACGCTTTGGGTTGAATCAAGGAGACAGGACCACTGACTCATCGGTCTCACGTTGTCTTAAGAGAATGTCTCACTTGCATTGGTTAGCTCACAAAGCAAAGCAAAGCACATTCATTAATTTAATCATCTCCATGAAAAAGAGAGATGAGCTTTGTGCGTAGATTGCATTAAACTATAACCCAAAGTGACATTCACTTTCTAGCCCTTTGTCTTAATCATAGCTGTTATAATTGCTAGGCCTTTTCTGTATGCTGGCTAAAAGTTTATTTGAATCACTTCTTTCCCTACTTTCAGTATCACTTACTCCCTAATGATCTCCATTCTACTTAGTTATTCTGTCAAATAAAAGTTTAAAACTTCATACTGTTGAAAATATTCACTTATTCGACTTTTATTAAAGACTATGATAGCCAAATATATTGAATCTTCGTGTAAATTTTGTTCATTGTTAAACTAGTTAATCATATACATAAACATATGGTAGCAAGCACCTGGAGAAATCCTGATCATTTTTAATGAGATTTTTATACAAGTCGTTAAAGATGCAGCAAAGAAAACTAACAGTACATGTCATTCATTAGAATTTTCTTGCTGGTTTTGGCACATAATATGAAGATGTTCAGCTGCTAATCATTGGTTATAATGTCACGATCTAGGAGATTATGGACCCTTTATACATTTTCTTCCTAGCTACCCCATTGGTAACAAAAAAGCCATTTCAACTGTGAAATTCAATGTTGGATGTGGTAGCTAGCTAGGGTAATATTGCATTGGAAAAGAAGGGTTAAAAGAGAAGGCAATATTAGTAGGAGGACAATTCATAGCATCAAGTTTGCTTCCTAGGCTCTCTAATGCTTTAACCTGTGACCTTAGAAACTTGAGGTAATTGGCAGCCTCATCAAGCATTGAAGCAGTGTCCATCTTGCTTCCCCCAGGCACCAGTTTCTGCAAAACCCTAATTCTTTCACTTATTCTCTCCCTCCTCTGCCTTGCAGCCACAGTTTGAGGATCTGTTGATATCCTTACATTCTTCCTCTTTGGCTTCTCCACCACCTCCATTCCTAAATTCACAGGCCTAAAGGCTGCAGCCCTATATATCATTTCTTTCATTTGTGCTATGGCATCTGGGTCTGGTTCTTCCATGGAAGATGATGATGAGTTTGGCTGCTGGAAATTGATGTTTGATGAAGTTGGAAGCCTAGAATCCCATCTGGGTCTTTTGGGTTTTGGTGGATTGTTGTTGTTATTCTCTTTAATGAACCTGAAAGAACTTGAACCACCTTCTTCAATGCTGAAGTAGGGATACTGGTCAAAAGCATCATCAATGCTCCTTTTTGTACACTTACCCTTGTCGGATTCTGCAATTTTGACTCCTTGATTTAGATAAAGATCTGAGGAACACTGAGATAATGTTTCATGATCAACATTAGAAGCATTAGTGGTACTCTCAGATTCACTTCCTCCGTTGTTGTAACTGAAGTTCCATAAGTTTGATCTTCTGCAGTCAGATAAGATCATGGAGATGCCATCATCTTCTATAGATGTGTCTGTGTTGCTATTTGTAGCCGAGAACAAGCAATCTAGTGACTCAACAGAGCAGGTACCATTTTGTGAGCCCTTATTGACAAGTTGTGGTTGTTGGTGGGCCATGCTGAATTCTGGAGGCTCAAAATTACCAAATGGATTATTCATTCTGTAAGGTCCACCACCCCAACTGGCCCCACCTACTAGCTGTGACAGATTTGTCTTTGAAGTTGTAGTAGCTGTTAATTCTGCTTCGGTTTCTGATAATTGAACCATCTCTTTTATCACTGCTTTTTCAGAATTTGAATATAGATGAGGAAGACCTGTCTGAGCCTGCTTCTGCATCTCTTGCATTTGATTATCAGGAAAGCTGGGATTTAAGCTTGCTTCAAGCTCTTGTAGCTCCATATTGCCCCATAAAATTGGTAAGTTCTCCACAACTTGTGAGGCATCCCAACTCAGACCATCCATAGCTGATGACTATATATAACTTCTGATATAAATTGAGAGATTTCAGAGATCTAGCTAGTTGAAATTTCGTTGTGTCTGTGTGCGTATAAACAGACCCAATTTTAAATCTCAGATACATAGATACATATAATAATCTAGCGTTGAAGAACTTACCAGTTCTTGATCTACTGCAGCCAAAACCAGAATATAAATCCCAACTCGAAGGGCTTGGTTTGAGTCTTCTATTCCAGAAACAGAACAGAAGATGATTGAGCTTCTGTTGGTTCAGAATATGATGAAAACTGTAATGAATGGAAAGAGAAACAACCAAAGCTTATGTCAGATATGGTAACTGAATTTTGTGTACTGTGCTATTGGGCTTTAGGTTCTGTATATATAGAGAAAGTTTTACATTTACCAGATGCATCGAACAATCAAAAGACAGTGTATATAAAGGAAAGAAGAAAGGATGTACCTTTATGTGTTGCCATGGAAGACCACTAGTAGAAGTAGTGATGTTAGTTTGTTGAAGAGAAGCCTATATAAATAGGAAGAACAAATTGTACAAGCTTTTTATAATAAGAAAAATATTGGTACTTGAACAACTACGTCAGGAAATTATAATAATAAATAGGTACTTGAACTTGAAGAGGGGCAAATAAAATATCGTGGTTTTGAAAAAGATAAGGCATTTTGGGTCAGATGGGTGGGTATGCAAGACTAAATTTTGCAGATGGGAAGCATATGAATGAATGAGATATTGCAGAGAGAGAGAGAGAGAGAAGAATTTTTAATCACAAACTGATTAATAAATAAATAATTTATTAATTTATATATCTTTTTTTTTGTATTCTTTTTAAGTGGGTAAAGGTTCTGACCTCCTTTTGGTTGCTTCTGTATATTCCAATTTCCATGCGCACTATAAAGTTGCAGTGAAAATTGCAGAGAAAGTGAGAGCATCTTCTACTTATAATATCACTTCTCCTTCCAAAAGATTTCTGATTTAATCATAGTTTTAATCATAGCCTGGGATGTTTTCACTTTCTACCACATTCTTGTTAAGTTGTGACCTATATATATATATGTACACACACAGAGACACACATACACAAAGATAATGGAGTCATATTTCCACTATTCTTCAAAACATTGACAGTATAAGTTAATTCTTTGTGGGATTTTAGGAGGAATCTACTGATCAAATCAGAAGCACAGGATTGAAGCTAGGTTCAACCATCTGCAACCTTATTTTTTGCTTCAATTTTACAGTGATTCCTTTGTGAGTATATCTATGTGTAAACCCAAGTTCACTTTGTACTTTGATCTTGCTTAAAAGTATTTGTTAATATCACAATATACACAATCAAATGAAATTAGGTTTTGATAGTCTTGGGTAAAATTTCAGTTTTTCCTAACATATGAAATAATATTAATTTAGTCTATCATAAAATTTCTTTCTCACAAATAAAATTGTTATCAATAATATTTTTAAAAATTATAGTAATTTTAAAAATATAAAGGAAATTATTGGTAATGAATTTGTTTGTGAGAAGCTAAATCAAGACATATCCATATATTAAAAACCAAATTATTAAGACAATTTTTCAAAGCAAATTAAGGAATATTTTATCTCTAATGAGCTGTAATGAACTATTATAGAAGAATTACTATTAAATATCATATATTTAAAATCATTTATTATAAATATTTTGAATTTGTGATCCTCAACTATAATTTTCACATCTTATTTCTAATAGTAATCCATGCAAGTATCTGCTTGTTGTGGTGTACTTTTCCCTGCAATTGAATGAAACTATCAAAATCACAAGTTTCTTCATGTTAAACAGAAACTATGATTTCCATTTCAAGTCCATGATCAAAAATTTGACCCAACACCCAATAGAATTAAGACAATTTGGGTTTGATCTCTTTGTCCATACGATTATTGACAAAGAATTCTGTAATGTCGTTCATAAGGTCCACTTTCCCTTCCCCTACGACAATGAACACGAAAATTTCAGTCAAGTATGTTGGCTTTTCTTTATTAATTTCAACTTTACCAGTTTCCTAATAATGCTATTATAACTCCTCCCATTGTTATCTCTCATGGTTATTGAAATTGCATAAAACTAATAATCAAGATAAATTGAATATGAGTAGTTAACGGAAGAGTTCCTCATACTTATCCAAATAATCGTTGACTCGAACTTTAATAAAAATAAATACTATAAATTAAGATGTAATAATGAGTTTAGAAAAAAAATAAAGATGAATTACTCCTTTCCATACTCTCTTTTAATAAGATATATTCAAATAACAGTGTTCTAAAATATATATAGTATTCACTAAAACTGAAAAATGATCCAAATAACTTCAAGAATATACAATATCACTTTATTATTCAAAAATATATTATTAAAAATTTTATGTATGTATTTTGAATGTTTTTGTGTTGGTAAGTACAAACTTAATTTAGTTTAAATTTTAAAAAGTGGTTATTTGATATTGATGAAACACATATTTAGTACATATTATATAAGCAACATATATAAATATTCTCGTAAAAATATATGTAATTTTTCTTGATCTTTTATTGCATAAAAGATTAGTGTAGCACATTGAGCTTGGATCAATATAAAAGAAAAATTAGATTTGATACGCACTCTCATTTGCGTCACTCTCTCATTTAAAAAGCATTTTACAAACTTTACATTTATCATTTTAAACGATAAAAAGAAACATGTAGTGTGTTTGGTTTAGATTTGAGAATACGATGAATTAAATGTTTGCCTGAAAATATTTTTGTTTGATTTGATGTTTAATTTTTTAAAATTAATTTTGTTTTTTAAATTTTCATTTATATATTAAATAAAATAAAATTTAGTTTTGCGTTAGATAAATTGAATAGAAATCAAAACTCAATTTTCAAATAAATATTTCTAAACATAAATCATAACTGTGCAAAATTAAATTTAGCTAAATATTAATTTTACAAAATAAAATTAATTCAAAACTACATAAACCTCATGCCAAACAAAACACACTAAATTAAAAAATTCTTCTCTAAAATAATTTACCATACATCATAACCTATGGGTAAATATTTCAAATATAGGTTGAGGAAGTGTGAAAGGAAGAAGCCTCCATTGACAATTATGGTGGGCCCCTACATTTGGGCCTAGTGGTCCATCAAAACAACGGTCGTGGCAGATATAAATGAAAAGAATGTCAAGATCACAATTAATGAATGTACCTCCGGCTTCAAATCCCGCGTTTTTTTCTGGGCATTCTGCCAAACAGTACGTGAGATGTCGGCTTCGGTGACGCCATCCCTTTTCGACTCGGCTCGGATCGGCTCGCCTCACCAGCAGCCGCTAGTGGTCCCCAGTGTACGATGTAGGCCCCACCCTCCATTGCTTCAATAATAACGGCCCACACGTGAACTCGGACACTCTTATTCAGCCGTGGCAAGTCTTGATTGGATGAAGCCCTGATTAGATAGGCGTCGACCACGTGAGATATCTATACCGAGGAGTTGTAGTTGGGACCACCTGATCCCACCCCCGAATCTCCCTTAATTGAGCGTTATCCTCATATTACATACTCTCAAATTTTGATTGGCTACTTCGTTTTTTTTTTTTTTTTATTTTAACAATAAATTTTCAGATTTTGTATTTGTTTGTTTATTAAGAGTTTTGAACTTCTTTTTATTTTTGTACTTTTAAATTACACATTACTAAAATTTAAAAAACTCGTTTAATTTGTTGAGTTTGGCCTAAATAAAAGTACAAATAAAAAAATTTTAGTTGTAAATAAATTAAGTTCAAATTTTTTTATAATTTAACTTGAATCTAAAGTCTGAATGAATATTTTTAATAAAAGTACTGTTTAAAAAAATTAGTGTAACTTAATATTTAAATAAAGATATAAAAATTAATATTTTTGGTTTAAAGAATTTATATTAATATATAATTTATTTGTATTTATAATTTTTTATATATAATTTTATAAATAATAATAACAATTAGTTATATTATTTATTTTAAGTTTTAAATAAAAAATTAATTTAATTATGATTTTAAAATTCTTGATTAATTTGATAGGCTCAATTCAAAAAGTATAAATAAATGTCTGAATAAAAAAATTATATTAAAATATGAGGTTTAAACTTTTTTGTGAGTCAATTAAATTTTTAGAGTTTAAATATACTGTTGGATGAGTTTAGTTTATCTTAAAATGCACATTGATTTTACTTCAATATTTACTTCAATATTTTCTTAACCATTCATGTTACCCATTAACTGAAAAACCTAGACATATTGTATTTTTTTAAAATATATTTTATACATCTACTTATATAATTCCATCAATTAAATTTGGCTCTGTATAAGATGATATCGTTCTTTATATCTCTTTTATAAGATTTTTTAATTAACTGTATAACTATATACTTATTTGTAAAAATTATATCGTTTTTGTTTTTTAATATAAAATTTATATATCAGTTATATTTTAATAAAAAAATTTGATGACATAATACAAGGCTATGAATATTTTTTTTCCTTTTATATAACATTGCTTATATATTGACTTTAGATAATTCCTTCAATTAATTTGGCTCTGTATAAAATTTGATTTCGATGTGGTTCTTTATATTTCTGTTATTAGATTTTTTAAAAATTAACTATATAACTATATATTCTTTTGTAAAAATTACAACTATATAATCATAAACTTGTTTGTAAAAATTATATCCTTCTTGTGTTTTAATATAAAACTTATATTTATTATACTTTATCAAAAATATTTGATAAAAAAGATATAAGATCTGAATATAATTTTTTTTTCTTTAATATAACATTGCTTATAGAACTTTCATGCGACACTTGTTCATTTTTCTAGGATTTTCATATGAATGAAGCAATTAATAGAGCATTGAACCAAACCAATTATCCCAGAACAGTAAATGACTAAGCGAAAATTAAACTCCATGCATTGATTTGATATGATCAATCCAATAACCATATGAACAACAAACTACTTAACCTTACTCAACATGACTTGTTCATAAAGAACTTCAATTTTCTTCACATCAAAATTATAGGTAATTGCCTAAAAATTTGTGTTAAATTATATTTTACATATAAAATTTTGACATAGGATCAAATTATTGGGAGAGTTCAAGCTCTTTATATTCAAATTTAATGTTATAGTACTATTTAATTATATCATGTATGAAATATTAAATTATGTATATATATATATATATATATATTAAATATATTAAATAAATACTAATTTCGTGTAGAATAATCAAAACATGTTTAACTCATAAATCATTATTTTAGTAGATTAGGTTGAAATTTTTCCTTGTGTAATAAAGATAGGTTAAATTAATCCAATCAACTCAATTCATGAGTTAAATAGATTACTATGATGGATTGTTCTACTTAAGAGATTATATAAAATTTCTTTCATTAAAATTTTTAAGATTCCAAAGTGTGAAGTAAATTTTGTCTTAAGTTATTTAATAATTGATTAATAATAAACAAAATAAATAAATTTTTTGCATTAAAAATAGATTTTTAACTTGATGATTGGATTTTTTTTTTTGTTTTGAATACTTTTTTCTTTTACAAATTCTTTCTTATATTTTTTAGTGAGTTAAACAAAATAAATTATGTTTAGTATTTTAACATATTAAATTGAGATAAATTAAATAAGTCAATTAATTTAACTTACCATTCTACGTAAACAAACTTGTTTAATCATTGACTTGTTTTAGCGGCTCGAATTTTGTGACTATACATGTATCTCGATATACAATTCAATAGCAAATAATTACACCACTCCATAACCATTCGCTTAGCATATCAAATCATGAAAAGCGAAAAGAAAACTGAAGAAACAAAAAGGATAAAGATGAAGAATAATGTGAAGAGGCTTGAAGGGAAACCCCGATAGTGATATAGTCATACATAAGCAATGGACCATTAGGAGATAGAATTCTTCCCTCCTGTCCATTTAAACCCATAACCTCCAGGCTGGCCCATTAATCTAGGAACATTCTTAATTATTCTCAAACACTCTAACTTCTTATAATTGGGTTCATCTAATTGTGGTTCAACCATTCAATATCCTGGCCCATTCCTATATTTTCTAATTTAATCTCCTAAATTTTAATATTTTAACTTCTTTAAAAAAAATATATTGTTCTCATCACATTAAACTTGTTTATAGATATAATATCCACATGTCTTCACATAACACTATATTACTTAAATTAAGCATGCCATTATACTTTCTTTTTTTTTATTTTTTTGTGTTCTTCTTATGTTTTATTGACAACTACTTAATGATTATACTTATTTAACGTTAGATTACACCAACTATATATCTCTATCAATTATATATCACAACAAGCTTGACGGACAATATTAAAGATAAAAACATTTTCAAAAAAATTAAAACGAGATGTGCAAAATAAGCAAGATTAATTTGAGATAAAGTATATCTTTCAATGACCAAAATATCTTAAGTTCCCTTTTCATCTTGGTATTAGACTTCAATGATTTTTTATTATAATTCAAATATTCGCGAAAACAATATTCCTTCATATCTCTTTGAGGGTTGATCATTCATATTTCTTGGTTGCTTCCATGATGAGCTAAAAATGGCTAAGCTCTTAATACAAAATGGAATAGGATGGAGAAGTGGAAGGTCATGTGACCACCATCGTTGAAAAAGGGAATTTACGGCAACGACATGACTTGTCGTTGTCGTAGAACCCCCCTCCCCTATCTTTCGTCGCCAAAGAATTTCTCCCATATACATGCATGCATTTACTCTTGGCTGGGTTAGTCACATTCAATGGCCTTCACAAAATTCCCAAAAGAGAAATAGACCCAACCACAATCTATAAAGCCCCTTATCTCTTTCACAGTAAAATTATCTGTCTTTTTCTTTTTTCTCTGCTCTTAGTGGTAAAATTTATTTACTTACAAGTTAATTAGAATCACCATGTTTAGTCTGTTTTAAGTACATTACTAGTAAATATATAATAAGTTAACAAAAATTCATCAAGTTACTTTTCTTTTTGAGGAGTTGAGTTTCATTAATACATTTCTTTCAATAATATTTTTATCAACTTATTATACTAAATAACTATTCAACTTGCTCCATACTATATATTGAAATCTATTTAATATGTTATATAGGATAACATTTGATAGTATAAAATTTGATTAGGCAGGACCTCTTACAAGATATTGCAGTATTGTTGTGAATCATAAAATCTCTCTCTCTCTCTCTCTCTGTCTATATATATATATAATATAAACCATTAGGCATCCGCAATTTTTCCATACAATATGGCAAGGCATCAATGCTTAAAATTTGATAGGATATAACTTGATAAAAGTTTAGTACTATTAAGAGAGAGATAAGATGATGTAAGATTAGAATTATTGTTTTACATAGTTCGTTTATACAATTATCAAGATACAAAAGATTTAATTAATAATATAACAATAGATAATATTATAAAAGAATTAATTATATAGACTTATACAATATAATTTGTACACTAAATCGGTAATAAAGATATATGATATAAATTTATAAATCTAATTTTATTGGACATATCAAACTATATCTTTTAAGTGGATGTAGATCGCAACAGCAGGCTTTGTTGCTACTATAATCTTGGCCGTTTGTTGAATTTGATGGCTAAGAACAAGCCACGTGTTGATTTTTTTTTTTTTCGTTAATATTTAACTAAGCCAAAGGACTTCGTTTTCATGGAATGGAATTCATCTTCTTCCTCGTCCCAGGCAACTTGCATTTATAAGAATTTGAAGATTTCAAGTCTCAGTCGTCCATGGTCGCACCTCGGTCTTCGTGGTTAGTCCCCGATTTGTTTTCGTGATCAGGAACATCATCATCTTCGCACATTTTATCCAGTCACACAAAGTATGAGGAATTCCAGCATATAAGATATGATGAAAGGATGGAATTTTCTTCTTTTCTCCCGAAGAAGAGAGATTAGAGAGCGGGTGTACAATACCATAAGTGGGTTAAACATTTCTCTAAGCAAGAGTAGGGTTGAGTGTAATCTATATTTCATACCAAATTCATGATTGTGATAATTTTTATTCTCATTTTCAGTTCCTCATCTATTCATCAAGCACATCAATCGAGGGAGATTGGTGAGGAGATTGAAACGAAGACCAAACTTATTGGCTTGGAAGGAGAGTTTTAGAGAGTAAAGAGAAGAGAGTGCCAAAGAGAGAAGAGCAGAGTGATATAATAAGGACAAGACAAGTGAAAGAGAGACAGATGATTGGGTTTATGAAAAAATCATCTAGAGACAAAACAAAAACTTGGGAGTTAAAAAAAAAAAGCATCCATGTGGCACCACAAAATTCATACAATACAATAAACGATTTATATTATTTGGACAGTACAGCCTAATCCTCTCCAGTTGTGTGAGCTATCACATATTATTTGGTATTATCTAGAACTATTAAATTCAGATTTAATAACTCTAAATTTAATAAATATAAAAAAATTTAAAATATAAAACTAAACATTTTTAAAAAATAAAATATATTAAAATTTAAATTTTATTAGAATAATTTTTAATATTTTATAGTTTATTTTACACATATCATAATATAATTTTAAAAAAATAATATAATAATTTTTAGTATTTTATAATTTATTTTTTACATCTCACAATATAATTTAGAGAAACTAAATTATTTTTAATAAAATTTAAAATTTTAATATATCTTATTTTTAAGAATATTTATTTTTATATTTAAAATTTTTTTACCTTTATTAAATTTGGAGTCATTATGAATCTAATAACTCTAAATAGTACCGAAGAATCTCTGCCGGAGAGGATACATACTCTTCTCTTTTAATTGTTCCCCCTTGGATTCATACCTTTTAAGTTGTCCTCTCGTATGAAGGTACAATTTTCCGTATCAATGTAAGATGTGATGTAGAGCTTAGAACAATGAATCAAGCATCTCATTTCGTAAAGTTATATTAATACATATTATTTGTCTTCTTTCTTCTTTTTCATTTTCCTTTTGGTGAAATCTACATACATGGGCCATATCTATAAAGCCACATCAACCAATGAGAAGTCTCGAAAATTACCTGAATTATCATCTTACTGAAAAGAAAACACCAGTACGAACGACAAAATAGAAACTTCTTTTTCAGATAATGCTTTCATATAACTGGTAAAAAATTGAATCTTTCAGCATATTCTCACATGCATCTCATAATTAATTGTCCTTTTATTTTATTTCTTTATTATTATTGTTATTTTTTTTTTGCAAAAACTCGAAGACTTCTTATTAACTGTTCGTGCCCCTGATCAAACTCAATGACTTGTGAAACCCCATTTAATTTATAATTCTATCACTAACAAGTCCCACTTATTCAAGAGGAACATCACTTTCCAGTAGAATCCGTTTTTCCGTAGAATTAACTAACAAGGTAAGGTCATCTGAGTGCATTTTTATATGGTGCTATACAATAAGAATGCTGTAATATCTTTTATTAAAAAATATATTATTAGTTCTTTATTTTTATATTTTATAATAATTTAATCTCTTACAAATTATTTATGAGAAATAAGTTATTTATAAATTTAAATTTATATAAAATTAGTTCCTTATAAATTTAAATTTGTACAAAATTAATTTTTTTATTTGTATTAATAAAGGACTAATTTTATATGAAATAATTTTTTTTGATAAACTAATTTATTATTATATTTTTGTAAGGGACTAAATTATCATAAAGTATAAAAGTGAAAAATTAATTTAATATTTTTATCATTTTTTTGAAACTACAAAAATAACTGTCGTGGTTGAAATTAACACATGCTGTCATTTTTAAAGTTATAAAAATCACAACATAAAATATTGTAGAGTACTGGGTGCATACTCTATCTGAGTACATGAATCAAACTATGGCCCTTGAAATGATATATATATATATATATATATATATATATATATTAAAAAAAGAATTTCAATATATGAAAAACCGGAGTAAGCTTTTTTTTAGACATTCTATGAGTTATTGAACTAAAAATCAAAAGAAAATTCCACCACATGGAAGAGTCTAACATATATGCCTCTAATTAATTTGGTCTTAACTCTCATAGGGCAAAATTACTCTTCTCATGTTTAAAGCCAGACTAAAATCGTTTGATTATTAATATATTAGATTCATTAAGCAACAAAAAGACGCAAAAAAGTAAAGTTGTAACGCAGCAAATGCAGCAAAACGTAAAAAAGTTTTAAGTACAGATGCTCCAGAAATAATTTTAAAATAGGTAAAATATTTTGTGCAACTATGAAATCGGGTGCAACAATATAATTATTATATGTTACACTAAGAGAAAAATATGTAACAATGACATGTTATATTATATTGATTGTTTGTTAATTTAAAATAACTTATTGCATTTATATTTTAACCTCATTATTTTTATATTTTATTTATGAACCCAAAATTCTTTTCAAATTTTTCAATTACTCCCTCTATCTTTTATTTTTCAATAATCTGCACATGAATATTAGTTTATAACTTTGTTAATTCACCTTTATACATTTTTTATTTTTCCAATAACTCCAAAACTTTCTTATTTTTATTCTTATTTTTAATTTATAAATTAATGTTTTATGAGGTTACTAAAAATAAAAAGTAGGGAGATAAATTGAAAATTTTTAAAAAATTTTTGGATTCATAAATACAATCTAAAAGTATTAGGGTTAAAATATAAATTAACAAAATATTTTGAGTTGACATACAATCAACAAATTTAGATATATTATTGTCATATATTTTCTTTGAAATGTGTCATATAATGATTGTACCAATACAATCAATTTTATAATTGCACTAAATATGACACATTTAAAATATTATATTTACCAAAGCACTGTGAACAAATTCTAGAAAATTTTTATATGAAGCTTTAAGTAAAATTTCAAAAATAAAATAAGGATACATTAATAATTTTCAAAAATAAAAAAATACTTAAATGATTTCAAAATTCATGAAATTATTCGAATTTAGGCCTCAAATTGAATCTAACTGTGAATAAGCTTTTTGTATGAGTCATATTATTTGTTAGAAAATTTTATCCCAAGGAAAGGTTATGCCTCCAACACCCCAAATATATATAAGGTCATCTATATAGATTTAACTTAGAATTTTAACTAAAAATGAATTATTTTGGTCTTTCACTTTTTATTTTAGTATCAATTTAGTCTCTCAAAAATTTTAAGTCACTGTATCAAAATAATCCCTCAGCTTCAGGATTCCTAAAAGACATTATTTTGACATAACAAATTCATGGTGGAAAAAATTAATTGACATTAATGCATAAAGTAAGGGATCAAAATGATTTTTTTCTTGAATTTTAACAGTTCAAATATGAGAAAAAAAATATAATTTTAGTTCCTTATTTTTGCCAAAATATTAATTTGGTCATCTATAAGATAAAAAATATCAAATTAGTCCTTTAAAAATGAAAAAATAAACTGAGTTCGTCTTTTTAAAAGATCAAGTTAATCTTTGGAGGACCTTTATTTTGTGAAAGGTTTTAATTTTAAAAGACTATTTTGATACTTTTCATATTTTGAAGACTAAATTAATTTTATGGTCAAATATAAAAAATCAAAAATTATATTCTCCTCCTTTAAATACTTATCTTCTACTTGGTCACATCAGTTTTACAATTTAAAAACGAAATTAAAAAATTTCCAGGTCATGACAATAATTCATCTTATATTTTGTAAATTCGTCATCAGAAATCTCAATATATACGTGCAGCAGAAAGTCTTGTAATATATATTCATCATAAATTTCATTATGCAATGTAAGATGATATCTTGTGGCCATTAGAAATCTCATTATATGTACTATAAGATGTCTAGTGCCCCACAAGAATCTCATTATGTACCACTTTTCGTAATCTTTGGTTCAAAACTTTCATAAGTTCAAGTATCTCTCTTCAAGAATAGACATCTTTGAATCTCCCCAATTTATCTGCCACATTAACATTTAATTACGTCTCAAGATGTAGGAGACTTAATCCCGACAAGTTCAAATGCTTCAATTGGAAACTCTTACAAATTAATACGTTTTCAAATTTGGCAACAAAACCTATAAATGAATCTGTTGTTTGTAAGATTAAAACATTACTACATGTTGAGTTTATTTCTATTAACTCAGTGCCAAACTGATCATTATCAATGTTTAAAAATTTCTTGTTAGGTTATAGGATTGATTCACACTTTAAGTTATAATTATGCTACTGTGGCAATGAGCATGAAATATGCTTGATATAATTAAATCTACCAATAATACAACACACTGAAAATAAAATATGTGCAAAGTAACTTGGGAAGGAACATCAAAATTTAACATAGAAAACCCTTAAGTACTGAGGGAAAAACTACAAGACAAACTTTGAAAATACTTCACTATATTCAGGATAATTACAAAATATCATTTTCACACTCATACACATAAGAGGTAAATATAGTGTTTCCCAGTGAGACTCCATATTTAAATACTACAATTTTATAATAATCGCAATTCTAAGAAGTAACAGAAGTGATACACAAAAGATTATCCTTCGCGTATTTTTCCCCATACCCTAAACTTTCTAGGATTTACTTATACTCTGTATTCCTCTCACATTCAGAGAATAACTTTATCACTCATTCACTATACAACTGAACTCTTTGCTGTTTGATGATACAAATGAGTAAAAGTGAGCTCCTATTTATAGAAGCTCAAAGTCATGTAAGACAACACATTATTTGGTGTATTGTTCACAAGTGGTTTACTTGCACATGTATAGGATACATATTTCAAACTCACATGTGTAACATTTCAACATTTTCCGCTTATGTTGCTAAGCTTCACATTGTAGTACCTCCAAATTTCAAAAAACTAGTTTATTTTCTTTGAAATTTAATATTTGATTGCATCATACGTAACCAAATTTCAACAAGGTGATTTATCTTCTTTGACATTAATGTTTGGTTGAATCTCACATAACCAAATTTTAATAAGGTGGTTTATCTTATTTGAAATTTGATGTTTGGTTGGACTCCACAATTCTCCCCCTCTAGCCAAAGGGAAAATTAATTTAGGAAGTAATCATCTGGGATTCATGTCGATCAATTCGGCACAAAGTTTCAGCTTTTCTCGCTGTACAACTTTTGTCATCATATCCACATGATTTTTAGCAGTGTGAATCTTTTATAGTTTGAACTATTGTTCCTCCACTACTTGATGCAACCAATGATATTTGATATCAATGTGCTTTGTACATGAATGGTACATTGCATTCTTACTCAAATCCAAAGCACTTTGACTATTGCAATGGATAACAGACCTATTCTGCTTCATTCTTATTTGTTTTAGAAATCTTTTCAACCAAAGCATTTCTTTTTTGGCTTCGGTCATTGCAATATACTCCGCTTCAATAGTGGATAGGGCAACACATTTATGCAATTTTGATTGCTAGGACACTAATCCCTTTATGAAAGTAAACAAGAATCCAGAGGTAGATTTTCTGCCATATAAATCACTTACCATATCCATGTTAGCATAACCCTCCAGAATTGGTTCTGTTCCTCTAATGCTCAAGCACATTCTTGAACTACCTTTCATATATTTCAATATTCACTTCACAACTTCTTAATGGTCCTTACCACGATTGGAAAGGAACTTGTTAACAACTCCAACCACGTAAATGATATTTGGTTGAGTACAAACCATGACATACATCAAACTCCCAATTGCAGAGGAGTAAGGTACAATAGCCATCTCTTTCTTTTCATCATTAGTAAAGGGCAACTTCTTTTACTAAGTTTGAAGTGATTGGCTAATGGTGTGTTAACTAACTTAGCATTCTTCATATTGAATCTTTCTAGAACCCATTCCTCACATTGTTCTTGTGATAACCAAAGCTTTCTAGCCCTCCGGTCTTGCAAAATCTGCATACCCATAATTTGCTTTGTATGACCTAGATCTTTCATATCAAATTACTTATACAACTCCTTCTTTAAATCACCAATCATCTTTGCATTCTGTCCCACTACTAACATATCATCTATATACAACAGAAGGATGATAAACTTATTGCCAGGAAATTTTTTGACATATACACAATGATCTGCATTAGTCCTGGGATATCCATGACCCACCATAAATGAGTCAAATTTCTTGTACCTTTATCTAGGAGCTTGCTTCAATCCATACAAACTCTTCTTCAATTTGTAAACCATGTTCTCCTTCCCAGCTTCCTCAAATCCTTTTGGTTGATCCATGTAGATCTCTTTCTCCATATTTCTATGGAGAAATACAAATTTTACATATAACTGCTCAAGTTCTAAATCTAAGCTAGCTGTCAATTCGAGTATGACTCGAATATAACTCATTTTGACAACTAGAGAGAAATTCTCATCCAAATCTATTCTTCACTTCTGTTCAAACCCTTTCATGATTAAGCGAGCCTTATACATCACCAGCTTGTTGCCATCTTTCTTAAGCTTGAACACCAATTTATTTTTCAAGGCCCTTTTGCCTTTAAGAAGTTTTACAAGCTCATAAGTGTTGTTCTTCTGTAGGGAATCCATTTCTTCTTCCATGGCTTTCATCTAATAGATTATATCCTTATGAATTTGAATTTCTTCAAAACTCTCTGGCTCCCTCTCATCAGTGAAAAGGATATACTTCGAATTAGGGTACCTACTATATGGACGTCACTTTCTGTCTGATCACCTAAGTTGTGATGTAGCAGTTTGCTCCCCCTACTAAACACTTTCTCTATTTTTAGTATCATCAATAGCTGGCTCATCATCAAACCCTTGTTCATGTAACTCTCTCCCTTCTGTAGCATTTCTCTGGTAGGAGAGATTGGTTTCAAATCAACTTTACCACTAGGTTAATTGGTTTTCTTTGGAATCACAGAATTTGACATATTTTCTAGCTCATGAAATACTACGTCCGTGCTTATAACAATCCTCCTTTTTACTGGATCCCATAACCTATAGCTAAATTCCTTATCTCTATAGCCTATAAATATGCAAAGAATAGTACTATCGTCAAGCTATTGTTTCTACTCCATACTTACATAAGCAAAGGCTTTGCATCGAAATACCTTCAAATGAGAGTAATTAATATTATGTATGGACCATACTCTCTCAGGAATATCAAAGCCCAAAGAAATATATGAAGATGTGTTAATTAGGTAGCACTTCGTTTGAAAAACTTCACCCCAGAATGGCTTAGGTAGTTTAGTCATTCTCAATATGCATATGACTTTCTCCATAATGGCTTTGTTGATTCTTTTGGCCACACCATTATGCTATAGGGTTTTAAGAACCATCTTTTCATGAGTATACTCACCCCTAGTGTAGCTTTGAAGACACTTCAAAGGTTTCCTAGTTTTTCTTTCCACCATGGCATGAAACCTCTTGAAGTATTGAAATACCTGGTCCTTTCTCTTCAGGAAATACACCCACACCTTCCATGAAGCCTCATCAGTAAATGTTACAAAATATTTGCTACCACCTGGAGTCTCCACCTCTATGAGTCTATATAAATCATAGTAAATCATATCCCAAATATTCTCTTCTAACTTTGATCTTTTACTAAAGGACACATTATGATGCTTGCCAAAAAAATAGTAATCATAAGGATTTAGCCTTGTATCTTTGGCATAAGGAATATGAGACTTCCTAGCCAAAATTTGTAATCCTTTTTCACTTAAATGAGCCAGTCTTCTATGCCACAAATTTAGTGAAGTATCATCTTTAATTGTATTCAACCCTATGATCTGCTTAATTTGAGTCGTGTACAGTGTATTTGGCACTATTCACTAACAACAACGATCAAGCCTTTGGAAAGCTTCCATTTGTCATCACCAAGATTGCTATGATATCTATCTAGATTTAGAGCATGCATGGTGATCAAATTCAAACATAAATCTGGCATATGTTGCACGTCCTTCAATGTCAGTATGCACCCGACATTGGTTTGAATGCACACTTCACCAACCCTTGCAATGTCTGCATTGCTACTATTACCTATCTTTACTTTGCCAAAGTTTCCTGTTTTATACACAATAAAGAATTCCTTGTTAGGAGTGGCATGATATGATGCTGTTGCAATATGACACTATTCTTATTCAATAGATGGTATCACCACTTCCCCTTCTATCACAGAGGTTGTGGAATTTATATCATCAGTTGTTCCTTGATTCCTTCAATTTTCCTTATCTTTGTTCTTCCAAGCCTTGTAATTCCTTTTAATGTGTCATTCTTCGCCGCAATAGTAGCAACTGAATTTTTTTTAAACTGGGACAACAATTGATCTTTGGATTTTCTGGAATGTCTTTTGCTTCTACTTCTTCCCCTGTTCTCTGTGACACGGGCTTAGGAATCATGTGTTCCCAAATCTTTCCTTCAAGTTTCTTCATTGTACATACTGTCTTTGACTTAAACTAAAGACAATTTTTTGCTTAATGCAAAATTGCTTAGTAACATCACCAAAGTCTCCCAGCTATCTGGCAAAGAAATCAAAAGTAATAATGTTTGTAATTCATCATCTAGCACTATCTTCATGTTATTTAACTAATTTACCAAATCTTAGAAATCACTCAATTGGTTAGCACAACCGATCGTTCATCTCAATATTTGAGATTCATCAGCTTTCTAATTGCGAATATTTTATTTTATGCAATCTTTATCTTATAGAGATCCTTTAAATTCTTCCACAGAGTATAGGCATTAGTCTTTATGGCCATATGGTGGAACACGTTAATATTCACCCATTGCCTAATTAATCTAATGGCCTTTCGGTGTTGGTTTCTGTATTCGTCAGTAATGACATCATTCGGTTTTGCTTCCCCTTTCTCTACAAGATCATGAAGATCTTTGTAGTAAAGGATATCCTCCATTTTTAGTTCCTAAATGGAGTAATTTGCAATTGTCAACTTCATTATGGTGACTATATTATCCTCCATAATTTACACAGCACAATCCATCTAAGCTTAACTAAGCTCTTATACTATTTGTTGGGCTATGGGATTAATTTATAGTGTAAATTATAATTATGTCAATGTGACAATGAACATCAAATAGGCTTTAATAGAATTAAATCTACCACTAATACAGCACAACAGAAATAAAATATGTGCAAATCAACCAAAGAAGGAACACCAAAATTTAACGTGGAAAACCCTCAAGTATCAAGGGAAAAACCACGGGACAAACTTTGAAAATATTTTACTATATTCAGGATAATTACAAAATATCATTTCCACACCCTTTCACACAATAAGTAAATATAGTGCTTTCCAGTGAGACCCCTTCTTATTCAAATACTATAATTTTATGATAATTGTAGTACTAAAGAGTAATAGAAGTTATACCTTAAAAATTATCCCCGGTGTATTTTTCCTACACCTTAAACTCTCTGTGATTTACTCACAATCTGTATTCCTCTCACACTTAGAAAATAACTCTTACTCATTCACTATGTAACTGAAATTTTTGCTACTTGATATTCCAAATGAGCAAGAGTGAACTCTTATTTATAAAAGCTTAAAGTCATATATAACAACACACCATTTGGTATATTGTACACAAGTAGTTCACTTGCACATGAATAAAATGCATATTTCAAACTCATATGTGTAACACTTTAACATTTTCAGCCTATATTGCTAGGTTTTACATTGTAGTACCTCCAAATTTCAACAAAGTAGTTTATCTACTTTGACATTTAATATTTGACTGGATTTTATATAACTAAATTTCAATAAGGTAATTTATTTTATTTGACATTAATATTTGGCTAGATCACACATAAAATAATTTTAACAAGGTAGTTTATCTTATTTGAAATTTGATGTTTGGCTAGACCTCACATTTCTGAACAGATATAGTGACAATATAATTTAGGAAGGAAGAAACAAAATAAATATTTAAAACTGACATAAGTATCTATTTTGTTGTAACATATATGAGAGTGGTATTAATAAAAGTTTGGTAACAAATGACTTATTATTTTAAATGATGTAAGACTTAAGAAACAATATCCTAATTACAACTAAACAATGTGAGACTAATTATTTTAAAATACAAGCCACAAACCCAACATAAAAAAAACATAATGAACAGTGCAAACATACAGATAGGAACATATATACATAGAAGCACGCGCACACACATATATATATATATATATATATTGTATGTATGAAATGTGATTCTGAATCAAAAATTAAGGAAAAGACTTTACTTTGGCCATTAACTTGGAAATGAATTATTGATATGCTACTCTATAATTTTTCTATTTTAATTTAATTTCTCAGCTTGATTGAGATGATGGTTTTGCTAGGATGCAATCTTAAAAATTTGATCTAACACAAATGTACAATCAAACAGTGTATAGCACCAACAATTGCACACGATCCAGATTTAAACTGGGTAAAGATCCAATTTTAATTTTTTGTTGTCATGCATGAGATGAAGATGAGGATAATCTTTCTTTGGCTTGAACATGAATAAGAGTAGATTTTCTCAATATAGAGATGTGGATGGGGACTATATTACTTATCCTAACAACCACAATATATTAAAACAAGTATAATATCTTTCATTTGTTTAAGTATTTAGCAAATCTATGTTTAAATTAATATTGTAAATTCATAATTCATAATAAAAATATTAATATACATATTTTAGATGCATTTAAATTTAAGATTATTTTTTCAATTTATCTAATTTTTATGACACTTTATAAATATAAATTTTAAAACAAAAATTAAGTTTTAATGTATATAAAACAATAAATATTGGGTTGGTAGAACCTAAACCCTATGAAGCTCTCCAAATTGAGAATGTTGGAATGGGTTATATTAGTTACATTTTTTTTTTAATATACTCCTCTAATTTTTTCTCGTATTTATATTTTGTATAACGATAGTACTAAAATTTTCGTCCTTCAAACACATCTTACCCCACAAATGATCGGCTTGTAATATTCAAGCAAAAGAAAGTGGATCACTATATATATCAATATTTCAATTAAACGTATAATTATTAAAGTGAATTTGTCTCACATCGCACTCCACTCAACCTATTAATTACCACCCGATCTTTGAGGAAAAAGAGAAAGTGGAGTTGCTTAAAATCTTAGCCAAAAAGTACTTTGATCCTTAAAGAGCAAAGGCATTTTGGCTAGGAAAAGGCATTAGCAAAAACCAGTGCCTTATCATGTAAAGCAAATCCACCACTATACAAGGATTTTGTTGTACAGTGTAGATAGTTGAAAAAAATAATAATAAAAAATTGTGAACAACAGCTATATAATAAATTTATTGTACAATTACAAATTCAAACTCTTTTATAATAAAAAATTTTTAAGAGTGTCGAAAAGAGTAACTTTATACTTATTAATCATAGACCCTTCAATACGAGTTAGAGAAGGGTTAGATACTCCTAAAATATATAATGGTAAGTGATCTCAAAGTATATGGATCAAGTTAAAACCCTAACAAGATTAACTACCTTTACATTGATAGCAAAAAGGAGAAGACAACATCTCTCCCCTTCTCGATCACTAAAGGTCAGGATTGTTCTTTAGGATCGTATCGTTTGGATAGGAAACAGGAAAGCAACTTATACGGTCAAAGATGAATATTGCCTCATCAATGGCATCAGCCTCAATCCAAACCCCTTCAACAATTGGAAAGGCCTTTGGATTGTTAAACTCCCCCTTCAACATCATCAATTTTGTTTGGAAACTGCTAAATAAAGCAATCCCAAATAGAGAAGTTCTAACCTCCCATCTTTTTCAGGCCCCAGCCTTTTGTTTTGAAGCAGAAGAGACCATTAATCATGTCTTCTTTGAAATGTCACTTTTACAAGGGCTATCTGGTTTGCTAGTCCCCTTGGACTCAGAATCCATCACTTTGAGGACTAGGACATTACACAACGGATCCAACAACAGTGGCTCTCTATTAAGAAAGAGATCCTAGAGCTCCTAGAACTGGTAACAAAATCCTTACTAGCAGGGCTTCACGCGATTTGGTGTACTTTCAACAAAATAATCCACATGAACCACACTCCCAATCCACTTTCTGCAATCTTGGAGATAAGAAGAATAATTGGATCGGCGAAACTGGCATGGAACTCATTAAAAATCCAACAAAGATGTGCTTAACCAGCTCAAAGACCAACTTGGAAATGCATGAATCTTTCAAATAAATGATGGAGCTTAATCATATGTAAGAAAATAGATAGATCTTTTATTAAAAGTTAAGATCATATATTTATTTGCTAAACACCAATACAAATTTCATAATATATATTTCAACAAAAATAATAGCATCTTTTTTTTCCTGTTCCTTTCAGAAATTAATGCTCTTATGCTTAACCAACACTTGAAGAAAGCTTATTTCTTTAAAAAGAAACCATTAAACAACATAACTATCAAAAACTAATTAAAAGTTGACACAAAAATGAGTTGCAAATGACAAAATCCTAACTATAACATACAAAATCTATCTAAATATCCAACATACATAAATTAAACTAAGCCAATGCAATTACACTGGCATATTATACACATGTTGTTTTTCCACTGATCAATATAGTCGGTATAAATCCCTCAACAAAATCCACGCAAATTTATCACCAAATATTTCCCCACGTGCTGCTATATATAGTGCTAAGTAGCCTTATTAATCATGTTTTAGTCATGAAATATTTGTCCTTTAACCAATCTCGCCTAATCTTTTCTTCCTAATACGGTTAAGTTATAATATGCTAACTAGCTATGCCATAAGGGAACAAAAATTTGAATAAAATATTATTTTGGTCCCTCACTTCTGAGCTTAATTTCAATTTGATTACACATTAATTTTTAATTTTAGTTTTAGTTTGGTCTCGCATTCAGTCTCAATTTGATCTTCTAGTTATAAGTTTAGTATCAATTTAGTTCTTCACTAATATGAATATTAGTATATTTAGTTCAAATTTAATTAAAAACTAAGGACTAAATGTATTAACTTTCATATTAGTAAGGAACTAAATTAAAACTGAAAATTAATGAGGAGTCAAATTGAGACTATAATCATATGTGAGGAGCCAAATTAAGACTATACTCATAAGTGATGGATTAAATTGAGATTGGATATTAGTGACAAATTGAAACTCAACTTATATATGAGAGACCAAAATAGTGTTATATTCTCAAAAAATTATTAAAGAGTTGCACCAATAATATTTATTGACACATTTGCTTTAAATAAAATTTTATTGGTTTTTTGTGCTATTTAATTGGCAAAAAAATCTTTGACCAAAAAAAATTGTACAAAAAATCATCTAAATTTTATTTTCGAAATAAATATGCAATAGAATTTATTGTCAACTTTTTAATTCTAGAAACAACAAGTGTTTGTGCCTAATTAATATTTTCTCGCAAATCTCCCATGATATATAGGACGATAACAATTAACGTTCAACAATGTGCCTCATAAAGAGAAAAGAAACCTAGTATAGATCATATGTATATATATACATATAACGTCCTGTGAATTAATTTTTACATTTGAAATTGTAAGATAAAATGTGAGCCGTTGTATATGCATGCATACAATTTCCATAACAGAATAATTTTTCTAGTATATATATAAAGCTCGGTGAAAAACGTGGACGAAATTTAAGGGATTATACGTGTAATAAGACTGACCGAAGTTTTGAGAATTTCAACGTGTGGTTATGAAGCATTCACCCCACCTTGCCCTTCGCCAAAGCCCAAACACTGCATGTTAAGAGAGAAGAGACTCGGTCACTGCCTCTAAACACATCTCCCAATCTTCCCTCATTCAATTTCCCAACTTACTCCTACATTTCAGACTTCATTGACCACATGGTAAGCTCTGTGATAACTGAAGGGCACGAAGGAGCAATTTAGGGGTTTTGCTGAATCCCTATCATCTTCCAGCTCTCTACTCTTAACTTTTAATGGCACCCTTTTGCTCTTTTCACCGATTTCTTGTTGTTATTGTCTGATTGTTTATGGCTTTTTCAGCTAAAAGAGGGTACATTGTGGTTTTCTTTCCCCCTTGTAATGTTTTATAATCACAAATTATATTTCTTTGAAGTGGATTGATCGTTAAACATTGTTCATATAGTCTTCCCTATTATTTTTATGGTTATTTTTTCTGAAAAAACTTGTTTTCATAAAGAAGGCTAAAGCTGTAATGTTGTTTCTCAGGCGTTTTTTTATTTTTTATTTTTTATTTTTTTCCACTGAAACAAAAGCGCTCGGTTAGCAAATTTCCATGAAGCGGATACAAATAACATCTTCTGAATTTGGTGAGAATATGAACCTTTTGTGATAGTTTAGGGTGTGAAGAAGAAGAAGAAGAAGAAGGAGAAGGATGAAGAGGGGAATCGAAGAGGTAAAGGAGATAAGCCCAATGTTCCCTAGGCTGCATGTTAAAGATGCAGACAAAGGAGGGCCAAAAGCCCCTCCAAGGAATAAAATGGCTCTCTATGAACAATTCACTATTCCGTCTCAAAGTTTTGCTTCTGGATCACCATCCAAGTTTCCTCCTCTTCTCAGAAACAATTGCCCAGTTCCTTCAACGTCTGGCCATGTGAGTCTAATGAATGTTATGGATGTTCATGTTTTTCAACAATAGCATTCATGTTTTCTTTAGTTTCTTAGATGTTACCAAACACAATTTGATTTTCCTTCTTCCCCCATCATAAAATATTTTTGTTGTTAGAAGAATTGAATTGATTTAGTGTAGGTCTTATATATATCAAAAAATCATAATAGAACTTTTTATGCACACTGCATTATAAGAACTTGAAAGAATCAAGTTGAAAATATTAATCATTCTTCAAATGAAAGTAATGAAAGAGTACATAAATGTTAAGAATTTCTTACCAATAGATTTTTCTCTTTTCATCTGTTCTCTCTTTGCAGTCACTTTGATCATAATGGTTATATCGTGTCACAGGTCAATAGCAGTCAAGTCATCCAATTCTGCAACTCCAGTGTATCTTCTTATCTGGCTGACAGGATTCATGCTTATCATTCCAGAAGTGTTAACTTAACCAAATTGATGGTAAAATTCATGAAACCTACGAGTTACCAAATTTTGAACTACATGTTCCCGTTGTTATTGACTATTAATTGCAATTTGTTTCAGCCAGATGGTTTCATCAATTGTAACAGCTCTCCGAAAAAATATGAGCATGAAGATGCTTTGGTAATTCCTGTTTCTGCACACGGAAGAAATTTGTGCTGCAGCATCAGCCAGAATGAGGAAGTTGAAGACAAACAAACTCACTGTAAATCAAGCTGTTCACTTAATAGTCAAAATTCATTCAGTAAGAAGGTGAATTTAACTAGACCCATACAACTGAAGTCAGCAAATTATATGAAGAACCAGATAGAAGATCATACAGAAGTGAATCAAATTTATCAGAAGCCAGAGGAAGGGTCAGCTCACTTATTAGCTGGTTTTGGTGATATGACAGATGAATCATCGATCTCATCAGTGAAAGTTAGGATTCCCAAATTGATCAAGAAGTCTTCGATGGAAGAATTTAGGAGTTTTTCAGTAGATAGCTTAAAAATATTGCAAGGTAGCAACGGCCAGACAAATGGAGAGGATGCAGCTATTGGGGACAAAATCAATTCTACGGATAGTTACTTAGAGAAGCCGGCGTTAAGTGATGTTCATAGATGTCCTGATGATTTAGAAATTGGTAAAAAGTGCTTCTGGGGCAAGAGAGACAGGCATAAAAGCGAAGATATGTATAGACAGTATGATGCCTTAAGTAAGTACATCCCAGACACTATAATAGGTATGGATATTACCCCTGATGACGTTGTAGCAGTTATAGGTGAAAAGCAATTCTGGAAAGCAAGAAGAACTATCATCAAGTAAGGTTATCTGTCTGGTAATATTTGTTTATGATTCAGCCTCTTTCTTTAATCCATTAAGCTATTCTAGATTTCGTCTGAGCTCTGCTAGATTCACTGTTAGTGTTTAAGATAACCCTGAGTTTCTGAAATTCCTAGTTTATGATTCGATTGTATTTTTGGTTCCCCTAAAGAATATAGAATATTATAGCAACATACAGAAGAAAGCCGTAGGTGAAATTTTACTTGTTTTACTTTTATATGCATCAAATCATTGTCTCTGTTCATACGTACTTTTGGTTCCAATCCTTCTACAATTTTACAGAGAAATTCGTTGGTATCTTATAGGAAGAAGGTAATTGCATTATTGTTTTAGATTTTCTAAAAGATGGTTAGACCTTGAGATATCCTATCCTGTAGTACTGTTTTATTGAGTTTCGTTACTGCTTATGGCTTTTCTTTAGTTCCTGTTGGCATGGTGCGTCGCACCATATCTCCTTTTTGTCTCATAGGTCGAACCTAAAGTCGAAGAGAATAAAAGAAAAGGCCAACCCAGAACAATAGAGGGAAAGAGAGGAACTTGAGGGAGAGAAAGAATAGGGGGATTTTTTCAGTTAATTTGATTTTGATTGGAATTCGTACTTGGAAGATAAGCTCACTAGTATTAGATAGAAAGAATAGGACGAGTTTGAAGGGGATAATATTACTCAGTAACGAATTCAATTTTCAACTCAAGTCTAATATTTCAATTATGATATATCAGAATACAAAGCAATTTTTGAATAGGCAACCCAACTAGAACTGCATAATCCTAAATTGTTCATATATATATATATATATATATATATATATATATATATATATACATTCGTGTGCTTGCATTTTGTCAGATATTTATTTAAAGTCACTTCATAAATTTCAGTCTTTCACTATTCTATCATTTCTTTAATTGTATTCTGTTCTCTAATAGGATCTGACACTAATGTTGCTATGTTCAGTCAACGGAGAATCTTCGTTCTGCAAGTCTTTGAACTGCATAGACTAATAAAGGTAAATGCCAGACAAGATACTGTTGGCTCTTTCTTCAAATGATTATGTGTTCCTATTTGTGAGCATTTCTCGAAGAAATTTAGGTACTATATAATGCATATACGCGCATCATATGGTACTTGAGAATTTCTCGTGTTTCATGGTGTTATTCATTCAGTTTTTTAGATCCTGGGGCGTAACTAGATTGTTTCTTCAAACAGGTACAAAAGCTAATTGCTGGATCACCCAGTCTCTTACTTGAAGATAAACTTCTATCGAACAAACCTTCACTGACAGTATCTGCTCCCGAGAAATTACAATCTGACTATGTCATGGAACAACCATCCTCAAATGCCAAACTGAACAGCAGCAAGTCCGAGAAGCCTACTACTGCTGAATGTGCTGAAAGTACTTCACTTGGGAAGATTCCCCTTCCTGGGGTCAACAACATGAACAAAAGCCTTAGTGACCGGCTTCCAAATTACGGTCATTACTCAGGAAATCATCAACCAGCTACCACCAGTACCAAACCATCCCAATGCTATATCTATCCAGCACCAGGAAATCAGTGGTTAGTGCCCTTCATGTCCCCTTCTGAAGGTCTTGTATACAAGCCCTGTGCAGGACCATGCCCTCCAAATGCAGGTTTCATGGGACCCGTCTATGGTGCTTGCAGCCCTATGAGCCTCACCCCAGACAACAAGGATGTTCAAGATGCAACTCATGTTCCATATATCTTTCCACCATGTGGCCCTCCAGTCATGCTTCCATCATCTCTATCTGCTTTCGCACATGAGCAAATGAGCCCTCCCACTAAGATGCAGTCTAATGGTACTACTGAAAATCACCAATCAGCTGGAGAAGTTAATTCTGCCATATTGTACAAAAGCTCATCTAACATGTCCAGCCAGATCAGTCAAGTGATGTCAAGACACGTTACAAATGATAATCAACCATCGGAAGATAAAGAGTTACAGACAAGTACAGGAAGTAGTCCACCTAAGAGGATGAAAGGGGATGCACTTCCTTTGTTTCCTGTGGCACCAACATTTTGGGCATCATCAGATCATCAGAAGGCAAAAGCCGTTGAAGAACATCAACCAAGAATAATCAAAGCTATACCTCACAATCTGAAATCAACAACTGAATCAGCAGCCAGAATATTTAGGTCAATACAAGAAGAAAGGAAACATTTGTGTGATTAGTATATTTTATATTCTGCGATTCAGTCAAAATATTCCAATGTAGTGTGACATTCTAACTTTGTTGAGTAACCATTTTTCCCCTAATATATACCAGTTGTACAGAGACAATTTTTTAATACAGAAACATGCTACTAGTCTTACTCTATCTCCATTCCACCGTACGTTCTTCACCAAGATCTTCCCTTTCATTCGAATATCTTATGATTGGGTGAAATATGAGCTATGACTGATTTGTGTTAAAATCAACTTTTGTTCAATAATGACTAGGAAAACCAGTTTTGAAAGAACACAGTACAGTCAAAAATATTTTGAATTCTTTGATTCTTTAAAACGCTCCAAATTTACATGTCAATAAATTATATTTAATTTTTAGGATATCTGAATATGCTATCATGAATAGTCCATGACAATATGTAAAAGAGTGCTTAAACTCCTAAACAAGAGTTTCAGTACATCCAAGAGCATATCCTCAACCAAAGAGAGACCAATTAAAAAAAAAAGACCTCTTTAAAATTCTATGTTGTGCTATAGAAAGTACAATCACCCCTCGAGCCAAACAACCCTTCTAGCACATGCTACACAACTCCAACAAAGGCACCCCTTCACACCATCATAAGCAGTTTTCTTTTCTTTTTGATACCCAAGACAGACAAACTGTATAGAATCTTGAAAGCATTTTATAACATTCCTAATAAATATGATTATACATAATGAATAATGTTAATCAATCTCTCTAAACCCTTGATGTTAGAGAACATACTTCCACCAAAATTTTCCCAGAACATGGAACAATTTGAGAAGTGTAGGATAATACTTTAATCACGTCCAAGGGGATTAATGCTAATCCACAATTGAAGACTGCCAAGCATGAGTCCAACCCTTTGATGCCCTGCTAATCATTATTATTTTGCAACAATGTATTCATCCGTGCATGATTGACTATGCTACCACCCTTCAAATTTGTAGACTGATGCAATAGTTCAGGGGGCAAAAACATATCATTTAGCCGCACCTTACAGAACAACAGTTTTGTAGCCGCTTCTATCACCTTGAAGAGCTACCATGGCTTGTATCAAGTATGTTGTCTCCTGAAAAGCACATCGGAAACTTAAAAGAGCAGAAAGGTAGGAAGAGGAAGGAACAAAGAAAAAGTAAAAACTTTTACCATGCTCCAAAATTATAGCAAACAAGGTCTAGTAACCATATTGTAGTTTCCTATGGCCTTGGATGGAAATATGTAAGTTACAGGAAATCCTGCTTAGCAACAAAATTTTGCATTTATCCTTCCAATTTTGTACTCTGCATTCATTTTTATGACAAGAATCATGGCAACAGTTTGCTCCAAAATTTAAAAAGAAATTTTGTACGTTTGCTATTACAATTGCTTTGTCTTTCCCTAAATCTAATTCAGAATTCCAGATAAACTGGTCCATTAAAAGTTTCAAACAATAATATGCTCACACAGAATATATCAGACGTCCAAACTAGTCTCAAATGTAGCAGAGAATGAAAGATGGTGCCTAACCTTGAAATGGAAAGCTTGGCCAGAATAAAATCAACAAAGCTCCAGCAGGCAAACACATTCAATATGAGGTGTGTGTGGGAACATATCTACTGGCTGTATACTTTTTATTCTGTAACATCCTTTTATATTCTGCTCTGTCTGCACAAAATTTTCTACAACTCAAATAATTGAATCTGAAAGAACAAGGACTAGTATATAATAATATTAGCAACACATACCACACCGTGACAGAGGTAATCGAGGTCACGTGCACATGTGGCAGGATTGCATGACACATACACTATGCGTGGTGCCTTAAGGTTTAGCAGGAATTTAATCAACTTCATGTGCATGCCTGGACGGTTTGGATCTGCATCAATTAAACAGTTTAAGAACTTGGTATACATGATGCTCTGTCACCACACAAAATGAGAGGACCAATGGTCTTGGCATCTCAAGTTCAACTATGTTGAAACTAAAAATTTTTCATCAAAGTTCACATAATTTTCTCGAAACACCAGTACACATCACTATGTCTCCCTTCACATGAACAAATCAAAAGAATGCAAGTTTGTCTCAAATGCTAATTAAATTACTACAGCATGTTAAATTTAAGTTTGCAGAACATTTATGATTTATCATCTGCTTGCTTTAATGAAATAAATTCAAGCAAGCACAAAATTCAAATAATTTAGCAAATTAGTTTAACAACATATGCAATAAGTATTTATCCAAATCCATACTTCTGATGAACACTATACTCAAGTATAAACAGCCTGCAACACAGTATTGAAAGAACTCAAATTAACAAAGAAGCTTCCCCCTTCAAACTTTACCTCCTTTCATATGCCCTCATGTAATCTTAATTTTTGCAATTAACTAACGTGAACATTCAATATGTGACAAAAAGCACCTTCTATCATTCAACAACTGTGCTCCTGGGTGAAATTTCTCTTAATTTCATGATTTTAGGTTATTTCGTTTCTATTTAGTGCTCATAAATTTGTGACATTTTAGATGGAAAAAAATTATAAGCAATATGTTGAAAGTTTGAGAGTTAATTGCCAAAGTCAAAACTACAAGAGGTCATTTCACTCATTTGCTAGAGGGTCAAAGTTAGAACTTATAAGTTATTAGTGGATTATTTGTGATTGAACCAACAAAGTAAGATAACTAAGAGGAACATACCTGAAATGACAATGTCAGGCTTAGGAAAATTTTTCCCAAAGTTTTCATCAATTTTATTAAGATCGCCCTGGACAAATGTGGCATTTTGGATGCCATTTATCCTGGCATTAAGGCAGGCATCAGCAATGGCTTGAGGGACTACTTCATAGCCATAAACATGTCTGACTCTGAGGAACAGAAAACAGTAAGAAATATCAGTGTACTGTAAAGCTTAGAATTGGATAAGAGATTCCTGTCATTGTTTCGTAGTTTGACTTAAAATGGCAAAAAAGAGATGAAGATATGACATTACCTTCTTGCAAGTGTCAGACCTATAGTGCCTGTCCCACAAAACAGGTCAAGGACAATTTCTGAACCATCTCCTCTGATCCTAGCACATTCTTCTATAAGATTATAAAGAACCTCCGCCTAATATAAAAGAAAAGTTATGTAATTATCATTGTCAACAACCATGATTAAATTTAAGAAAAACATTTAAGTGGATCTGAGTTGTTATATCAATCTCAAATTTCTTGGCATATTGCACAATGCATACCTGTTGTGTATTTGTTTGGAAGAAAGAATTTGCTGATATTTGGAATGTAAGCCCTTTCAAAATCTCTGTAATGCTAGATTTCCCATACAAAGTGTGTTCTTCCTCCCCAACAGACGTATTACCAACAGAAGTATTTACATTGTTTATGACACTTACCTATCATTCATGCAAAGGAACGCTTAGATAGCATTAGAAACAACAGATGTATATTAATATTTGGAAACAAGTCATCGAGTTCAGTTAAAGCGAAAATTTCCCACAAAGGTCCATATGAGTCATGTTTAAAATTTTTTATTCAAAATTGCATTGCAAACTTTAAACAAAGTCAGCTTATCAAAGAAAACCATAAGTTCACCAATAAAACTAAGGTCTATTGAACTTGTGTAAGAGCTCCTTGAAACCTTCCTTCATGCATTCAGTTATTCCTCTCAAGGTGCAATGCAAGCTTCAGTCTAACTAAGTACTCATCAGTCTCTCCTTGACAACCAGACCAAGACCTAGCAATCATCAGTCTAACTAAGTACTCAAGCACAGTTCCAACTCTCCCCATTTGGTAGTGAAATGTTCCAAATCCATCCAATGGAATACATATTATTGAAACAAATCTTAATCATACCATGACAAGGATCAGTCAAGTTGAACCACAGACAACTTAGTTTCAAGCATAAGAGATTTAGAAGTTTGGAAAGATAAGGAAGAAGTACTCAGGTACAGTGTGCGAAGTAGGGCAAAAGGCATATCCATAAGCAAATAGAACTAATAAACTTAAGCACCAACCACTTCAGGAAAGGCAGAAACTTTATCAACTAGAGGCTTCAGCAGCTCTGGTTTGTAGGAAGAGGTTACAAAGTTGACCATAACTTCAGGCAGGCTAGTACTGACTTCTCTGGAACAAGCCACATTTGTTAATATTGAAAAGAAGAACCAAGGTTTACTCAAAGATCTTAAATTAAGAACATATGGATGCCATAAGTGTGAGGGATGTACAAAAATGATATAGAGACACTTCAGCATAGTGCAATATCTCTTGTTATTACACTTGCATTCATATGTAATATATGATCAACCAACTTAACATTCAATAAAAAGATGAACCCCTAATAGCCATATATACTGGAAAAGCAGAAAAACAAAAAGTAACATTGAAGTCGCTCAATTTCTCCAATCTCCAGTAACTTTTTCTCTTTTCCATAATTTTTTCTATTATTTTTTAGCAGGCATTACATTGATATGAATTGACAGATTTTCCAAATATTGATTTAGCACTACCTGATCTTCTGTCCACAAAAAAAAAAAAGCACTACCTGATCACATTTTAAGCAATAAGTTAGGTCAGTCATCCCTGTGATTCACCACATATTCTCATTCCTCCACTGATCAGAAATAGTTTTAGTTTTTCCCTTTCTAAATTACATAAGCAAAATAGGACTTGTATTAAGTTGTATCTAATGATGTGAATGTCCTTAGGACATATGAGATAGCATTGTCCATAAGTAAAGATCTAAGAACTACAGTACCCACATATAAAATAAGTGGATAATACATGATATAAATAATAGATATATCATATACCTTCCAGTTCTTAGCATCAAATGCTTAAGAAATCCAGAGTGTGAATGAACATCATAGGGAGAAAGACAAAGTTTTGGGTCTCTCCAACAATCTTGGATAGCTGCAAGAACCTATTCAGATTCCAAATCAAAATGGCAGGAAAATTATATTTTCCTAAGTGCAAAAACTTCTAATATGCAAGATGAAATTAAATGATTCTGATAATTGGACTACGGTCTCAACTCTCAACAATAGACAAAAATTCATTTTGCACAGTCACTGCACTAGAATGTAGCTAAACCTAAAAGATTTCCTGCATGTAGAATATACCTACTTTTTTGCAGAAAGCAGTTTGCTGGAAAGTTTAATCCACAAAACAAAAGAAAATAAAGAAATATCTTATTCTGGACTAACATTATAAACCAACTTAAATATTACAATTTGGAAAGCTTACAGAAGAATATTTGGCAAACCTAGAAGACATCTGTTTTCTTTTATTTCCACTCCAAACCCGTTTAATCAGATTATGACCACTTTTTTTTTTTGAACCAGATAATTACCACCTATTAATCATGAAGATCTAAGATGACTTTCTCTGGATGTATGCTGCCAACCGTGATATTGCTTCTCCCTTTACACATAACTGCAAGGTCAAATAGTCTGTAGGATTGTCTTATATGGAAAAATTTGTCTAATTTCTCTTATGAGCCAAGATGTACACAAAGACACATGAATATAGCGAACTGCAAATGTCTTTAAGTCTTAAAATATTCATTCCATGATGAATACATAGAATTACATACCAAATATAGAGACCTCTATTCTAGATAAGAGAATAATTGCACACCTTATTAGCAGGATCGATTTGCAGTAAGCACTTGTCAACATTTAGAATTTTGTCAAAATAACCTGGAGCATGCAATCCCAGTGCATGATTTTCACTACCATTATTTCTTTCATGCAATAATTCTCTAGGTAACCATTTGTAGGGACCAAAAGAGAATTCCATCTGCAGAAGCAATAAAGTAGATGTAATATGCAAATGAAAATGAAGATATCTTTCTTACTATAGGAAAGCTAAAAAGCAGCCATAGAATTTAATGATTGCTAAATTTCAATTTAAACGAAGCAAACTAATAGTCAAGCTAAGAATTAGGCAGACCTGTATGCATCAAAGCCTCATAGTTAGCCCCTATTCTCATAATAACAAGAATTTCACTTTAGCCCAGGGTAGGGGATAAAATGGATGTGCATTAAAGGCAATAAATGCTGATTAGATGCATTTTTAACAACGAATTTCTTGTGTGCTCCTGATTTGAGTTTAAAGTTCAAACAAGAAGACATATTTTTGCATTCAAAAACTTCAACTTTTGAAATGAGAGAGGAAATGAATCCACAACTTTTCTTCGTCCTAATCAGCATTATGTTACCTTTTTATTATATTTGTAGACTCTAATGGGAGACATAGTTCTCCATTACATAGTTTAAATCTCCAAATATAAACACTTCAAAACAGAGGAGGCAACTTTTTATCAGAGGATCAACATGACTGATATATCTATTGAAACATTATGCTTGTTATAATTATAACCCGCAGGTGAAAATAATCATATAGGAAACTTGGATAAGAAAATAACTCCGTGCTTTCAATTGTCAATTTATTTAGCAGCAAACTTGCAATTACAGCATCAAATGCAGAAGTTTATACCAAGCTAATCTGATGCGTATTTTGTAAAATTTTCATTCCTCTGATAAAAATAAGAGAAATGAGGAAGCAGCCTTTGGTTAATGCATTCCTTAACATGAACTCATACATCACTAACCTTATTTCTGTAATGAAATTGAATATCACACGGAATAATGGGTTTCATAATGCCGTGCAACTCCAGTTCCTCGTGAGAAAACCTTCCTACATGTATCACCAAGTCACGGACTTGCTCCTCCTTAGCTCTCAGCTGAGCCTCATAAGACAAGTTTTGAGTCTTACATCCTCCACAATAGGGAGCATACTCACAAGGAGCATCCACAATGTCCCGAGGAGGAGCTATCGTCCTTAGCTTAGTTACCTGCTCTTAATCAAATTAAATCAGAGATCACAACAAACAGAGGGAGAACCCAAAATGATGAAATTCTGGAATTTTGCCAAGGAGAACCATATCTTAGGTATGTGAACTAATACATAGACTTTAAAATGTGACAAAACACTTTTTTAAATGAAAGCAATTAACAAGAGGCTATGTCATTTTCATTGTCGAGGTAACGTTTGATTTAATTGAACTTGCAAAAAACTCCTTTCAAATTCCAATTTTTTTTTCCTTGTTCAAAAAATTATGTTAGTTTTGACATTTCCATTTTAATCCGAATTAAAGAAATTATTCGCTACGATTAAAATGCTTAAAAGTTAAGCATCAATTTTGCAACTTCGCTTTTGTTAACTATATTTTAAAAGCAAGCCAAACCCAGAATTTACCTCGGCATAATTTCCCTTCTTGCGAGTGACTCGGCCAATGAATCGTTCGCCAGGAAGTGCGCGGTCGCACATGACAACGAACCCGGTGTCGGTGACCTTGCAGAGACCCTTCCCTTTAAATGCCAAGGATTCACAAACCAATTCCAGTGTTTGGCCTCGCTTCGGGAAATAAGAACTGGGCTTGCTGGTTTTGGTTGAGTTGGGCTGGGACTGCTCCAAGTCTTCTTCGGCTAGAGAGCATGAGAAAGAGGAGAAGGTAGATGAAGAACGAAACTTTCGAATGCGAGGCAGAGTAATGCGTAGATGCCTGAAGCACTGGGTTGCTGTAATGGCCATTTCGCGGTTTGACAGCTGCACTGTACTGCAGACTACACTAGAAAGGGAACCATAGAACAAGCACCAGGGTTCGGGTTTAACGAGGCGCTTTGCGATAAGGAAGTAGGGACTAGGGAGCACTTTGAATGAAAATTAACGCCAGAATATTGATTAACTATTTTGTTCTTACTCAAAATATAATTTCTTGGATTATAACACGTAGTTCTTTTTTCAAAGATTTGATCATAAGAACGATGATTATTGACATAAAGTAACTGTGAAATTTTAATAAATGTCATATATGTCAGTACATCTTTAGTATACAATGACAATAACATTGAATTTAAGGTAAATTAGATTTCCATCGTCATCTTGTTTTAAAGATTAATCTTTGAGCTTGATTTAAAATATATATTTTTCATTAATTTTAAAGTTTTAAATAAAATATATTTCATAAAAAAAATGTAAAGAAATATTTTAGTTTTTTGTTTAATGAAATCACAACTTCAATTATTAGTAAGAAAGATGGAATCCCAAACATGAAAGCTAGCATAAAGCTCCAGCTAATCTACGTGATTCTATATTGGCTTGCCTTCTTATCCATAAACAAGATATATCGTTTCTATTTTCTAATGTATCCTTGCAATCAAGGATGATGGTGCCTATTTTAAATGGTTCAACTCGTCAACTTCCAGAGCTTGTATTACTTGTTGGGCCTATGTGAGGATCGTGCCTACAGCTGGGAGATTATCTTTTACCTAGGTTAGTGCTGCTCTTATCGCCAATGCTCCCATAACTGTAGGGTATGGAGGGGTTAGAAGGAATTCTGAGATAGCTTTTAAAAAAAACCGTTGTTTTGCTTCTAAAAAACCTTATTTACCTTCGCCTGTGAACACAACTCCATCAATGTAGCAAGTCCAATGGCTTGGTTTGTCCACTTGATTATTCTGTAAGTTGGATTGAAGCATTCCGTCATCGGCGCTTAAGTGGAGCGAGCGTGTTCGCCTTTCCAGTCTCTCAAAAACGACAAAGCTTATTGGACGATGCAAGCGAGATTCTAATCCTTATTTAGCCATAATCTGTCATTTCGAACTTGCCAAATCCTCCACGCTATTAAGGACAACTCCTCCCCAATGAACTAAGGTTGGTCATTTAGCAGATTCCACAGGCACCTCTAAATATTATGATGTGAGATGCAATCCCTGTGGGGCCATTGATCCCAGCATGCTGTTGCTTTAGGGCAGAGGAGAATAGTGTGAGATGTATCCTCCATATTTTACAGCTATTTGCAATCAGAGCCCTGCTAAATTCCTCTTCGAGTGAGGTTAGTTTTTATGGGTAGGATGTTTCTGCACAATTGCCAAACAAAGTCCTTTACCTTAGCTGATATTTGCAGTTTCCATATCATATTCCATTGAGGTTCGTTCCTTGTAACAGCATTGTCAGGTGGAGGCCTATGGATTGTATGATAACCAGATTTACTGTGTATATAAGAATGATCCATATGGGTATGAATATCAAACATAATATGACACTATACTTAGAATACATCAATTTTAAAATATTTAGAATATGGATACGAGTTTATTTGTGTATATATGTATATATATTTTAATAAATAAGATTGATAATAAAAAAAATTATATGAAATATAATAAAAAAGATGTTAAAATAGAAAATAAAATGATAAAATAATATTACAACTAATAAAAGAGTGATCAAATAACTAATTTGATATTATTTTAGTGTTTTTTAAAACATATTCTACAAAAAAAATTTTTAATACTTATACAAGTATATCACATTGAGTATCGTATCTAATACGGGTACGTCTCCGATTTAAAAGTATTTGTGCTCCTTAACAGCTGTGTATAGGCCTCGTTAGTCAAAATGCCAAGTTAGCATGTTATTTCTATGTTTGATGCTAAAAGGAATACTTATGATGATTTTTTTTCCTCTTCCTGGCAGAATAGCTTGCACAACTTATTGCCATATGAGATAAATTTGAGCTTGATCCGTCAAGTGCGATTTTGAGAGAAATTTGAGCTCAATTTGCAAGTTTTTCTTTTGATTTTGATGGGGCTTCTATTCTATCATGGATTTTGCACTATTCTCTCTCATTATTAGCTTTTAATTTCATGATCTTCAGAATTTGAAGTTTCCTTCCCATATGGTGAATAGTAATATAAGCCAAAATTTATTCAAATTGGTGAGTTTAAACTAAAATTTGGTTAGGGCTTTAATTCTACTATGTATTTCGTGTACTTCTCCCTTAATCTTAACTTTTGATTTCAAGTTTTGGCCTTTGATTTTAGGAAAATTTCATTTTGGGCAAGTGGAATGAACAATAATAAGGAAATTTGAAATTTGGCTCAATCTAGATAAAATTTCTTGAAATTTTGTTGGGGCTTTACTTCTTAGATTACTTTTGAATAGTTCTACACCTATTTGAGCTTCCAATTTAGTGAATCAACACTTAAATTCAAAAATCCCCAACTTAGGCGAAAAACATGAATAGTAAACTTAAAACTCGAATTAAAGCTCCATTTTATGGAATTTTGTGAAATTTCTTTAGGGTTTTTTTATCTTAGATAAATATTTAACAATTTTCATATGTCAATTTGATGATTGGATTGTTCAATGAAAAATCCCTCTTTTTTGGTAAAGAGTTGGGATGTGTAGAGTGATGATATGTGAAGATTCTTTGATTCTCTAGTGTTATCGAACCTCATGGAGAAGAAATTAAGCTGTTGGAAGTTATTGTTCGAAATGGTAAGTCGCTTGGTAATTTTTTTCGAATTATCTTAAATTTAATTATTGATTAGAGGTAGGTTGATGAATGAAAGTGCATTGAAATTGATTATAATTATTGAATAAATTACTTTGGTTATTGTTAGGAAAATTTTTGACTTAATTGGTAAGATTGTATAACTCAAAAGCTATAAGAAGCAAAAAAAAAAACAAAACAAAACAAATAGGTTACTTGGGGCTAGTATTGGTTTTGAATTATTTATTTAAATGATGATGATTGGCAAGTGTGTTTGTCTTTTTCTATTTAGAAATATCATTGCCTTGTATTGGAATTAATCCAAGTAATATGAACTGAAATGAGTAGAAATTATGTAAAAATATGTGCATTATTAAGAATCTTGGAATATCTTAGTGCAATATATCTATGTTGGTTATTTGTAACATTGCAACTTTAAGTCATAGAGCATTTCGATCCCAAGTATTTTATAAGTATATGTGGATATATGTGTTAGTTATGGCAACTCAAGATATTAAGTGGAATAACGGTGCCCTTAGAGAAAAGAAATAAAGTATCGAAATGATTGTGAATGTCAACTCATTGTGGAAAGTTATTAAAATTTATCTGAGTTAAGATGCTTCTTAGCATAAAATATTAAAAGTCAATCATTAGTTTTAGGAACAAAGCAGTTGCACTTTATTCCACGAGTAAGGGAGTGAGTTGTATTGGCTTTGATTTGGTGAGTAGATAATCCTAACTATACAAAATTTTTGTTTTATAATATCTATTTTGAAAAAATATTGTTTCTTGATATCATTGTGTTGTAAGGCAAGCTTCTAGAATTACAAATATCATTTACATACTTTGAAAACTTTGAAATTCTAAATTGGTGGATTCTGTGACTCTACATTTATGAATTTCTTTGATTGAGTTTTCCGAGTTAAAATATTTTTGAATTATATTGATTGTGCAAATGTTGAATTATTCTGATTATGTATTTAAGAATTTCTCTTATTTAAATTTCTTGAGTTAAAATGATTATGAACTTTTAAAATTCTCTATTTTGTAATTTGAAGTGTTCTGATTTTATATTCAAGAAAGTATTTGATTCTTTAATTATAAGGATATCTTATTTTGTATATACAATGTACTAGGATTATGAAATTTTGATACTTTTATATGTCTTTACGCAAAAGTTTGAAATTTCGACTTTTGATTACAAATTTACATATGTTAAAAAAATTTTTAGAATGCATCCAAACATAATCTTGTAGCTAATGGTAGTAAACGTTAGTCGTAACACACTGCAATCGTTATTCTAATATCATTAAGGATGATGCCACTAATAAGATACTTTGTATGAGGCCTAAGTCATTATTCTGAATATTCCAAGCTTGAAGCTCGTGACTAATATTTGCTTTGCTCGTATTTATATTACCCTTAGGCTAACTCCATTTCTGATATCTGATGGTTCTGTAGGATATTCCTGAGCATTCAGTTGGTTTTGGAAAACTCTTATTTTACCTATTTGTTGATATATTTTCATTCAGAATTGGTTTTATAATTTTTATTATTGAGCCCTTTACTAAAGTTCAAGATGTGTTCCACATATTGCACCATTATACTAACCATAGAAGATGTTTAGTTTTAAGACAAAATATGATTTTTTTTTTTTCCAAAACTCTACAGTGCCAGTTTGTTCCTTCCTTTGTATAATTAATATTATCTACTCATTGAGTTTTTATCCATCATATGTTATTTAACATTTTTTATATCACAGCATCGATCTTAAACACCACCTATAGAGTCAGAGCTTGCAAGTGTTTTTTGCTTTTAATGAGTCTTGTTGCGAGGGCAAGAGCTCCTATTTTATGATAAATTTGTAATTAGATTTAGCAACTCCCGTTATATATGGGTAGATGTTTTTTTGTTTTGATTTGCTAAATATAAGGTATTGTATATGTATATATATTATAGAGTGGAGTTATCTACCTTTTTATGTGTGTCAAATTTTTTGTTGTAGAACTATTGGGAGGTTTATATTTGAGGGAAGATTTTGTTGAATTTTTTCATTGAAGTGACTAATTACACTCAATTTTATTTGATGAAAATTTTATATACAGTAAATATCTTATTTTTAATATGTCAATTAGGTTTACAAGGACGAATGATAACTTATTCCTCGTACCGGTCATATCCTTTTAGTTAGGGTCATTGCATATTTGTTGCTAATCCATTGCTTTTTATCATGTTTAAGAACATCGATGAATTAGTTTATTCTTCTTGATGATGCTTGCAGATGGAAGAATCTTGTATTCCGGTCACTATCTTTGAGCTAGTACATTTTAGCCATCTGTTTCCAGCGTACCTTTTCTTAGAGTAACAACTCATTTCGCCCCTCTCGGATGGCCAAAATTTCATGATGTGGTTTACACTGTTGCTTTGCTACTCGATACGAGGCTGGCTATCGTTCTCTTTAATCCTTTCTATTGAAACCGTTGTGAAGCTTTCTTGATCAATTCATCAAACATTCACTGCACGCATGAAGCCTGGTCAAGATATCAGTGTTTCCCTCCCTATTCCAACTATCTGCCACTATGTTAAAAATGCTAGGATCAAGCAGCCATGAGTTCTTAAAATGGAGATGAAAATTGCTATGCCTCATCCAAAGTGGATTCAAGTTGACCATTATAAGGCAATGATTAGAACATGAAGATACTCGAACTGACATAAAGCTATTAGGGAAGAGATCAAACTAGATTGCATTTGCCATAACTCTATCCTGTTTTTCTTTGATCAGGTTTTTAGTGCCACATCTTTTTCCTTAAGTGAACATTGAATCATTTGGTTTTACATCTGGAAGTTTGCTATCTGCAACTGCCATTCTAAAACCATTTAACAGAAAATTTGGATGGGTGTTCTTACTTTTTTTAGTGGTCAGCATGTTGATATAATCCCTTATACAGAGCCACGGGGAGTTATCAATTTTGGCCGAGCTTCATAACAACTCCCAGGAGTCTCTACGTTTTGATCTTTTTAGGAAGCTACAAAATCCTGTTAGTCTCCAAGTCGTATCATCGGGTCCTTCAATTCGCGTATTAATGAAACTGTTTGAGAATAAAGTAATGCTTAAAGCATTCATATTTCTCCAAAATACTGCTAATCCCTCGCTTCTTCCAAGCTTGTCAACGATAAAGCCTCCTTTAAAACCAATAAATCTTCTAATCTCCTCAATCTTCAAACCATGAACTAATATCTCTATTAGAAACACCACATGGTGCTTCTTACTTCGAATGAGCTCTTTAAGAGCTCGAATTGTTTGAGGGTTGCCTCTCCCTTGGTAGTTCCAGCAAATGATGATCATGGCACACCGTTCTCTAAGTTGCATGGTTCAGGTGGTGAAGGATGATTAGCGGGGAAGGTTTAGCGTCTGTTTCATGCATATGTTTGGGTTCAATTTGCCTTTGTCCCTGTTTACCATCCAAAACCGTTAATGGGCTTTTCTCTTCCCTTAACCCTAGTTCGACTTCAACTCTACCAATCTGTGGGATATAGCCCAAATGCCCTGGTTCATAGCCATTGACTTTCCCCAATTGGCCTCACCGTGTTGTCATGAATATGTATGCCACATTAGAGTTTAAATCAGGCCCTTTTATGAAAGGCGGAACATTCTCTTTGGCCTTTTGCGAAATCAGGGTGGCATCTTGATATTTTCATTCCACGAAGGAAATAAAATAGGTGAACACATTTATAAATATAGCGTAAGAAATTTAAATATTTTTTTTTAATTTAGAAGCTGATCAAACTTTAGTTGGAATTATTGATGGAATAAGATATCTATAATATATTGAATGTATCTCGAATTTTCACAACTTAAATCTCATCTTGAATATAATTACAAAATACTCATAAGTATTCTTCTTAGAGCATTTATAGCAATTTATATTTTTCTTATTTATCATATAATAGTTTTGTCTTATTTATAAAAGATTAATTAGAGTCAAGATTTAATAATAATTTCTATAATTATTATTTTATCTTTATTTAATTAACACTCTTTGTAAGTAGACTTTATATAATATTTTAATAAATTTAAATCCTTAATATTATACGATATTCTAATATTTACGCTAACAACTCTCGTTGAGTTATGAAGTTTTTTTGCTGGATTCATCTCAGAGCAAGCTACTCACCGGCAGTGCAGCTCTCTGATTTAGGGCTCTCAGTGATGAATCTAAATTAATACATAATTCTTTACTTCCCCTTGGGGTAAATCATGTACCTAGACCCACATGTCAGAGGAAGTAAGTCAAACTGTACATGGATTTTTTTCCTGTTCTGCAACTTGTGGTAGAGTAGTATATGATTGTTGAAGGTCAAAGGTCCTCCTTCAATTATCCTCTCCAAGTCAATATCATAGAAATGTTTGAACAAATATATGTTATCACCAATTTCCTTGATTTAAACTTCCCTAAGAAGGTGCCATAGGTTTGCTAAAGAATTTCTCATTGCCAAAAAATTGACCAACTCAAGGTCAGAAAATCCGCAAACTTGGCTAAGATCATATGATTCTTCACCTCAAACCACTGTCACCAATTTGCCATGGCTCCTTCTCCTCCTCCTGTGTGGAAAGATTTGCGATCTCCTCCTCCATACAGACTAGGTAGGGTAGCAGTCACGTCAGCATATGGAGGTTAATGTGCCACAAAGCAGGCAGACATGGACAAAAACTCTAGCAAAGAAAGTGCCACAATGCAGGCAGACTCTAAAAAAAAATTTTAGTTTTTTTGAAATGTATTTAAGTTATTGAAATTATTTTAGTAAAAAAGTTTATAATCACTAAAAAACCATATAGTAATTTTCTATTTAAAAAGTGTGTGCGTGCGCTCGTGTGTGTGTATATATATATATATCTAAAAATGTACAAAAAGTACATCTAATTTTATAAAAAGTCTAAAACAATATTATTTTAATGTGTCATTTTTTGTATAATTATAAAATTGATTGTACTAATGCAATCATTATTTAATAGATTTAAAAGAAGACATGTAGTAATGACATATTAAAATATATTAATTGTATGTCAATTTAAAATAATTTATTATATTTATATCTTGACTATAATATTTTTAGATTTTATTTATGAACTTAAAAATTTTTTAAAGTACAATTAACAAAGTTATATATTAATATTTTTATGTGAGTTACTAAAAAATAAAAAGTAAAGGGTGTAAATTGAAAGATTTAAAAAAAATTTTAGATTCATAAATAAAATCTAAAAATAATATGATCAAAATAGAAATGCAATAAATTATTTTAAATTGGCACAAAATTCACATAATATTACACGTCATTGCTATGCATATTTCTTTTAGTGTATCATATAATAATTGCACTAATACAACTAAATTTATAATTACACCAAAAAAACATAATAACAAGGTTTGGTACAAAAAGATTATCTTTATCTAAATTCTCACCTATAAAAAAAAAAACACAAATCATCTGACCAAAAGTCAACAAGAGGCGATTCGGACTCTTATCCAACCATATAAGTTGATTTGAATTGTTATCAAGTGAGATTTACTAATATATATAACGTGAGAAAGAAACACATTTAAAATTCAAAATAAAAAACTCAAATGTCATAGTTTAGATTAATTCGAAGTTAATGAATCAGGCCAAATATATACAAAGCCTTATCCAATGATATTTTATCTTGTTTTTCGACGTTTGCTTCAATTTGTTTGAACTTCGATTTCTTGCTTTGGTCAATGGCAAATGATTTGAAAGTTGAAACCAATTGACGAGTGATGATCTCCATAATCTCAAAACAAAATCTGACTTTAATATTAATGGTTCACATTTATATTATATTATATAAACGTTAAGCATATTAAAACCAGAGAATCTCAACTTCAAAACTGTATATACGCAACAAGTGTATGAAAACAAACAAAACCTGATATCTCAAACGACGAAATTATAGGAAAGATAAAGAGACGTAGCTTACTTCAATTTCTTTGTTCTTCAGGATTTGGATGAAATAGAAAATTAAGGATATTAACAATGGTTGAATGTGTTTAGAGTTCAAACCAACGAAGAACGCAGAAAAAAAAAGATACCCAACACATGCAGTAATAGCAAAACACAAAATCGCCCTCTGCGGAAAGCAATCTTCGATCTCAACCCTAGACGACACACAGAATCCATCAACGCTGATGTCTTTTTTCTTCCCTCTTTTGTGAAAGTTCCAACTTTATTTCCTCAGACTGTGGTTTCGATACTAAGTACAATTACAAACATTCTCAGAGCAGACCCCTTGAAGCCCTTCTGAAATTCTATGCATGCACAAACAGACTGATCATATGGTAATGAGGTTTTCATCTTCTTTTAAAAGAAAAAGAATTAGCATTGATTATAATCCAACATTATCAGCATAATGCAAAATAATCTCTGTCAGCCCCATTTTAATCCTTTTCTTTTTAACGTTGTTTGGCGTGTTCTAAGGCAAAGTTTTAATTTCATTCATGTTAATTTTTCAAATGAGTTGAGGCAACATTATTGGTTAAACATGTATGAAATTCTCCTTGAATCATATTTTCATCTTTTAACTTGTTTCTAGCATATTGCATGGCCTTTTCTTAGGCAAACCTTTGATTTTGTTAATATTCTTGTAAAGAGGATTTCAAGCAACATGTACCAAATATGCGCTCGTAACATGCACAGAATTCTTTTTCAGTTCCATCTTCATCCGTCTAAATTCTTTTTTCTTATACATTGGCGTAGCTTTAACTTTATTAGTATTCTTGGATGAAAAGTTAATTTTATTTTTTTTTCCATTCATCATAAAGACACTATAACATTCCAAATTATACCAAAGCACAACATATATTACAGTATCACGACATCTATATATAGCCAGTCTCTGCGCCATATCCCTGTCAATGTCTTATTAAGTAGTTCTCATGGGTTTGACTTTTGACTCATCTGTATATATTTGACGTGATTTTGCCATGCATGCAGAGGTTGGTGACGTCAGGTTTGGAGGAAGGGAAGGAGATGAAGGACCCTCCTAACCCATTTAGAGCAGCACAGTCCAGACCCTTCCCTCTGAGACTTCTCCAGTTCTTCTTAATCTTCTTGATCTTCGGCCTCTCTGCTTGCATGGTCAGCATGTACATGATTCGCCATTTTGGAATTCACAACATGAACCTCATGCCTTTAGTAAACTCTAGTAGCTTTAGGCCTTGCTTCAAGGAACAAGCAAGTGTAAAGAGTTGGATAAGGCCTCCTCCAAGTTTACTGCATGCCATGAACGACACTGAGCTGTTTTGGAGGGCCACTTTTGTCCCAGCAATTAAGGACTACCCTTATAACAGAGTCCCTAGAATTGCCTTCATGTTCTTGACTAAAGGACCCTTGCCTCTTGCACCCCTCTGGGAAAGGTTCTTTAAAGGCCATGAGGATCTCTATTCAATCTATGTCCATTCACCCCCTTCTTACAATGATGATTTCTCACCCTCTTCAGTTTTCTATAGGAGACAGATTCCAAGCCAGGTATACATGTGCTATAGTCTAATTAATTTCTAGCATTATTTTTATTTTTAATTGTCTTTATTAAAAAAAATAGCAGAATATGGTATTCTCCTATGCTTGAATGTTGGCGCCAATAAAATTCCTTTCTTCGAGGCATAAGCATTACCATTTTTTGTTTTCAGTCTATTCATGAAAGTTTCTATTTGTCAGGGCCGTTCATAATGAATGTGCATTTATGAAGAAAGTGACCATTTTTTGTTTTCAAGCTATCCATGCAAGTTTCTATTTGCCAAGGCCGTTCATAATAAATGTTCATTTATGAAGAAAGTGATGGCTAAATCATAGTCCTTTTCTGTGATATGGCCAATTGTTCTTATTTTGCCCTTCCTTTTAATGTATGAATATTCTAAAACTTACCCTACTTTGTCATCCTTTTATGTCACATAAATGGATCCAGCTTAGATTAGATGCTTTTCTGTGTAGGCTAACTCGCACATAAGCTCACCAAGCAATGGTTGTCACAACATAATTCAAAGGTTGTTCCATCATATTAAAGTTATAACCCTTTATTATTATCTCAAAATGAGATCCTGCAGATAATATTTCATAGGTGTGGATCTAGAAGGTTTCTTTTGTGATTTACGGCAATTCTTTCATCTGAACATGTTTGTGGCAGAAGAAACAACTTTTGAAATATTAATACTTAACAAGGCTTACGTATTGCATTACCTCGAAAGAAGACACTATCAGTTTGACATTATTCTTTTTATTTATGTAGCTTTTGTTAACCATTGTCCGTAAGATTTCAGTATCCTGTCCGGCTTCATCATTAGACCACGCCTACTAGTATTTTCATCATCACAATACTAAGGCATTATTTATATATTTTCAATTACAGCCAACAGAGTGGGGAACCATGAGCATGTGTGATTCAGAAAGAAGACTCCTAGCCAATGCAATGCTTGATGTATCCAATGAATACTTCGTCCTTTTGTCTGAGGCTTGCATTCCTCTCCAGAACTTCACAACAGTCTACAACTACATATCACAGTCCCAACACAGCTTCATGGGTTCGTTTGATGAACCAGGTCCCTATGGAAGAGGTCGCTATAATGACAACATGGCGCCTATGGTCAATATTAGTGACTGGAGAAAAGGGGCTCAGTGGTTTGAAGTTAATAGGGAACTTGCAGTCAGAATTGTGCAAGACAGCACTTACTATCCCAAGTTCAGAGATTTCTGCAAACCACATGCTTGTTATGTGGATGAACACTATTTTCAGACCATGCTTACTATCAATACTCCTCATCTTTTGGCCAATAGGAGCCTCACATATGTCGACTGGTCTAGAGGTGGGGCCCATCCAGCTACCTTTGTGAAGGATGACATTAGTGAGGAATTCTTCAGGAAGATTCTGCAGAAGCATACTTGCTCCTACAATGACCAGCCATCTTCCCTTTGTTTCTTGTTTGCAAGAAAGTTCGCACCTGATGCTATTGGTGCTATTTTACAAATAGCATCCCAAGCTATGGGAATCTGAAAGACCGGGTCGGCTAAAGATAAGTAGATCAGATTAATCACTAATACAGATGTTATCTATGTATATGCATGATTGGTTTGATGAGCCTATCTTTAATAGATCAGGTTATTCAGAATTTTTTGTCTAGGCTTACTCCATCTTAGGCACAAGTGATTATTTTGTCTTCTTTTCTCCCTAGGTTGCTAAAATTGAGTTGCGCTTGCTGCGTTTAGATGTACAGGATATTGGACATAAACCACAGTTTGTACCCAAGATACATATAATGATTTATTGAATTGCTAGTCAGCCTAGTGCTATATTATTGCATCCAGTTTTGTGGATTTTGGGTGGTTAAAGTCTGCTGTTTCTATCTATATAACTCGGTTTGCTGTTAGTACTTGCAACCTAGAGATTAAAATCCAGAGCTTAAGTACGTCTTATCTCATTAACATGAACAGAGACACAACTCCTTTTTTAGGTGTCCACACTCCAAACATTGTAGACAACAATAAATAAAACAGTTGTCCCAACCTTCTGTTACAGCAGAAACATACAATTATACATGAGGCAACAACCCTAATTCAATCCATTCTTCAACTGCTATCTGCATCTGCCTCTAAAATAATTTGACGACGGGGTTTGTGAGGAAGGGGGGGTCGGAAAACCAGTTCATGGCCAGCAATATAATATTCAATAATTGAATGATACTGAACTTGAAGAAAGTAACAAAGTCCATCGTGACGATATAATATCAAAACCACGGACTTTGAATGAAAAATAATAAAAGATTCATTTACTAGACATATGAACAGTTAAAATTGAAAATATTAAAGATATATGTTTTCTTAGACAAAAGATATATATGAATAACCCTTGCAACTGAGAGGAAATTAGGATTCAAAGCCAATGATTTCTATGCGCAAGCACTTAGGAAGGCAATTTGAATTTCAATGCTTTACGACTCAGGTGTGAATCAAATCAAACCAACAGTCCCATATCAGGGTCATTGCCCCCATTAAAAAAGCCAACATTGGGCTTAAATGATTACCAGTGTCATAATTCATCATGATATTTACCTTCTGCCACTGGCACATTCTGCTGAAACTTGAGAAGATAACTTGCTGCTAATGATGCATGAAGTGCAGCTCCATAAGGAAGTACATCTTCATTGATTTTGAAATAGGGTGAGTGTACTGAATCAAGCTGTTCAATTGAAGTATCCTCCATTCCAAGTAGGAAGAAGTAACCAGGTATTTTCTCTTGATAGAATGCAAAGTCCTCAGATCCCATCAACGGCTGCATTTCTTTAACTTTATTGATGCCCAGCAAACCTCCAGCTACTTGTCGAAAATGATTGTGCAAGTCACCATCGTTAACAGTTGGAGGGAAGAAGGGTTTCTCTTTATCAAGAAAGCTAACCGTTGCATTGCACCTCTGCACAGCAGCTTGCCCAGTGATAACCTGCATAAGCGAATCACCCTTGGCCCTTAATAGGATTGTATGAAAGATGACAATAAAAATTCATTTGTTATTTAGGTTTCAGAAGAGTGGGAGCAGAAGGTTAAAAAATGATCTCCAAAATTTGTGTGATCTATACATGTAGTTGCAGTTACTTTGGTTAATGATTCATTTAACAGAATATGAACAAAAACATGATGCTTGTGTGGTTCTTTATATTATGTTTATCATTAAAAGATTGTACCAGCATATAGATAATTGTATGCATTTGAAATCCAGTATTGCTCATATATAACTTCAAGTTGTGTTATATATAGGATATAACAAGTTATTTATGATATATGTTGTCTTTAATTTAGAATAAAATTGTACAATACATGAGGTATATTAATTATTAATGTGGTATTTAGAAGCATTATATTTTCCAACATGCTTATAATCAAGTTATTTAGTTCCAACAATCATAAGAAAGAAAACAACAAATAGATGATTGTGAGTTGACAAGTGTTTATAATAATTGAGGTTAGTAGTTGAACTTTGTGCACATAATTGGATCTAAACTTGTAATGGATGCACCTGCTCAATCCGCTGTTTTAGTTGCATGAAGCTTTCTTTTGAAAAAGCTCGGAAGGTCCCACCAATTGTGACTGAATCAGGTATAACATTGAATGCACCGCCACCTTGAAATTTTGCTACCGTTAGAACCTGTGAGAATATTCTTTTATGTTAAGAAGATTAAGAGGAATTTCAACTTTACAAGGAAAGTCCATCTGGAAACAAGCCTTTCCTTGTATTCAATAATCAGTAATTACCAAATACAGACACATCAAACGTGTTTGTGAATGCACACAGATGCTCATGGATGCAGAGACATAGACGGTCCTCTAGGTCTAGATCCCATCTTGGCATCATTTATTCCTCCTTTGTCGTTGAAAAAGAAGAGATGCCAATATTGGAGGATTGAACCACATTTATGGCAAAAGGTAGGACTTAGAGTTCCATTACTCTTTCTCATATTTATTTCATTGACAGGCATCCCTCTTTGCCCAGACCAGTTACAGAGTCACATAGTTTTTCCCGTCCTGTGTAAACCAGATAATTATCGGGCTATACAGGATGCTCTGACCTGAAATTGTTGGGATGGTCATCGACTTTAGAGTATGCTAGCCAGTCAAGTTAAGCACTTTGCTGCTTAAAAAGTACCAGTGTTCTCAGCAAATCCATTGACACAGTTCATGGTAACCAAAGTTATATTAGACTCCCTCAATAACTTAAAACCTTAAATAAGTTACCAAAGAAAGCAGGCAAAAATTTTCCACAACAGAATTATATATTTTGGTGTTGCACAGATGGCATCGAATCCAAGTCCCAAACAAACTAAAATTCATTTAGTGGCAACACTTGCTTGAATCATGTTCTAACTCACCAACTGTGAAAATTCCATATATTGTTAGTAAACAAAAAAAAAAAAAGGTTATTATTGGAGATTATTTTGAGGATTGATCAAGATTTATTATTGAACACGTCTTTATCCTCAATCAAGCTGCTCCTTTATACAGACTCAGACTCCTTACCTACTTGATAACTTTGACTTCTAACAACCCTTGTAATAATACTTATTTCTCATACAGATGATTATTGTCTGCAAGAGATAACCCAAGTTTCCCACTAGCTTGGACCCATTCCAAGCCCCAGCATTAGAATAATTCAGCTTGCATGGAGCAACATAGCTGGTTTTGGTTTCTGTATCATTCATGGTCAACCATATCTATTTGATATTGCACTCCTAATTTTAATATTAAACAGTAAACGGTATTATCTGCACATAAATAATACTGTCAGCAGATGAAATGGATTGTATCCTAACATTTTCTCAAATAGCCAACATAGCAGACAACCCAGATAACATACTGAAGTAGAAGGTCCATAAAATTTTGATATTGCATATGATTGAATGTAATTGCTCAATACTGGGAAAGAAAGACCTAAGTCCCAAGGTCTTAAAGTGACCAAATGGAAGAATAGATACTATAATGGTGTATTTTGATCGTACCAAATATGTCTGGTGTTTATTTAGGTTTATGAAAAGGTGAGTGAAAGCCAAGGAAGTCTTAAACTTCAAAGAAACTAGAATGCCAGCCTAAGCTTGGATAATACTTTGCTTTACTTTTCTTTGTTCTTTATGATGCCCAGACATGGCTTAAGTAACATATAGAAGAAGTACAAATGAGTGAGCAATGACAAGCGAAACAAAGGAAACAAATTTACCTGGGAGTCCAGAGGATCAGCCTCACGAGAAACAAGATGTTGTAAACTAACAATTACATTAGAAGCTGCCAAAATTGGATCTATTGTATGTTGGGGAATAGCTGCATGACCTCCCTTTCCACTAATAACTGCTTCAAAGAAGCCACTTCCTGCCAAGAAGGGACCAGACCTAGAGGCCACTTCACCGATGGATAACATAGGTGAGACATGCAATCCAAAGATAGCACTGACATTTTCTAAAGGACCAGCATCTAAAACTTTTTTGGCCCCTCGACCTCCTTCCTCTGCTGGTTGGAAAACAAGAACAACGGTTCCCTATATAGGCATCAAAGGAATAAAAGATATCAGAAATTCATTAGAGGAAGAAAACAACAGAATTAGTCAACCCAGAACACGAGTAGACATGGGTAACAGTCCTGGAATAGTTGAATGATTAGGAGGCCACCTTTTCTTTTCTTTTCTCTTCTTCCTTCTAAATTTGGTGTTAGAATTAGACTTCAGCAAAAATCACAGCAAAATTGTTTTCCGTTTATAAATTAAGCTGTACGCCAAATGATAGAATGATTAAAACACAGGACATGATTCAAATTTAAAAAACAAAAAGCATAAAAGCACCAGATGGACCAAATTTCTTGAGTATATGGCAAACAAGAGTAGTTACCTCATCACTAAAAAAAAAAAAAAAAAAATTAGCAGATCAAGGATCTTCTATAAAGCGTAAGTAAGTAGCTGATGTTATCTAATTACTTGTACTGTACGCAAATCTGCCGTTTATATTTTTCATCGTCAGTGGTTTACTATACACCCTTTACTTTAGAGCTTAAAGGATTTATTTTCCTAGAGCATAAAGTTAAGAAAGGAAAAAGGAACCATAAAGCTTATATAATGAAAGCATACTTTTATCTCTTTTTCGTGCTGTTTGAGGATCTTTACAGCACCGAGGAGCATAGCAACATGAGCATCATGTCCACAAGCATGCATTTTTCCTGGTACTTTACTTTTGTGCTCCCACTCCACCATTTCCTAAAGTTATTTAGAGCATCAATAAAATAGAGAACACATAGCCCCTCTTGGAAACAGGGACCAAGAAATTAGAGAGAAAGGAGTTGCAGAAATGAAAAAATGACTAACTCTGAGTCTCACCCCAAAATCAAATCTATAAAATTATCGTAACTTCAAAATCACGTAAGCATAAATGCATAAAAAAAAAAAAAATTTTTAAAAGGGTCATAAATTCATCTAGACCAGCATAGCGAGAAAATCTAGACCAAGAAATTAAAGGGAAGGGGCTACAATGAAAAATATGACGAAAGGAAAAGCCCTTTAAAAGTACCATAATTCCAAAAACATGCAAAAAAGAACAGAGAATCAAATTCATCTACACCTGCATAGCAAGAGCATCCATATCAGCTCTTATTGCAACAAAAGGAGGCCGTCCGGTACCTATGAAGCCAATAACGCCGGTAACTGCAACTGGGTATTTATAAGGAATACCCAATTTATCCAATTTTGCTCTTATCAGCTCACTGGTGTCAAATTCCTCATAACCCAGTTCAGGGTTCTCATGAATCTTCCTTCTAATTTCGATCATCCAATCAAGAACCTCCGGCTTCTTGGCAAATTTTAAAAAGTCGGAGGGAACTGATGACAATAGCTGGTCTGAGCTCAAGGAGGAATCTGAGAAGATGGGTGTTGCGGCAAAGAGATAAAACATTAGGATCAAGTTGACCCACTTGAAGAAATCCATGGTTACTTTCCAAGTGGGGTGTAGGAGATTGGATTGGAGAAGTTCAAGCAAGAAGAATCGGATGATTCAGAGAAGTATGTAACTTCGAAATTATAAGAGTTACCAAGCGAAACCTGAAGTTGACCGACCGGGATTTGAAAAGGAGGAGTCTGCAGGATAAAATAAAATATATTGTGGTCTGAGTTGGGGAGCGAGAAAGATTAATGTAACGCCGGCCAAATGTCCCGACTCGCAGCCGCAACACGTGAAAATTCCATTTCTGCACGTTTGCCAAATCAGTTGTGCTCTGTAGTACGTACATCATGTCTACTACATCTGTACATACGAAATATTTTGGGATAGATTTCATTTATTATATATTTCAACACTTTTAATGCAATTATAATAAATAAAATAGATATCTTACATGGACCAGTTTTGAAAAAATTTACAAACAATAATTGTCCCATAATAAATTAAAATATTGTTTCCTTTTACAGATTAAACCAATTTTTTAAGTAAAAATTTCATATTTTTTTATTCATAGAAAATACTAAAACCAATATAATTACAAAATATGTAAGTATCTTATACAATTTTTAATAAAAATTATCTCTTACAAATTTGTAATTTTTTAAATTAGTTTAATGTCTTTATTTTTTATGAATTGAATATAATTTTTGGTATAATTTCTAATAGGTCACTTAAATTTAAAATTTTTAACTAAATTCTTATTATTTTAATTATTTATGTTGAATGTTCATACGGCAAATAGATCACACGTGTTAAAAAGACTAATAAGCAAGTCAACATACACTTAGACAATATGATCTTTCTAGTATGACTAGATTTTTAAATAAATATCTCGTACTTTGAAATTGTGAATAGGTCATTGTTCGTTTCTATGTTCTTCTTTGATTGGACTTAATTTTATTAATTTAAAATAATTAAAGTCTAAAAAATTAATTTATGATGTGTTTCTAATTTTAAAAGGAAATCATGTTAATGTTACCCAAAACAAAAAAAGAATTTAAAAGTCAATTAAAGTTTGAGTATCTGAACTAAAAAAATTAACCTTTTACCAACTTTCATTCAAAAGTTAAATTTTTGGTAAAATATTTGGTATACTCACAATTTTAACTATATCAATACACTTAATTATAATTTTAGAATGTAATTATAATATTATTATTTTTTAAATTAATATTATTACAATTATATCTTTATATTATAATTAAATGTACTCAAAATTATGAATGAACCAAATATAACATCTAATTTTTTTTATCTTTAATATCATTATATATTATCTATTATGATGTTAAATTTTTATATTCAAAATTGTAAGTGCACTAAATATAGTGCTTAAATTCTGTTATCTTTAATATTGTTATATATTATCCATTGTGATGTTAAACTTTTGTATTATTGTTATGACATATGATATGTACTACTTTTATCGTAAATACATTTTTAATATGGGCTGTGATATTCAAATTATATCAGTGAAGTAAGTAAAAAGATATTTTTAGGAGTACAAAAATTATAGAACTTAATTTTTTTATTTTAAATTTTTTAAATTTATTTGTAAGTAAAACAAAATTCTAGGGCTTCTTACAATATATTTTCTTTTATGCAGTCAGTGGTACCTATATATAACTGTGAGCCAGTTCCACGTTATAATTTACTTTTAAAATTAAATTATACTTCTTTTTATGAATAATGACTAGCAATCAATGATTGTTCCTTGCCAATAATTAGATTTTTCAAAATATAGTCGCACACAATTAGAGAAGGACAAAATAATTTTATTTATGAATATTATTATATTCATGTTTGAATTTGAATTTAAGTAATTTTATGAATATATTTAAGGAAAAAATTTACTTTTGGTTCTCATAGTTTCACATAATTATTAATTTGGTCCTTGTGATTCAAAAATTTTTAATTAAGTTGTTAGAATTTGCAAAATTTTTAATTTAGTTCCTATCATTATTTGTTGGTTAATATATATAAGTTAATTTAATTTTTTATTTATTTTATACTTAGTGTTAAAATAGTATATAATAAATTATATGCATATATAGAGAGAGAGATAAAATTGTTTCAGATTTTTTTTAATTTTTATTAATAAATTTTACGTAAATTAATCTTAACTTTAATTTAATTTTGAAAAAAATTAACTAGGTCCAAATCTAGCATCTTAAAATTCTAATTGAAAATTGAAGCTTAAGTATAAGAAATTTCTGTTTATGATCAACAGATATAATTAATTACTAACAAGACTTTAAATTTTTTTATTACCAAAAGGGTCTAATATTATTTTATGACTTTTCAATGAACAAAATTACTATCGTAGTTTGTATTACTTACAAATTATGTTCACCTTGGTTACCTAAGATTTTTGCATTTCTTACCACGTAATTTTTATTTTTAACTAGTTAGACTAACAAAGAAATTATAGAGTTATTACTACTATATTTTCTGTTACTTACAAATCACGTTTGCCTTAGTTACTGAATATTTTAACACCACTTAATGTTTATTCTTAATTGGTTGGAGTGACAAGTAACTTAAAGATTTATTATTACTATAGTTTACATTACTTACAAACCATATTCACCCTAATTATCAATTTTTTTTGCATTTCCTACTGCGTAATTTTTAATTTTAACTAGTTGGACTAACAAATAACTTATAGATTTATTATTATCATAGTTTGTGTTACTTACAAATTACGTTAGTCCTAGTTATCTACTATTTTTGCATTTCTTATCACGTAATTCTTATTCTTGATTAATTGAACTAACAAGTAACTTATAAATTTATATAATTTGCATTACTTACCAAATGCTTTTGCATTTTTTTATCATGTAATGTTTTTGCAGATAGGATATTAGAGTTATTTAGGGGTAATTTTGTCTATTAAAAAATCATGCAATAATATTAGGTTCTTCAGGGTAATTACAAAACTTAAAATCTTTCTTAGTAATTAATTACATCTATTGATCATAAACATAAATTTTTTCTTAAGTATATGACAACATAAACTATAATCTATAATCATCCTAGCAGTATTCCTTATTTGACACTCAAACTAAAACCCCCAATTTCATTTTTGTTCTTCGTACTCCCCTATTTTTGGTTTCAAATCTTTATCAAGGCATTAAAATACAATCAACTCTTTAATCTTCTTTATTGTAAATTGGTGATAGATTAAATACTTTAATGACAATTTTCTAATTTATTATATAATTATACATTTCATTATATGTACCTAAATAATTTTTAATGATTCACGTGACTGTCCCTAGCTACTTAATCATACCTATTTTTACTATGTCATTTAATGTCATTTCATGGCATTTTATGAGATTTATTAAGCTTAAATGCATGTTTGGATAATATTTTGTGGTATATTGGGATTAGAGGCAATTTCATGCAAAATGTGCTTTTTAAATGTAAAATTATAATTCTTCCACTAATTTAGCTTAAATTAATTGAATTAGAGATATTACAATATTTGAATTCTTGCATTACAGGCCAAATTCAAAGACTAGTTGAAAAAAAATTGCAATCAAGGACCAAAAAAAATTAAAAGATTGCAAAACAAACCCAAAATGTATTTACTATATAGTTTGCTACGGCGAAAATGCATTTTCGCCATGGTAAAGTCTCTTTTTCATTACATACTTCGTCTCTGTGTAGTTTGCCGTGGCAAACTAAGTTTTTTGACTTAACAAACTCTACCTAACCTACATCATTTTTTTATTTTTGATCTAAATTCGATTGGAATATTTGACCTAACTCGTCACCCTTTAAATACTAGGGTTTTTATAGGCTTGAAAGATCCACCAAGTGAAGAGGAGGCTAAGAACTTATCCGCATTCACTCATTCCTTCATTTTCTTCATATTTCCATCATTTTTCTGCACTTCCATGGGTGTTCTTAGTGACTTAGAGCTTGTTAAAGCCTCCCTCTCTATTATGAGCAACTAAACATCACTTGCCCAGAGGAGAATTAAGGAGGCTTGAACTTGGAGCATCAATTAAAAAGTTTTTTTAATCTTTTCCATCATTTCCTTCTTGTAATCATTGTGTTTTAGTTAAATCATTTTGTTTACTATGATAGGTTGAATTACCTTGCTCTAAAATTTCATATGTTGGATTGTATTTTGGGATTTATGTGTAAATGTGTGTTTTATAAGTATTATTGCTGCACTTGATTATAAAATTATTGGATTTGATATAATTTAAGATATCTTATAATTGATTGTAGTAGCTTGATAATACTTAGTTAAGTTGCTCAAGTTATTCTTATATCTTTGCATTGATCTCTCTCTTGTACTTCAAGAATAGTAGTTAATGTTGTTGTAAAGCTTTTAGGTTTAAAAATTTCATGAACAAATTAACTTACCTAGTGTTTGAATAGTATTTCAAACCACCTAAGAAATTGGTTTTCAAAAGAAACTCTCATTTATTTTTTAAGAAGCTAAGAAGGCCAAATCAAATCTCCAATAGGCATTTCATCATTATTTGCTTTATAATTTTCACTCATTCATTTAGTCATTTTATTAACTCACATCTCACATAAAAATCTTAAAAATAATTATAGATAAATTGCATCTTACCTAATTTCAAAAGACAAAGGCAAAATCTCAATTTTTCCTTATTTCTACACATATTTTGCATTCAAATTACTTAAGAATAAATTAGACTCTTGAAGTGAATACGGCACAGATTGTATTATTACAATGCATTCTCATATCCAATATTAACTTTTAACATCCTAACGACGAGGATTTGGTCACCACTTCTATTACATAAATACATACTAATGAAAATGAAGAATAATTACATAATTACTTCATCATAAAAGCCACAGATAATCGGTAAGATTCACAGGGCCTACCAAATTTGAAAACAAACATGAAGAGTAAAAGGAAAGGTGGCTTTGGGATATTGTAACCAGAGCAATTTAGGAAAAGGCCAAAGCTAAATTTATTGAAAAAAAAAAAAAAAAGGTAAATGAAACAGACACTTTTGAGTTGTTTGATATACTTTGCACTTATTGAACCAAGAAAGATCTGGAATCTTATTACCAAGTTAATGCAAAGTACTGATTGATGGATAAGTTGAGCTTAATATTATAAAATAAAATTTTTTTTTGTTTAAATCGTACCTAATTGGATGGGATTCCTTCGAAGGTGAAATCGTACGTGGTGGATTCTAAACTAATTTGCCAATTGCCATAATGAATTGATTATGAATTTTTTTTAAATGAGGTCAATTAAGTCTCGATAGTCATGTTCAAATCAGCTCTGCCTTCTATCACGAGATAACGGCTAATTAGGTTGACCATAACCAAAAATATTCATTGGCTTGAATGGATAAATAGGCTGCCATGGCAGAATTTCATTGGAGTAGGGCGATTGTACTAAGCTCTGATTGGTGAGATAGCTAAAATAAAATGGACAAAATTACAAATATATCCTTCAAATTTTGCTTTAAAATGACGGTGGTCCCTTCTCTTCTCTCCTTGATCGAACAACATCACCATTTTTTCCGCACACTCCTTCTCCCACTTTCACCTTCCCTGGTAAAAAGTAGTGTGGGCCAAATTCTACTTTGATCCCATTTGATCTTCCATTCTTCTCAGGTAATACATTCTAGTTTGGAAAAAAATTACTCTGTACTTTACTCAATCACATGCCATTCTTCACTGGTATTTCATTTTGGGTGGAAGAAAATTACGTTATGGCCTGATTTGTGTTTGAAAAAAATTATTTTTGACCCCAATTCACCTTCCTCTTTTGTTCTACAGCTTGGGTTTGGGAAGGGAAAAAATTTTATTTGAACCCCATTGAAGTTTAAGGCTTACTGGCATGTTTTTTTCTCTGAATTTATGCATATTTTAGAAATTTTTTGTTTTCTTTCTTATGTTTTTATGTGTTAGTTGGCATGTTTTAATTTGCTTGTTGTTCTTGTTGTTGTGAAATTAAGCATCTGTTCTTGTAGTTGTGAAATTAATTTCATGGATGTCATGTTTAATTTTTTTATAAGAAAAATGAAAATAAGAAAAGAATTGAAAAAACAAGTCAAATTAAAAAATTATGTGCCAAATATTAGCCTAAGAAATCAAAATTGGTAGCATGGGTGAAATGATTTTTGGATGATGAAAAATTAAAGACTCGATGACTAAATTTTAAAATTTGATGTACACAATATTTAAATAATTACTAGTAAAAGTAGAAACTAATGTTTAAATAGTATTATTGTCAACATTTCGGAGTATGAAATGATATAATATTAAGGAACAGAAAATAATATAAATATGATGTAAGAAAAATAAAATTAAATTAAAAAAGAAAGATTTTTTTAGAGAAAAAAATATGTCAAATTCAAGAATTATGCGTGAAATATTAAAATAATAAAATTAGAAATAATTTTTAGAATAGTGAAATGATCTAATAATTTGGAGATGGACATTAAGGACTTGAAGAGTAAATTTTATAATTGGTATGCACAATATTTAAATAATTATTGATAAAAGTAATAATGAATATTTAAATAATAATGTTGCTAACTTTATTATTTATTTTTATAATTTTTATTAACATAAATCATATATATTTAAAGTGTAATATAATAAATTATATTAACAAAATTCAATAGAATATATATTTTAGGAATTCTAGTAATAAGAATTAAATTAATATATTTGTAAACTGTAAACACTCAACTACAAACTCCTAAACTATAGGGACTAAATTAATAATTAAATGAAACTTTAAGAATCAAAAACATAATTTTTCATATATATATATAGAGAGAGAGAGAGAGAGAGAGATCCTTGAGATTTTTTTAATTTTTATTAATAAATTTATTTAAATTAATCTTAACTTTAATTTATTCTTAAAAAAATTAAGTAGGTCTAATTCTGGAGATTTAAAATTTTAATTGAAAAATGAGGCTGAGAACGTGAACTGTAATACATTATTCTTATCTATGGACTATAATCATCCTAGCAATATTCGTTATTTGACCCTCAATCTAAAACTCCCAATTTCATTTTTGTTCTTCGTACTTCCCTAATTTTGTTTTTCAATCTTTCTCCAGACATTAAAATAAAATCAAATATTTAATCTTCTTTTATTGTGAATTGGTGATAGATTAAATACTTGAATTACATAGCTTTTTTCTTTTTCTTCCATTTACGCCAACCTACTATTCATCCCTTGCTTTTCTTATATTGACACTCATAATGTATTAATAAATTTACTAATTTATTATATAATTACATATTTCATTATATCTACCTAGATATTTTTGAATGCTTCACGTGACTGTCCCTGAAGCCACTTTCATCGCATAAATACATGCTACTGAAAATGAAGAATAATTACATAATTACTTCGCCATAAAAGCCTAATGGGTAAGTGTACAGTTCAATGTGCTATAGGCGCCCCACCTAAGATTCACTGGACCCACCAAATTTGGAAACAAATATAAAGTGGAAAAGGAAGATGGCTTTGGATCTTGTAACCAGAGCAATTTTGGAAAAGGACAAAGCCAAATTTAAAGAAAAAAGGTAAAGGGAAAGACACTTTTGAGATGCTTGTTGTACTTTGCACTTACTGAAATAAGAAAGATCTGGAATGGTAGTATTACCAAGTTGATGCAAGGTACTGATCGATGAGGAATTTGAGCTTAATATTATAAAATAAAATATTTTTGTTAAATTTCCCTTGACAAGATTTTATATTCAGATATTTTATTTTATTTTATTTTAATTAGATAGAATCACCTTCTTGGAAGGCCAATAAGCTTTGCTTTTTGTGCATGGTAGACTCTAAAGAATTAATTATATATATTTCTTTTTTAAATATCTAACTTAATTTACAAGGCGCCAAATAACAACAAGCATACTTACATCTTCAGTAGAAATTGAACAAAGTTTTATATACAATTGTATTTTTAATTTAACGCTCAAATGTATAATTTTTATTTTAAATTTTTTTAGTCATAAATACATGAAATCAAGTAATTGAATGTTTATCAATTTTGTGTTTTTAGTATATAGTAGTTTAATTTTATTATATTTAATTTTTCTCTTTTTATATATTTTTGCATTAGTATATTTATATAAAAAATAATATGAAATTAATATATTGTTAAAATAGTATATTAACATTCATATATTTAATAGAATATTGATCTATTTACTTGTTTTGATACATCAATATTTAATGGTTACATATATTAGTGGATGAATTATCTTATATTCAGATTTTAATATTATTAGTAGCTTCTTTTTATACTTATTATCTTAAAATTGTAATGTATAAAGTTAGAAAACATATATTTAGTTATTATTTGTTTGACTACGATGAAATAAATCATTATTCGTTACCTTCACAAATTCAACGATGGGTTAAAATTTAAAATATTGATTTTGACTATATAATTACATATGTTAGTTGTTATTTATTAATAAATATAAACTCTTATAATTTTACGTTATAAATATATTTTTTATTTATGATTTTACTTAAATTTGCGAGATTGACAACCTTAAATTGATAGATAGGCGTGGCGAAATTTCATTAGACTAGAGAGATTGTATTAAGCTGATATTAATTGAGACAGATAAGATTAAATAGACAAAATTACAAAGATATTCTTGAGATTTTGCTTTAAAATGAGGGTGGTCCCTTTTATTCTTCATCTATCATCAACATTTTTTCCCCTCTCTCCCTGTCCCACTTTCGTATTCTCTTGTAAAAAGTAGCGTGGGCTAAATTTTTATTTTGACCCCACTTTCATCTTCCATTCTTCTCCGGTAGTTCATTGTAGCTTGGAGAAAATTACTTTATGGCCCCAGTTTACTCACTCGCACACCATTCTTCACTTGTGTTTCATTTTGGGTGGAAGAAATTTTGGCCCTTATCCACCTTCCTATTTCGTCCTACAGCTTGGGTTTGGGAAAGAAAAAATTTTATTTGAACCCCCGTTGATGTTCAAGGCTTACTAGTATGTTTTTCTCCTCAACATTTATATATATTTTGGAAATTTTTTCTTTTTTCTCTTATATAATTATGTATTTGTTGACATGTTTTACATTTGCAAATTTGTTGTTCTTCTTGTTGTAAAATTAAGTAGTTGTTCTTGTAGTTGTGAAATTAATTTATCGGATGTCATGTTTAATTTTTTTAATAAAAAAGTTAAAAAAAGAAGAAGAAAGTATTGAAAAAATATCTGAAATTCAAAAATTATGTGTGAAATTTAGCCTAAGAAATTTATATTGGCAGCATGGGTGAAATGATTTTTGGAAGATGGAAAATGAAATACTTGATGATTAAATTTTATAATTTGGTGAAAACAATACTTACATTATTATTAGTAAAAGTAGAAAGTATTGTTTAAATAATATTATAGTATGAAATGATACAAGATTGAAGGAAAAGAAAATGATATACATATGATATAAGAATATGAAAATAAATTGAAAATCAAATATTTTTTGAGAAAAAAAATATGTCAAATTCAAGAATTATGTGTGAAATATCAAAATAAGAAAATGTAGAAATAATTTTTGGAATAGTGAAATGACATAATAATTTGGAGATAGAAAATTAAGGACTTGAAGATTAAATTTTATAATTTGGTATGCACAGTATTTAAATAATTATTTATAAAATTAATAAGTGAATTTAAATAATAATTTTGCTAATAATTTAAAATGAAAAATGATATAAAATTTGAAAAAAGCAATGATATAAAAATAACATAGTAATATAATGAATAATATAATAATATAAATAATTACGACAAATTATGTGTGAAATATTAGCCGACGAAATATATATTGGTAGCATGGTTGAAATGATTTTTGCAAGATGAAAAATAAAAGACTTGAAGATTAAATTTTATAATTTGGTGAACAGAATATTTAAATAATTATTAGTAAAATTAATAAGTAATATTTAAATAATATTATTGATAATATTTTGGAGTATAAAATGATATAAAATTTAAGGAACAGAAAATGATATAAATATGATATAATAAATAAAAAAATTTAAAAAAGAAAGAATTTTTGAAAAAAAAATAATATGTCAAATTCGGGAATGATGTGTGAAATATTAAAATAAGAAAATGTAGAAATGATTTTTGGAATTGTAAATTGACTTAATAATTTGGAGATAGAAAAATAAGGAGTTGAAGATTAAATTTTATAATTTGGCATGCACAATATTTAAATAATTATTGATAAAAGTAATAAGTAATATTTAAATAATAATGTTTCTAGTAATTTAAAATGTAAAACGATATAAAATTTGAGAAAAAAAACTGATGCAAAAATATTAGTAATATAATGAATTATATAATAATATGAATAAAATATTCAAAAAATCATGTGTAAAATATTAGCCTAAGAAATGTATATTGGTAGCTGGGTGCAATGATTATTGGAAGATGGAAAATTAAACAATTAATAATTAAATTTTATAATTTGGTTAACACAATATTTTAACAATTGTTATTAAAAGTAAAAAAAAAAAAAAGTAGTGTTTAAAAAATATTATTGGTGTATGAAATGGTTTAAGATTTCAGGAACAGAAAATGATATAAATATGATATAATAATATGAAAATAAATTAAAAATAATTTTTTTAAAAAAATACTATGTCAAATTCGAGAATTATGTGTAAAATATTAAAATAAAAAAATGTGGAAATTATTTTTGGACTAGTCAAATGACTTAATAATTTGGAGATGGAAAATTAAGGACTTGAAGATTAGATTTTATTATTTGGTATGCATAATATTTAAATTATTATTGATAAATTGATAAGTAATATTTAAATAAAAATGTTGCTACTACTTTAAAATTTTTCAACGATATAAAATTTGAGAGAAAAAAAAACAAATGATATAAAAATAACATAGAAATATAATGCATAATATAATAATATAAATAAAATATACAAAAAAATCATGTGTGAAATATTAGCCTACGAAATGTATATGGGTAGCATGGCTGAAATGATTTTTGGAAGTTGAAAAATTAACGACTTGAAGATTAAATTTTATAATTTGGTGAACAGAATATTTAAATAATTATTAGTAAAAGCAATAAATAATATTGAAATAATATTATTATTAATATTTTGGAGTATAAAATGATATAAATATGATATAATAATATAAAAATAAAAAAAATTTAAAAAAATTAATATGTCAAATTCGAGAATGATGTGTGAAATATTAAAATAAGAAAATGTAGAAATAATTTTTGGAATAGGGAAATGACTTAATAATTTGGGGATGGAAAATTAAGGACTTTAAGACTAAATTTTATACTTTGGTATGCACAATATCTAAATAATTATTGATAAAAGTAACAAGTAATATTTAAATAATAATGTTGCTAATAATTTAAAATGTAAAATGATACAAATTTTGAGAAAAAATAGATTATAGAAAAATAATATAGTAATATAATGAATAATATAATAATAGAAATAAATATATGAAATATATTATATTATTAATATATGAAATTACTATACAAATTAAGTTCAATATATATATATATATATTTTTTTTTTATTTATTTATTTTGATTCTATTTGTTAATTTATAATTATATTTCTTTATTAGAATAAGATTATTAGAAATTTGCAAGAAATTATTGTAAAAGTGATATAGAACCAATTATATCCATACTCACATCAAAGTCCCATAATAGGGTAAAAATGAGTCGTAGGACATAGGTTATATGCTTTTATTTTAAAGAAAAAATTTATGTGAATGATGAAAGAGCAACATTTGAATGCGAAAGAGCACAAACAATGGGAGTTGATTTTAATGTCACTTAAAAAGGGGTTAAAGGAGCTAATGGGAGAAAAGCTATAATTAGGCATATTGTACGTTGCGACTGAATTAGTTTCTAGACATTTAATGCCCCTAAACCCTACTAGGTCTCGTTTATGTAGCCTGGAAGATGATTATGACATATAGATGATGTGGAAACAAACTCATAATTTCCTTCTCAATTGAGTTGTTCACAGTTGCATGCTTTTATTGCCACCATTTAATTAGATTTGAACACAGTTAACCTGTGGATGACTATATGCCTAATACACTCATATCCATTGTTCAACCATCACTTTCGCAGTTTTACTATAGTCAACCATATGGAAGTTCACAAGTTGATCACATATTCCACCCAAGTCCATTCAACATAGCATACAACTTCACTTGACCTATAACTCTTTTTACAAGAGTTAAAGACATAATAGATGATTTTGATGAAGGGGATGAATATGATGATGTATTTAGTACAAATGATTTTGATGACTTAAAAAATGAGGGTGCTAATGGAAGCGAAGTCCTAACAGAGGGTATTCTATTCAAGTCGATCTCGGAATATGTCGATCCTGAAGTTATTATTATTATTATTATTATTATGCGTAAGTTAATGTTGATGCAAGAGTGGTCCAAATTTTCATGATGCACAAAGTGGGATGAATGTTAACAATAATGAGTTCTACATAGGGATGCAATATGCTCATAAGTTAACTTTATGATGCACAACCAAATTGTACTTAGTGCACATACACCACTCATTTATGGTATATTACTCATCCTTAAAATAATAAGAATACTAATGTATTTAGCATAAGAACGATCACAATTAGAGGTTGAAGGCATGTCACACTGTAGATGGAGGACAATGGAAAATTTTAAGGTATGAAGAACCACAAACATATCTATCAGCAAGATAATACAAAGTTTGATTTTGACAAGATATCATTGTGTATAGTTAGCATGATTATTAAGAAGCCAAACCCAATTATTCCCCATGTCATTAAGAGGATGAAAAGTATGCTCGGATATTTAATGTCATACAAGAATGTGTGAAAGGTAAAACACTAGGCCATATGCATTGATTTTAGGAATTATGAGACTTCATATGCCTTATTACCAAGGTGGATGGTTGCATTTAACATTTCAATACGGATCATATGTTAAGATCTTTAATAAGTAATTTGCATAGAGTACGACTGTGAACACTCCATCCCAAAATAAATTAATTAAGAATAATAAAATTAATAAATAAATAATTAATTAATTTAAAAAATATAAAAATTGACAAACTAAAAATAAAAATCCAAAATATTAATACAAAGTACATTTGAAATGGAAGTTAAAAATTAAAAAATGGCTAATAGGAAAACAATTAAGCTATAAGTAGCAAATGACAAGAAAATAAAAAAAAATCTAAAATAAAAAGTAAGAAAATGACAAAATAAAAATAAAAAATAAAAAAAAATCTAAAATAAGAAAAGCAAAATAAAAATAAAAAACAAGAGAAAGATAAAAAAATAAAAAATAAGAAAAAATATATATATATAAAAAAAAAAGACAAAATAAAATAGTCAAAGAACCAAAAACAACAAAAAAATAAAAAGAAAAAAAGAAAACAAAATAGAAAACCAAGCAAAACAAAACAGACCAGAGGCAAACCCATCGTGCAAAGCCAAGGACCAACGGCAGCACACCACGAAGCTGCCATGGCAGGAAGGAAGTAAGCAGGAACATTAATGAGAGTTGACATCTCCAGTTGACCTTGGGTGACTGTGATTCCTACCCATGAAACAAGAAGTAATGAGCAAAGTGACAATAGAGTGGCTGAAGGTATGGAGAGGACAGAGGAGAGGAAGACTGATGGTAACTGGTAAGAGGAGCTTGAGGCTGAGAAAGAAAAAAGAGGAGAAGGTTGAATCAAAGAGGTTGCAACGTAAGGGAAAGGACAACTAAAAAAAGACAGAAGGACGAACACTGGAGCTTAAGAAGGAAGATATAGAAGCGATGAGAGAATGCTCGGCTCCAGGGGAATGTAAATAGAGTTGTGTGTGATTAAATGAAATGAAGGAACCAAAATAGAAGGGAGGGGCGAAGTACTCTGCTTCATGAGCACGAAAACAGAATGGTGTTTGTGTTAAACAAAGGGAAGAAATGGATAGCAGAAAATAGAGAAGCCGAGCTTGAAAGATGCAAAAGGGAGAGAGAAAACCAACAGAAGGAGAAGAAACATAAGAGAGACTGAGAGACCTAGGAGAACAAGTGAGAGAAGGAGGGACGTTGAGGAAGAGGGAGCTTGAGAATAGTGAAAAACAACATTCCAGAGAAAGCATAGAGAGGAACATGAGGACTCCATAAACTGAGATATTCGAATGCTTCTTCGTCGGAGAAAGAGGTCTGTTGACCCAAAGGAAGAGTTTAAGTTTGAACCTCATACAAGTAAATTTCAATGCTTTGTCCTTATGTCTCAACTATTCTTGATGTGATTTTGATGGAAAACATCAGTCAAATGAAATGATAATGATCTATCTCACTGTGAGAGGGATTGGTTTGATTAAGAAGTAGGTAAGAATGTGTTAATGCATGCTTTAATTTTGGCTCTGAAACCTGACTCTGCGTTATGTACGTCGAGAGAGAGCAACCCGTTACTGCATTCTTGTGTTTTCTTTTTCTGTTAGTGCAACTAAGAAATTGGTCATTGCATTTCACACGTCTTGAAGATTTGCTACTTTGCGTTCTGAAACATGGATGGAGATGGTTTGTTTTATCATACTTTTGTGGCCTTTTTACTCTTTTTTCTGTGACAAGTACTCTGTGCTGGGACTATACATAGCATTGGTCTTAGTTTCTCACTTTTGCTTAGATGGGAGTTGAAATAATGATTACTTGTGAGTTTCACGTGACGTCCATTTCTGGTATGGAATTTGTGCTGTTGACCCTAAGCAAATGCCTTCCTCTAGTCCTCTTGCTATGATTAAGCTGCCAGTTACATTAAGTTTGGAAAACTTTCAGATAAGAAAGAATACACGTGGTTTTTTTTTTTTTTTGTGTATCATGTAATTAAATATTGAATTGATGTAATTATTTAATTTAATACATACACATAACCATAAATATATTTGTTTAATAGTTTGTGTTCCCTTGTTCTTGTTACCGTCAATAAATTTTTATAGTAACAATGTAAGATTATAAGTCTTAGCAAGAATTTAGGAGTTAACTAATAAGAGTCATGTTAAATTTTTTGTCTTCTTAAATTTTGAAAGTTAATATATATATTTTTATAATAAATAGATAAATAGGTAAATAAAAAAAATGATTTCAATTTTCAAATATATTTATTTTCATTTTATCTCAACTCATTTCCTATTTTATTTTATTTTATCATTCAAATTTTTTAAATCGTTGTATGAGATTATAGGTCTCCACAAGTACTTGAGAATTGACCAATAGAAGGTGTGTAAGATTTCTCGTTTTCTTAGATTTTGAAAATTAATCTATATTTTTCTTATAATAAATAGATAAACAGGTAAATAATTAAAATAATTTCAATTCACAAATACGTTTATTTTCGTTTTATCTTATCATATTACCTATATTATTACGTTTCTAAAATAGACAAGTGAGATCATATCTTCTTTTGAAATTTAAAATAAAATTTCCAATTTCAAAAATCTCATAATATGAAATAAAAAATCCTAAAAGTTCTTTTCCATTATAATTTCACTTTCAAAATTAAAATAAATTCGAAAATCTAAAAAATTCAAAAGAGAAAAACTGAAGAGAGCAAAGAAGTGAGATTAAACTGATTTTATAAATTAAAACACATAAACCAAAGTTCTGTACCTTTTATTCATGAAGATCTATTTGATTTCAACTTTCTCGTGTCTTTTATGAAAGTAAAAAAACAACAGCCAACTAAAATGCATTTTTAGTAAACTATGTGAACTTTAATCCTTATTGCTAGGTACGTAGGCCCTAAATTCTCATCCTAGGTTAATTTCACCCTTAGTAAATATTCTTGTTTTGTTTGCATTAATGGCATTTTTTTTCTTTGTTTATTTCTTTTTGTGTGTTTTTACTCTAGCTAATCAAGATAAATTTTACATTAAGTTCACTTAACTAGTTTAGGGTAACCATCCTCACATATAGGTTTAGTGGAGTGTCTAACACCTTCCCTGCACTTAAACAAACTCTTAAACTTATCTTTATTTTTGCAAACTACTTTGCCTCATTTTGTTTTAATTTGGTTTTCCAAATCTTTCCTTAAAAAAAAACTTTTGGTGTCTCTTAAATAGGAAGCTGATTTGTTTCTCTTTTCTATTTATGCCATCCACGTCATGCCCAACCTCCTGACAGGTTGTCAAGTGTGACAACAATTGCTGAAGATGTTGCAATGTTCCAACGTATTTTCTGGATGTTCAAGCCCTGCATAGATGCGTTCAATCCATTAAACTGATTGTCCAAATAGATTGGATATGGTTATATGGAAAGTACAAAGGCACACTTCTCATGGCCACGTCACAAGATAGTGATAGGCGAGTTATGCCCCTTACATTTGCAATGGTTGAAGGAAAGACCCAAGCAACATGGCATGGTTCCTTTTCAACCTTAGATGACATATGATCAAGGAAAAAACAAAAGGTTTGTTTGATTTCTAATAGACTTGCTACAATATTAGCCGTCTCTCAAATCCAAGACTTTAATGGTAGCCTCCATAAGCTTAACATGTTTTCTTTCTTCGTCATATAGCAAGTAACTTGAATTTTGAATTCAAGACTGCATGGTTGAAGTATAAGTTCAATGAAATTGGTACATGGAAAATGTACTATCACACTTAAGAAAATAACATTACAATAAGGGTTACCGTATGAGGGCACTATAATATTTGGTTGCACAGACTATGATTAGGCCATTGTATGTAAATTGTTATTAGGGTTCGACCACCTTCATAAATGGCCAAAGATTGAGTATTCCATCGCTGGCCAAGCAGTTTCATGACCTTTCAAATGTTGCAGATGATGTAACAGTATTGCAATTCACCTATATGTATATCCTTTGACTCATTTTGGGTTATTTGATGCCTGCCAAGTCAAGGAATAAGGTTTATCCCATGTACCTTCCACATCTAATAGAAATGGAAGTCGTTGGCCAGTGCAATTGGGGGTTCATTGTCTTGGGACAATAATACAAAGAGATGTAATGCCATCAATTATGATGAGCAAAATATAAATGGATGCTTGGTACTACTTCATTTATGGGCATGAAATTGCTTCCTATGGCGAGCACCCTTAAGATCTGTCACACCCCGAAATCCCTGGAGTGGGACTGGCACAGATCACGAGGAAATTCCTTGAACCTGCAAGCCTAACACTAGAGGGACAATCAATATCATACCGTTCTAATCCATATAAATATCATTTGCCTTAATATAAAGTGAGAGTTTCAATACAAAACAAGGAAACTTGTAGAAATTTCGGCAACACCTCCCCAGTAAATAGGACGTCCCGAAATTTCTACAAAGTCCTGTAAGGCAATATATAAATAGGGGAGCTTCGCTCCCACCAGCCCAATCCAATAATTTACAACATACAACAATATGTGGCGGGTTCAACTGTGGTCACAAACTAATCCCAATATACAATAATGGCTACCAATCTAAATATATACATCCAAAAAAAAAAAAATATCGCCATCAATGTCATCTGAACAAAAGAGTATGCCTCGCACCCAAACCAAGCGAGCTCACCACGGGCTCCCCGTTAGTGCTCCGCGGGTTTCGGAAGGTCGTCTATCTCTCTATCTGTGACAAAAAATTTTTCGGCAGATAGCACCCCAAATCAGTAAACAATTTCATTCAGAAAATTAATATAATCAAGATTTGAATACAATACAATAATGTTTAAATCCATTTTACAATTTCACGGTTGAGCTAAATAATCCACTTTTCCAAAACATTAAATCAAGATGTCATCCACAGGGAAACAATCAACTTATGAAAATCATTCGAGTGAAAGACTGCTAAGAACCAACAGGTGAGGATACACAATCCTCGAGGGCAACTAACCAACAGGCGAAGATACACAATCCTCAAGGGCAACTAACCAACAAGCGAGGATACACAATCCTCGAGGGTAACTAACCTACAGGCAAGGATACTCAATCCTCAAGGGTAACTAACCAACAGGCGAGGATACACAATCCTCGAGGGCGACTAACCAACAGGCGAGGATACTCAATCCTCGAGAGCGACTAACCAACAGGCGAGGATACACAATCCTCGAGGGCAACTAACCAATAGGCGAGGATACACAATCCTCGAGGGTAACTAACCAACAGGCGAGAGTCATATCTCACGAATGTTTATCATCCGTCAGTCCTCCCAACGAAAATGAATTTAAGACAAGCATGCAGGAGAAATATGGGAAATATGCATGAAATCATCAGTGTTTTCAGTAATGACTATTTAAGCGATCACCCCGAACCATACACGAATTCAGTGATGTACACAAGGCCATTCCACATATCCAGCGAATCCGTTAATTCTAGCCTCGAGTTCGATAAAGCATAATCATAACCAAATTTATATTATACTTATAAAACATTTTGAGCAAGACAAAGTAGGGCATAGTAAGCATTTTAGGGGGTGCTATCTACACACCTGGACGCCGATTGTCCCAAGCAATTCGTTGCCCTTCAAGGGTGCCGAAATCACTCCTACGATTCACCTGCACCAATTGCACGCAGGAATTATTCTTCTTTCGGTTTATTATCCCAATTTAGGACCCTAACTCCCTCTCCTTGACTCCATCTCTAACTTTCCCAAACTTGTGGCAATTTACATTTTCTGCCTCACATGTTTTTCTAAATTTTCATTTTAGTCCCTCATTTCAAGCCCTAGCCTTCAATCCAATGAAATTCAAGACAAGTCATAATTTCTCATGCCCACCAACTTAAAAGTGTTAATCTAGAATCAATTTGAACCTATTACAAGTCAAAATTTCACCATTTTCTAAAGAACCCAAAATTTTCAAACATTTTCATTTTGGTCCCTATTAGCATATCTTCTCAAAACCAACCAAAATTCATGGTTTCAGAGCTCAAATCCAATGTATAAATGCCAGAAATGCTACTTCTAACCTCAATCTCAAGAGAGAACCGGTAAAAATTCACCAAATTCACCCAAAATCACCACTGTTTGAGCTCCTCGGATTCCACAGGAAAACTGCTTCACTGGCGGCCAACTGAACTCGACGGCAGGCAGAAAGTGATAGCAAGGAGGTGGGGAGCAAAACCCACCCAAACCACGAAGGAAAACGAGCCACCGGAGCTCCGTTTCAGCTCGCATTTCCTTGCAAGTTCAATGGAAAAAAAAAAAAAACGCGTTTTCCTGTCGACGACGAGGTGGTAACTGGCTGGTGATGGGCCGACAACCTTCAGGGGGAGGCGACTCAGCTCTGGCGAGGTCAAGGCATGGTCACGGTGGCTTCCCGGTGCTACAACTCTTCTCAGCACTCTTATTGCCTGCACGCCTCGGCTGGAAGGAGAAGAAAAGGAAAAAAAAAAAAAAACTGAGGGGCATTTCAGTCTTTGCACACGGGGGGTGACACGTGTCAGCTTCTAAAAAAAATAGGAAAGTTAGCAACGCCCAGACTCGAACCCTTGGCCTATTGAATAACTATCTAAAGCCTGATCACTACGCCAGCCTCAATCTCATTATAAGAATCCACATAACAAAATAATGTACCTAAGCCCAATTCTATTGCAGAATTTCTCTCATTTAATCTTCATTAACTGACTTATTAACTAAAATTTACTACTTAAATTCTCCATTAGCTAAAATTATTAATTATAATTACTTGGGTTATTACAAGATCGCTAGCTCCTAACCCTAACATAGAGCAATATCCTCTACTACCTCGTTGGGTTTCAAATGGAGCAATGTCAGACGACCACCCAAACTAAGTAAGCAAGCCTTATGCTAATATAGTATAATTTTGGATGAGATGGGAGACAACAAGGTTTGTTTCTAAGTTTTTTTCTTAATCTTTTCAGAATACGTAAAGTATCTAAAGATTGCCAATAATTAATCTTTAATATGGTGAATATTGATAATTTGGCGCCTATATAGTTCACTATGTGTCCAACAAATTATCCCTGATTATTGTTTGATATCTCCAAATATCTGGTGGGCATCTGTTCCCTTTATTATTTTCACATCCCTGAGTGGTATTAACCCGATAATATGCTTCACCAGTTTATCATGTTACAACCAATGCCTATTGAACTAGTAAACATGGGGACCTATCATACGTTGCAACTAGAAGGAAAAATCATGAAAGATTGCAAGAGCATGCTAACTTTATTGTATTATAGGATAGATGGCGCAATCCAGTTGTTAACACCCCAATGCCCACCAAGCCTTTGGATGGAACATATGAGTACATGCGGTGGTATTGGAGATACAAGCAATGATGGGTCCATCCAACTAATGAAGTAATTGGCTTTGTGGTATCTTATTACGTACTTGTCAGCCATATATAATTTTTAATCTCTTTTTTCACATGCATACATATAGTGTTAATTCTAACCTTGTGTATCTTTAACTTTGTTCAAGCTGATATAACTAAGAAGTTATACAAGCTCAACATTTATAACCTTCCACTGTTGGTTGTTAGAGACTTTCACCAAATTGCTAATTGACACTGTAGGAGCATATTACATGCTCTGAAGGAATGTGAGCCCTTGATCTCTCAGCCTACTCCGTGTGCAACTCAATTACTTCTTCCACATATAGCAAAGGGGTGGCCAGGGAAACAAGTACATAGATATAAGTCCTTACATGATCTCATTATTAATGAGGCAGGTTAATGTCATTACCCAGATCTTGGTCATGCTAGCCCCTCCTCCTATGTACTATCTCTGACATAACCTTCTTGTACAATCTCCATCTACACCTCTGCATCAAGATATCAGATATGGATCATTCATGTAATTATTTACTAATTTATTTGCATTCTCTATTGCATATTCCACTTCATTCTTTGATCTTGGCAAATCATCATATCTAATGCAACATGAATTTGTCACTCCACAACAACTAATTCCTTCAATATAATATCTAACATTTGATCTGAACTCACCCCCAACTAGTAGCATACCTCAACTAGCAAAAGAGAAAGATGATAATGATGATGCTAATGATGACACTCTACCTTTGGTACAATATAAATCTCAAAGGATTACTAAAAGACCCCGCTATGGAATAAGAAGTCATTATTTTGACTGAGTAATTATCATCGTATACTATGTATTCTATTTTTTTTTCAAATCATACTTAACCTATGGCTAAATTACTAATGTGATGTGCATGTTTAGTGAAATCACCACCGATTTTGGCGGAGTAATGTAATTTCTTTCGATTTGTTATGAATGGTGGGAGTTAGTTTAAGAATTAAAAAAATTAATTTCTAACTAGTCACTATTGGAACCAAGTTATTAAAAAAAAATTCATCCTGATTTGCTACCAACAATCACGAAATCCTATAGAAAATTTTTTTTTAGAAAAATAAATTTCTTCCCTAAATGTGCCACCAATAACAATGAATTGCCATAAAAAATTCAAAAACAAAAACTTTTAAGCATATTGAACAAATAATATTGTTAGAGAAGGATTTTAATTTTTAATTATTTTAATTATAATATAATGATAAAAGAGTATGATTGATGTTTGGGTATTTATTGAGGTTACGTTGAGAGAAAAACTTTGGGTACAACATTGGACAATTCTATTTTTTAAAAGGTCTTTTTTGACATATCTCATATTTAAATTATTTCTTTGTTGTATCGATATGAATGATGAATAAGTTTAGTCAGAACATGAGATTAGTAAACTCCGCCTAGTAACAATGAAAAAGGTTGAAGAATTAAGTCTTATTTTAATGGCTAAAACGAGAGAGGGGAGAAATAAGATTAAGGGTTAGTTTTAGTATCAAGATTAAGTAGTTTTGTCTCATGCGAAACATAAATGCCAACAGCTAAAAAAATGTTATACAATGATTAATATGCGCTGACCTGTAAATGCATCTGTTACAAGTAACCAAGTTCTATAAATTATAGACTAATAGAAAAACATTAATGGTAACAATATGAGAAAATAAATCAAGGCAATTCTTCGAAAGACAAAATTAAAAACTACTTATCTATGAGACCATAAAATGAGATTTTAGTCTTATCAAGACACTTCCAAAAGCTTCACACTGAAATAAAAGTGTAAAAATCCAATTGATAATTGCTATGAAAGACAGCTTCCTCACCCGACCAATCTTTATGGGCCAAAATGTGTTAAAGTGAAAACGCAAATACATGAAACTACGTTAAGATCAAGTAGCCTCTTGTAGACAACCTTCACTAAAATTTAACATTTTCATTTTAACAAATTCGAATGGGCTGCGCGTCTGTGTATATGTCAGCTGTCTGGAAATTGACAGAGAAGTAAAATGTACCAAAAAGGGGAACCCAGAGAAGCAAGCCTGCACAAGCTGGTAACAAACCCTCTCATGTAAGTTGATTTATGCCTCTTGAACAAAGCCGGCAAGAAATTTATACTAGGATCTCAGCTCTTGCAACCGAAAGGAGAGGCAGTTAAACACATTCAGAATGTTGAGGTATATGTATTTTGAAATACTCTCTGCTAACAAGTCATCTTGACTACCAGTGAATATTAACGTTGACTATATATAATCATCACATCAGATGTGGGCATCTTACCTGCAGGAATATCTTACACACCCATGTTAATATGCTGACAACTCATACACCTAGTGAATATCTTCACACTCGGACAACTGACAGAATATATATTGCTCGGCGGTGTTTCTAAGAATCCCTATCCAGAATCAATTTTAAGGTTTTACAATTTTCCAAATCATTTATTCTAAATCTTAAAGGTCCAACATACTATCGTATGACTAAACCCTTGTTCGAACCAAAGTTGAAAGGAAAAAAAAAAAAAAAAAAGGGAACACTAAAGCTTATTTATCAAATTACATTAACAGCACTAAAATGCAACAACTGAGCTTCAACATGAATAAGGTGCAGAAAACGACTAATACCAGTTGAAAGAAATGAAAAACAGACTCCTCCATCGCTTGGGAGTTATAAGCATTCACATCATGCATGACAAGAAGCATTTGCAATGATAATTAATAATTCTACTTATAATTATTTAGGAATGCTGTCCAAGTTATCAATGTTATTGTTTTGCATGTATCATCTAAAGTTCCTTTCTGTAAATTTCAAGACAAGTCAAGCATGCATTAACCTCTACAGATCAAAGCACAAGGTCAACATATACCAATAATATAATGCAGTACTTGAACATATTATTAGATCAACCTTTACTATAAAACCGGATATTTATCAAGATTTAAAAAAAAAGGTTTCGATCAATTCATGCTATAAAGAGTTTATGCCACATAAAGATAGCATATTAAGAACCCAAAAATCATGCAAAAAAATATTCAAGAGAACAACAACAACAACAACTATCACCATGATATTTACACCCAAATTCCTTGGTCTCTAAGATGTACTGCTACAATTACGATGGTTCCATAAAATTGTAAGTTAGATAAAAACCATAAATCTAGGTTTCATGTACCACAACTTAACATGAAACCAATTTCTAAACCAAAACATTCTCTACCAAGAATTTCATAAATTCAGAAATCAGCACCCCAGAAGGCCTCAATGCTTTGTACTTGGTCCCAACTCTATCGGTTGAGATAATAGGTTTCCGTTGATATCAAATTGACCAAGTCAGAGCCAAAATTACAAGGAAAATAGCTGACTCCACTAACGCTCCTGCAAACTTAAGAAATTCTTAGCTTCCCCATCCCGGCAATTTAATATGTAGCATTATTAGTATCACTAAAAGTACCTTTGACCTTCACACTAAATGAACAATGTCCAGGCATTTAAACACTTTTCAGTATCCACACAACCACTGAGAATTCTTCTATGATTTATTATGTTGCTCCATTATCCTCTTAAACTCCACATATCTCTTAGCCAGCAATTACTAGAAATAGGAAACCCATTTGACCAGATTCACATATCAACATGTCACTCCTAACATCATATACCCTCTATATCTCTAATATACACAAAATCCAAACCAAATTCCCTAAGGAGTGAGAACAAACAAAATCTAAAATCTAATTTACCAAAACAAATTGAGAATATAGACAATAAAAAATTTGAGTATTCACATTATCGCAGTCAATTTATAAAATCCACCCAAATTTTAACACACTGCGAAGGGCATTGAAATCCCTAAGCAAAGTCTACATAATGACTTACAGCCAAATTCAGTTTGATATACACAAATCACTCATTCTAATGATAATGATTAATGACCACAAATCCCAGTCACTATGATTACGTAATATTATATAATGCATTCACGAACGATACCCATCATTCTAATGGTAATAACAACTCAAATTAACCTCTAGCCTTAAGCTCCTCAAGCCGCCTTGACAAGTCATCTTCGTCGACCTTCTCAGTCTCCTTAGTGGGCACTGCGTGCGCTGCAGCCTGGGGCAGACCCACCGAGACCTCAAGACCATAATCATCGGCCACCTGTTGCATCAAGCTATTGACTTCTCCTTCGGGTGTAGATAGCGAGGTGGATCCAGCCATGGCGCTCTCCATGAACTCAGCCTGAACCTCCATGTTCACAAACTGCTTCTCAAATTGGTCCATGGTCTCGGACATCTTCTGGAGATTACCAGTAGCCAAGGAAGACTCAAGGGACTTCACAATATTCCCCATTGACTTGTTGATGGTGCTCATCTTGGCTTGGGTATCGAGCCGAGCCACGACGGCGTCAAGGCGAGAGGCGAGTCGCAGATAGTTCATCTGCTCGGTTCGCTTGCGGATGGCGTTCTCAGCGTAGATACGAGCACCGTCCATGTTACCCTTCTCAATGGCTTTCTTGACCTTGAGCTTCTCGGATTTTTCATCCTTTTCGCATTTACGGGCTTGGCGTTGAAGGGATTTGGAGGTAAATTTCAATTCCATAATCTGGTTCATCAGCTTCTCCGTGTTGCCCATGATTTCCGCACAACTCGTTACCTTCTCGGTAAGATCAAAACCTAAAATTTCAAAAATTAACAGAGAGAAATTGTAAGATCAGCTAGGGTATTTCCAAAGATCTGAAATTGGGGGATTTTAAAGAGTAGGAGCAAGACGATGAGAGTCAATGTTGTGGAAATCGGAACTCCGTTACGAAATGACACCGTTTTCATAATCCGCCGTCCGCAGCAGAATGGACAGCATTTAATATAAATTACAGCCATATTATATTTAATATTTTTAAAAAATAATTTATACACAAATCTCTTTTAAATTTTTTTTTTATAAATGATTTCAAATTTTTGCATAATACATAAATTCTAAATCAATAAGATTATAATCCACTAAGCCAGTGAAATGCAAATGAGTTATATATAAATTGAACATCATTGAGTAAATTTATCCTAATTTTGACAATTTTTTTTACTTTCATTTAAACTCCACAAATAAAAAATTAAAATATATGAATTTTTATGCAATTTTTTTTTCAATAAAATGTTTTACAATAAAATATTTTATAAAAGGACTGATTATGAAAAACTTTTATAAAATAATTTCACGAATTATATTTCACGCTACGCTAATCTATTTAAATATATGATAAAATCCTTTCAATTTAATTCATTATAAATCAATTTTATTATAAACAATCATCATTGATAATTCTTTCTTTTGTTTCTAAGTGGACAAATATAAGGAAAGAAGAACAGAAGATCAAACCCTTCTATCAATCTTCACTTGCAAGCATTGATAGTTACTTTGGTGAGGAGCTTGAAGACATAGAGGCCTTTTAATGGCGTTTTTATATCCAATAAACCATTCAAATTTTATGCAACATTCACTTCTGAAAGATTAATTAAAGACTTAAAAATTTGTTAAGCCTATTTGCATTGCATATCAATGTTTTTTTACACATGCTCCTCATATTGGCCTTTGAATAGGGGCAGATATAGAATTTAATTAAAGGGAGTAAAAGTCTTTAAATAAAAAATTTGAACAAAAAAAAATTAAAATTAAAAAAATGAGTTCTTATAAATTAAAAATCTAAATATAAAATATAAAATAAAATTATATATAAAAATTAAAAGTTTAAAAAATTTAAGAAAGCCACCATCTCTCGTGCCCCTCTCATATCCATTCCCACTTTTGAACAACTTTGCTTAATTAACTTCACCACCTCAATTGAAGCTCTTTCTTTCATTTCGAGATTTTGTGAAGATAACAATTGTAATTTAGTGAAAAGGCGTTTAAAATATAAGTAAAGAGTTATAAAGTTGAATTTTTCTTTTATTTTTTTTGTAATCACGAACTCAAAAATAAAAAATAAAAAGACAGCAAAATTGCCTTAGTTCCAATCATGACATGAATGACAACCATATGAAATTTTCCTACCAAAAAAAAAAATTCAAGTTCATATTTGAAATACGTCGAACACTAATTAAAGTGTTAAATAATGGCGGCATAATAACGGGGACTAACTGGTTCTTCAGAATTTGTAATATGGGTGAGAAAAGTTTTAGTGAAAATTAAGTAGGTCCCAAACAATAAAACAGGTTTTCTTAAAACTCTATAAGATTACAAATGACCCCTGAAAATAATAAAAGTTGACATATGAGTCCCTAAAAATTCTGTATTAAGATTTTTTTTTTTCTCTTTTGTTACATCCCAACCTTCCAGAAAGAAATTCTTCCTCCTTTGTCCTTGTTAAACAAAATGCACACGAATGCTATCTGCTCAAAAACATTATGGAAATCATGACAGAATTGCATTCTAGCTTCAACCTTTATTTTGGATGGCAATTTCACTAGACATCTGGATCGAATATAAAAAATCTTATGATCAACTATCTAAATTAAACGAGACAAATTTTTGAATTCTTATTAATTAAAAACTAAATAATATATTATAAAATTACATATAAAAATTAAAATTTTAAAAGAAACAGAACATAGCTCGCACTCTTTCTTAAATTTATCCTCACACTCAAACAGAATAATATTATAATACATTGCTTATCTCTTTTCAATAAAAAAAAAAAATGCTTACCTCAAATCTAGGCAACTATACACACATAACTCCGTATTTCTTTATGAGATTGATTGGAAATTGACAAAGCATGGCTCTTGTAATAGCAAACTGCCGGGGGATGCAATTTCACCCCATTAATTATTATCTGATCCTTCTTGCTTAGCATAAGAGTCATACATAAAGCAAGGCCAAATTAAACAAACAAATTAAAGAATCATGTACATATATAACCACCCACAACATCTTTACACACAACACAAACTTTGATCGCATCCTCCAACCATATGATCATAGAAGACCCAGAAAAAGCACCTGTTCATACAAAGTCGACCACCTGTTCTTGTTCCATGAGAAAACCTTATCCCACATATTACTAAGTTGTTGTTGTTGTTGTTGCATGAACTAATTAAGTCTGTGATTTGCCATGAGAGCTTCCAAAACGGCCACTGACTTGGCGTGCATATGCCACAACAGCCTTAGCCCACCTCTTGATCTCAGCCTTCAGCTTGTTGGAATCCATGTCCTTCAGCTGCTTCCCTGGCTCCAGAGATACTTCCACAAAGGAGAAGCACCGATCGAACCGCTGTCGTTTTACAGTTTTGTTGACGGCTCCGACAGCCTTGCCGCCGTTGAGAGACAGAGATTTCTTGACCGACATGGCTGCTGATTCACCAGCAGCAGCCAGAATAGTTTGAAGAATATGTTTTGTGCCAAACAAGACTTAGTCGCTAGTAATATATATGGTTTGCCAATTACACCAAGGCAAGTAACCATAGTATTCCAATACGTGTATTCCCTTGCTTTCATTGACCCTAGACTTTGTCAACACCTCTACAATAGATTGCTCAACAAGTTGTAATTAGTACCTAACTATATATTCTTGTAAAATAATTTATATCTATTTTTTGTGTTTAGAATTTAGGTACGGTGGTGTTATTTTATTGAAATGGAAAAAAAATTTTCAATCGAGGCCTAATTATATCTCTAATAAATTAATTTTAAAAAGTAACAAGAAAATCATAAAATACTTAATTAAAATACTGTAGTAAGCATTTTTTAAAAAAACTATATTATATTATATTTTAAAGTTAATAAACTAAAATTACAATAAGATTAAGTAAATTATATTTTCCGAATATTATATGCAATACAGAGGCTGCCATCCGTAGAAAAGTTGTTTTGCTTTCAGTATTATAGATTCCTTCTCTGTTAACTAGTCAAGGAAGTTTATTGGAGAGGGCATTAACTTATGAAGGGTGGAGACCTTTCACTTTCATCTATTTTTCAAAGCACATTATCTTATTCGTAGATGATAATCATCCAAGACGAGTGACTTCTTGAAGAAAGACCCAAACAATCTGACATAGACAAATGAAACATATTACCATGCAGAGCCGGTCAACAAGGGAGCACCAGCTACCCATCAGATTACAGATTAACGGACAAAACCAAAGACCTCGTGTTTCTCTTAATAGTTTTGCGTTAAAGAATGAATTGTGTTTTAAATTGATATTCTATAAAGTTAAATTTTAAATTAATATAATTTTCCAAATTTTATTATAATCAAAATTAAATTCCTATGAAAAAACAAATTTAACAGTCAAATACAATTCAATCAATAAAAAGAAAGTTTTTTCACTCGTATGTAAATGAAAAGTTTGACAACAAATTGGGCACGCACCAAAAAATCTCCAAAGAAACATTCTTCTGCCACATAATCAAGGTTAAGCAGTTTCTTATGGTGTAGAATTCCTTCAGTCCATTTTGGAAGGACCACACATTTACGCACATAGTTAATATTATGTAGGACTATGCAGCTGTATATACTTGTTTCTCTTCGAGAAGAGAACCAAACCTGACGGGTTTGTGTAAAATCACCTATGGAAGAGCCATTAAGATTGCATCCGGCAACCGCTAAGCCCACCAGAAAGCATATGCCAATTTGTTAACTTAATATGAACAGTTCATTCATACTAACAAACCAACATGATTAACGAGTGAAAATTCACTTATTGCCAAGCGCCAAGTATCAAGAAAATCACTAGAGAACCAATAATGTCCCACCTGGTACTGTTTAACAGTCCTTTTGATCCAAGAGTGAGCTTTACAATGTAACTTCAAATTATATCAATCGCCAAAAAGCAATTGCAGCAATAATAATATGATGCAAACAAATCCATTAAGTCAATGCTGTAAAATACCAGTTCTGATTTTAAATTAAAGATACTCAATAATTTGCCAATCATAACAAAACTCAATCTAGAGTGGAGTGCTAGGTAACAACCACGAAACTACAAGAAGCGGCAAAATGGGCATTGGCTGCATTTAACTGCTTGATTCACTTCCTACCAGGGATCTTCACAGCCTGTCTGTTCCTCTTTTTGACACCAGATTTGGCAACTTTGAGGCTCCTATGAACAGCACTCAACCTTGCAAGGGCTGCCTTCTTAAGATCAGGCCTGTAGTAGTTATTTGCCACCTGCAAACAAAGTAGGAAAAATAGAAATGTAATAAAAATTGTAAGGTGGATTATATGAAGCAAGGATTGCACATAAATGATTAAAAGTAAACATCCAGGGCAAAAACTCCACACATGGTCAGTTAACATAATTGTGCGATTGGAATTTGAAAAAAAAAACTATCATAAACATGAAACCTAATGCATGCTTGATCAGAAACCTAGAATAAGTCCAAAGAAGAAACTCCTTAAATTCATTCACGAGAACAATTTGTTGCAGGAAATATCTTTCCTTTTGCATGTATCAAGACATAATGAGAATGCATAGCTCATGTGTCTAGGCATGAAGAAGTCCCATGTAATGCATACTTCTTTTATCACTATTATTACAAATTGCAATCATCTTCTCTTCGAGTTGAAACAACATTCATGTGGAGAAGAACATTGCAGCAGCTTATACCCCAATCATTAATACTGATCAACATAAAATCAGGGAGGGATCTAAAAACCACAATCAAGAAAGAACTTCTGAATGACAGAAGCTCAGAAGCCAAGCGTAACAAGTATAATTCATAGAAGAGATCCATCTAGGAATTCTTCTTACATGTTAGAGGCTCATCACAGCTTGAAGAACTCACTTTTGCTGGAAAACAAAGAGATACAAGAATTTCCCAGAACAAAAGCCATATATCTCAACAAAGCACCTTTTCCACTTTCCCCAAAGAGATGCAACAATTTCTAAATAAAAGATCACATAGACATGGCACTTTAAACAATAGGCAGCCCAACTGATCCACAACAACACTTGCTGCAACAAATTACATTTCCAGAATAGAATTATGTATTTTATTTAGTTCTATAAAGAAAACCCTAATTTGCACCTTGAAACATTTGAAAATATTATTTCCAACACAGCACAGCATTGATAGATGAAATGCAGAGGATTCTTTTAAACCATATCTTTGCCAAGACAGTAAACTGGAGATTTAAATTGACATCCAGCTACCGTGATTGACAGAATACAGGAATTCAACCAAAAAAGTAAGTGTGATTAACTCCTCTCAGAAGTCAGGAAATTCGACATAATAAAGCATTGAAGTATGAAAAGGAAGAGCACAGGCATTTTGGAATTAGCATACAACAATCATTTGGGATCTATACCACGTATATGCACAATCAAGAGCCCTCAAACAGTCACTGAACTACTACATTAGCATGCCTTTTTCATTTTAAAGTACCTGGTTCTCTACTGCCTTTGCCATTCTCCTGAACTCCTTTTTCATGACAGATCTGTGAAGCAACGAAGCAGGTTTGTTCTGCTTCTTTGTCTTGGTCGTTGCCAGCAACACAGATTGATCTTTACCGCCAGGCTGAATAGTAACGGTTTTCTTGTTTGCCAGACCTAGAACAACATATAAAGCCAACTTAATGCAGGAACAAGTGAATTACTAGGATTCAACAAATACAAGCTTCAGAGATATAGTCGACTCCAACATACACTTTTCGACTCCATGCCTCAAAGGACAACGTATGAAATGCAAATTTTCTATTCTAACTCAAGCAGTATCTCAAAAATTTATTACAGCAAGATCGCCATGCTTTTTATTTAAGGCAAAAGAAAAAAGGTTCCAATACGGAATTCAGCAATGTCATTACTTTGAGATTAACAATATGCAATGCCTTCACCTCTCCAGATTCTAACAAAACAATTGCTATCTAAAAACATTTTGAGTCTCCCCTTTCTGTTATCGGGCTTCTGCATTTCCCAAATTCTTATAAGAAACAACATTTAAACAAAATCCACAAAGCTAATTATCTAACAATACCATCCAAATCAAACTTCACCCCGGGAACGTAAGCAGACCAGAAATATAGTGACAACATAAAAGGCAGAAAAATTACCAGAGAATTTGAAAGAGTTAAGGTTGTAAAGATTGTTGCTCTCTTTGCTGAACTGCACACTCTGAGTTCCCCTACCAAACTCCTTTACCAGAAAACAGTTGTTCTTCTTGACGATCTCCCACACGAGCTGCCCTGGTACTGTGGCCATCTTCTCCGCACCTGCAAACGCACCACAACAGATCCAAAATATCTCAGTCACAATTCAAATCAAACCCAAGAAGGACAGCATATCAATAACATACCCAGAAGAGAACCTGTTTAGCTTTGGCTTGTCGAAGCTGTAAAGTGGGAGACTTGGGAAGAGTAAGAGGGTTTATGTCAGCGTTTAGCGATTTATACTCTAAACGGCAAACCCTAAGTCAGCATTTTCTAATGGGCCGGGTCCTGAGATGTTCGACCCAAATATCTACAAGAGTATTGTATTGTGGGTCGCCATAGTGCAATAGCCCATTATGCTCATGTCTCGAAAAAAGCAAGACCTAAGTAAGTGATCTTATTAGCCCAAAAACAAGAGAGAAAATTTCTTTTTTTTCCCACACTTATCACAAAAGTCTTATTTGGTCCTTTACTCATTATAATATCTTAAATTATCTCTTATTCATTGAAAAATATTATATTTAGTTCCTTACTTTTCAAAATAAATATCAAATTTAATCTCTATTAATTTTTAAACTTTAAATTCAATGGACTAAATTTATTTTTTAAAAAAAGTAAGAGATCAAATGTAATATTTTTTAATTAGTAATTATTATTTTGAACATTACAATGAATAAGATTAAAATGTCAATTTTATAATAAATAAAGGACCAAAAATATATAATTTTATATATAAAAAAAAAAGAATGTGATCTCACAAAACATAAAATCAATAATAAAATATTCCCTTTAGTCCTATAATTTTGACTTTAACTGAATTTATTTTTTTCCAATTTGATTATTTAATTTAAAATTTCATTCGAATCCTGATTTTGAAATCAGTCAAGGGACTATTAACACTAGTGTGCTAAAATCAAACTCAAGTTATTTTCCTACTAGTTCATCTCCAAACAAAATCGTTACGATATGCCAGAATGTTTGCCAGTTCATAATTATGTTACGATATGGAACAATTCTATAATTACGTTTGCCAGTTCATATATTATTACTGTGCCAACTCTTTTATTTTCCCCAAAAATAAAGCACCTGTCATTTTTTTTTTCTGTTTTCAAAAAAAAGCCCATACTTTTTTTGGAAAGAAAACGGAAAATAGAGAATGAGGTCAATGGTTATAAATGAATATAATAGAGTAAAATACTTGCATAACTCTCTTCCCTTTTTTTTGGGTCTAATTTCCCTTAACTTTCACAATTCATACGAATTCAGGTGAACTCCCCTAAAAAGTTGGTTAACACAAGTATGAAAGGCTATAAATTGATGACTGATCCAAATGTTCTCTCAATTTCATTTCAGTTGTAGGCTTTCAGTAGTAACTTGTCAAGTTCAGCATCCGAGTACAATATGAATCATCAAGAGTTATTGCGCCTCCTAAACAACCTGATTTCAGAACTTAAAAGAACCTAATATCAGGTCACAAATACCTAATACTAGATCATCTTTACACCTCAGCTAATGTTACATTATTTACAGAGCCAAGAGAAGCCTCAGATGATTTAACCCCTACCAGGTCTACATGAAAATATCCTGAAGTCGTACAAAAGATTCCACCTTCATGGCAGAATATGTGCTATTGCAAACTGTGCATTGTTAAAATAAGTAGACATATATTTATATAGTCTCTAGAGCTATAAGAAAATTTCCCAAATTACCAATCATACCAATTCTCCATGCAATCCATTCTCTGCAATTTCTTCCCATCAACTCAAGTCAAGGGTTGGATGTCGGTAACATACGGTGTGTTGGCCGTGCCTGACCATTCACTGCCTCATTTATCCTACTAAATACCACTTTAAGGGGAATACAAGCTATAACAGGACCCTTGGGCTTATCCACCACTGGTTTTCTATCCTCTTCCGATTGCCGGTGGCCAGTTAGTGATGACAATTTCCTGATCTTTTTAGACAACAGCCCGGATTTCTTTATTCTGGAAGACTTACTAGGTGAAAAACGTGAAGAATTCTTGGAATGTATTCTTCCAGTTACTGAGTTAGGCTTAACAGCACAACCAATGTCACCAATTTCGAAGTCACATCTGATGCCACCCAGCAATTCATCAGAGTGACCATCGTCCAAAGTCTCAACAGTAAGAGGGTGTCCAACAATGGCTTTGCCATTCAGTTTACTCATAAGAGAAACCAAAGGTACATGCTGTGGCCGATAGCTGGCTTTAACTTCAAGTTTAACGTCATATAATGAAGCATCAGAATAATAATTTCTACCAGGAAAATCTGCCATTTGATATCTGGAATTGACAGTAAAGCGAGACTGACGATAAGGAAGTGATCTTTGGGGCGTGAGAGATCCATCAGGCAGCAGCTTCACCCCAGTTGTTGTCCCCCTGATATGCTTGTTCAAGTCACGAAATCCATGAAGATGACTTTCAGCAACAGGTTTGCACTTTGCCTGAGAGGTACAATTGTATGTAGCAGCAGGTACACGTAGGATATTTAATTCAACTTTCTGACCAGCACTCCGAGAAAATCCATCAGGGTTTTCTGTACCAGCCAAATAAGCACTGGGTTCATCATCCATGTCCACAAACTTTCTTGAAGCATGTTTTCTATTTTTACTTGTATGTCTTGAATTCCGCTTTCTTTTTGACTGCCACTTTGAACTACTTTTCTCTACTCTATGCCCAATAGTATTATGAATAGCAGCTGAACTAGTGGAAGCAGATTCATTCTGGCCCTCATTTTGCAATGACAGAGCTTCAGATTGACTACCATGACAAGATTTTTGTCCCAACCCACCAACTTGAGGCTTTCCAGATGAACTAGAACCAAGAATGGGCGAGAAACCTGAAAGATGGAAATACATCAGCGCAAGGAAGATTGTCCAACCCAGGCGTTCTAAATGTGCAAACCACAAAATCATAAGATACACAAATGCACACAAGTAGTATGGATAAACTGAAGCAGATCCGTAGACAACAAACATAAATGAAAATAGAGGGTATAATTGAGATAAAAAAGTGTAAAAGACAGAAAGCAAGTTGTATTTATGTCAGCACTGATGTGTTTGATTAATCAGTTAATACTCACTCCCTATCTACAATCCAGCAAAGCCACATTGCTTGAAACAAGCAATTTGTACGATAGTTTTGGGACACCAGACCATAAAAACCAATTGAAGCAATTAGAAAACTTTAACAGGGGAGAAGCGCTGTTTAAACAAATTAAACAAGTTTGTTTCTGTTACACAAGAAACATAGATAACAAGTTTTAACAGATTGCTTTAAGTGTGAAAATAAGGTCATATATACTTTTCCTTTCAAAGAGAAGAAACCAACCTGTGTCCTGACTTTAACCAAGCTTATTCAAGTGTTTCAAACTGAGCACAAATATCTAGGGAATACTATACCTCTTCTAGGATTGGCAAACATTTTCCAATTATGTTCCCATATAAGGGTTTACCAAGTTTAATCAGCTGAGTTTATATATGATGCAAACAATAAACTAACAAATACAATAAAATAGTGAAATTTGACCAAATCCTAGTTAGACAGTCCTTAAAAAAAACCTACCATGAATGCTGATGCAATAGTCAAAAGACCTAATCTATGAAGACAGGCAGAAAAGCATAAGATGGGAAAAAAGAATCATTCCCAGCTGAAAAAAAAAATTAAGGATGATAATGAGATACTAAGTATTTAGAATCTCATATGATAATGGCACATACACAAGAAACTCCAGAAAGCCCATATTCATGCATACCTGAAGTATGTTTCTCCTCCCCTAGAACCCCAACAAATGGCACATCAAATAATTTATCAGAAGAATCATTCCCAATCAGCCCTGATATGCCTGAGGCCTCATTCTCCTTGACATTGCGACTGATTTGGGAAGCATCACAGCCATGTCCATGAACATTTAGAGCTGTCCCATTCTCAGATTCAACTCCAATACTATTCGAATTATGTATTACCAGTGGAGAACTTTTCTTTGATTCATTGGGATCTAATCCTGAAATCCCGCCATCAGATATCCCACAATGTGGAGAACTTGTTGAACTAGGAAGCTGATCACAAATGACAGGAACTGACACCATAGCTGTACTCTCCAAAACCTTGGTCAAAGGCCGGCGTCGGTTTTTCCTTTTCAAATATTCATGAACATTTGCTACCTGTGATCTCTTCCTTTTCAGTGTTGAAGAATTACCCTTAACACCATATACAGAAGTTCCATTTGCCAGGCAACTTCCTGTATTTAAGTTGTTAAGGGAAGCACTATCTTGCTGAACCACAACAGCTGTCCCTGCTCCCTGGACCTTTCTCTTTGACCCTACACCTATACCAAGGTCCTCAAGTCCTCTCATTCGCTTTACTCCTTCTGTTCCATCATCTTCGGAATCATTAGGGGTTCTTCTTCTGCACTGAACAGATTGCATCTTGGAGGAGCCATTGTGATTTGGCTCTTCAAAAGATATAACAGATTGAGATAATTCTGGAGCTGAATTAGAATTGTCTTCAGAATCACTCAGATCATCAGTCACATCCTCATTGTCATCACCAGAATGAAACGTGTCTGGAGATCCTCCAGCTGAATCACCATGTTCACTACCTGATTTGTCTGCTCTAGAGTAGAAGTTTAATGGTTCTTTGCCAAGGCGAGCACTCTCTATCTCAAGAGCATGGAGAATTGCGTCTTCCCTGCGAGCATACTTCACTGTTTTCTTATTGGAATTTGCCGCAGCAGCCTTTGCCTTCTGAATGCATTCATCATACTCCCCACAACGAAAAGCTTTAACACGCTTCGATTTCTCAAGATTATACCAATCCCTAAATTATAAAGGAATTTTGCCACAATCAGACTGCAAGCAAATATCAATAAATCTCCAAAACTCTGACAAAATAATTCAGGAGACAATTAAGTTTAAAACCTGAATGAATAAAGATACAATTATCTAGGGGGATCTATAAATTTTCCATATGTATAACTCAATAAAAGGCTAAGTACCCTGCTAACTAACAGCTTGCAGTTCTGGAAAAGGAAAGCAACATCCATATCATTGGCCACCAAAACCTAGTAAAACCAATACCTTTCATCCAAGAATAGATTGTAGTCATCCTGAAAAATACATTACAGTTTAACTAGGCAGCCATAAAATTATCGTCCTACTAATTCTGCAAAGGACTGACAACAATACAGGGACAATTTTCTCATTCTGGAAGCATGAAATGTTACAACAAAGCCAAATATACCTGACTGTGGGACCACATATTTAATTACCTACCCGAAGAATTTATCTGCATGTAAAGCAATTAAACAGCCATAAACAGAAAAGGAACCAAAATTAAACATATAAAGTAAACAAGATTCGTAAATATCAATAAAGATTTCACTCTGGTATTCTGTGATAAACAGTATCCAGAAATAACATTCAAAGACTCAAACAATAGCAATGACCTACTGGCCATACACAACCTCAATACATTCCTCCACATGAATGGCTCATACCAAACAATATTGGTAATATAAAGAGTTTCAACTGTTTAGTCAGACAATTCACCTCATAAGTTTAAAAGTATAGCATGACGTCCACAATATATTAAGAGAAATTATGCGCTTGCACCTAATATTAAATAATCCCATCACAGAAACATGTAGTAGGCCTTTAATCATTTAAAAGAAAACAAAAACAAAAAAACTAACTCAGAACTGGTCACTAAACAAGGCTCTCCAGGCCAAACAATTTGGTGTTCCTAGTAATGTAAATCATGTGATTTGAACAACCTTATGCATGTTATAACACGCCTACATTCTTGCTACATCACATGATCTATCGTTCATATATGACTATCAGAAGTTACTTTCTCACCAAACAAACACTGACTCATCAAAATATAATTATAACAAGGATAACAGTAACATTTATAACAAGTACCAACTAAAGACAATAACAACAATAAAACGTTACTCATATCTCAAGGGCAAAACACTTCATTCATAAAAATACAACTCAAATTGACTCCCTACGTAGATGTCCGTGGTTTACATGTCTACTTGCAATTATGTAGTGTGCATTGAAGGTTTGCAAGTAATATGAACCCAAAAGAGAATCTATCAATATAGAGGCCAAAAGTAAGCCAGAGATTAAACAGAGAAAGCCAAAAAAGCTCAAGCAGTTAGCAGTGCTATCCAATATCTGACAAAGAAAACAGGAGCTTTAAACAAATTTTCACAAAAAAGCATGAAACTAAAACTGAACACTTTTGTTTATCCTTTCTCAAGGCACAAAAGTCTAAATAGCGAACTATAGGAAAACAAACTGAACACAAGAACAATTGCACAACTTGAAAAGACAGCAAGCATATTGTAATTTAAGACAACAAGAAACAGTAATTGGAAAGGAAAACCAACTTCATTTCTTTCACTAATCTATCACACAACCAGATAGAGGGTGGTTTAATTGGCAGAAAGAAGAAGCAAAGGTTTAAAGAACAAGTCTGCAAATTGATAGCAAAAGTGTAATGTTGACCAACTGAAGGAAAATCACATCTGTCATCTGTAATAGCAGTAAGTCACAGATAACACAACAGGAAGCATCCAGCTTCTTGCACTAATCACCAAAAAGACCAACTGAAACCTAGGCTGTTGTGCTCTAATAAAATCAAAATAAAATAAAATGCTTTGCTTTTTCAGATTTAGTTTGGAAGGTAGCTACAAGAGTTCGTCATTCAAATTAATACATGCGAACTTTTGAAGAACCTTATTCCATGTCTGATCAGTCAATGGAGAAACAGATAGGAATTAAACTATTTCAGAGGATAAAGAGATGGGACAGGCAAATCAGTTTTTTTAAAATAGGACAAGGAACCAAAATTTTGCACTTCAGGAAACTCTATCTCAACTCTTAGAAGTTATTACGTTTTACGATGCTAGAAGTAGAACCAGCTTATCTATTTCTACAAAGAGAGTAAACTTTTTGCGCTGATTCAAATAAAGCCTTAACAATGTCAAATTTACACCACGGCAACACACTCATAATTCAGTGCTTGCCTTTATAAGAAAAGAAAGATTTCCTTGTGAACACTGATTCTAATTCGCAGAGAAGAGAGAATACGGATAACTGAAATTTAGCACAGTCTATTAAACATCAGAATGATAATCAAATTACAGCATTTTAATCCATAAGGAAAAAAGAGAAAGGAAGAACGGCAAAACAGAGGTCTTCTTATTGACAGCGTGTGTACAAAATTTCTGATAATAAATAAGCTCTGCCAAGATATTAAGATTATGATTAGTGAAAACAAACGAAAGAACCAGAGAAGCAAAAGGCACAGCCAAAAAATCATTTTGGTGAGGATACAGCTATACGAACACACTCTATCAGATAGTGCAACTTCCTAACAAATACAATACTCGTCACAAAATCCCCCAAAAACACTTAGCAAGCACTACGTCAAAAAGAGTTATACCAAGAGTCAAAAGAAAGGGAAAAAATAATAGCTCCAAATTGAACACAACCCAATAAAGAATTCATAAGGAAGATTGAGAATAAAATGGGGGGAATAGTCTAGAGAAAAGCAAGTTCATTGAGTGAAGGAAGTAGAAACACACAAGCAAGAGCACTTACACACTTGCGTCGTCGCGACCTAACAGCTTAACTGGAGTACCCGATCTCGGCGAAACCAAGCAGCCCTCAGACAATTCATCAAGACCCATTATCCTGCCAGGCCACCACGACCCATTTCGGCGTCGAACCCAAACCAAACCACCCACCGACGCATCGATTCCGTTAGTGTTGGAGTCTCCCGAACTACCCATTTCACCAGGTGCAAAAATAAACAGAGAATTGTAATCCCAAAAAATCAATCTCGAGCCGCCATTGTCAAGCTAGCTAAGTCCAGAAGAAGGCTTGAAGCTTCCCTTTTTGTGGGAGAAAGCTCACGCGTCCAAGCCTAAAATCCCAATAAAATATTAAACAAGAAAATTGAATATGTAGAAAAGAACATGTTGCATGCATTGAAAGGGCAAAAAAAACCCCAAATAAACAAAACATATCACTCGACTAATAGATTCTTGATCAAAAGAACTTGGCAGACGCACCCAGATAGAGCTGTGTAGCTGTGCAGGAAGAAGAGAGAGACAACCGGAGCACAGGGTATTTAACAGATGGAGATCTAGAAGAGAAATGGCATGAGAACAAGCGAAGGGAAATCAATCGCCCCCGAAAGGATGGATCTTTTGCATTTTTTCTTTGTTGAGAGTGAGAAATATTATTGACACTTCCCCAAACACGCTCTGATTGTTTACGTTTATGCGATTTTCTGATCTTCCTTGCGGGTCTTTCCGAGTGAGATATCGTCAGGAGGAGGCTGGCTCACTCGCGGGACACGGGCGTACGGACACCATGTGAGTGAGGTAGAGAGAGAGTGATAGAGAGAAAGCGGGAGAAAGTGATAGAGAGAGAAGCGAGAACGGTTCCTGAAGAAAGAAACAGAGGGAGCCTATGTTCGGCGTTCGGATCAAACGTACCCTTTGGGATCTTTGTGCCGAGTGAGAGATGGGTGTGTTTGTTCTTGCCTGGGGTAGGAAAATACGGATTCAAAAATCCGATTATGTCAGCATTTATCTTTTTTCTTTGGACATCTTTCTTTTCGAGAAGTTGGTAACTTTTTCTTTTTGTAAGAAATGTTTCATTTCATATAAAATAGAGTATGTAACTCAGAATAATCACGAATATAGGTTCTAACTTAATAACGATGATAATACAATGAATTTTTAACCAAATTGTGGGCATTTGAATTGAAGGTGTTTTTCAATCTACGTACGCAAGTAATCATGCCATGAGAATAATATATATTTACAATATTAGATTATGCTACTTAACTTATAAGCATCTTTGTCAGAAGAATTCAATACTATAATAAGATTTTAGGCATTTAAATAAAAAACATCACTAGAATTCAAGTTGCATTAGGTTTGCAGTGTTTCAATTATTTTTGTTTGATAAGTTCCATCATAGAAATCAGATATAGAGTACATAATTTTTCTATTCAAATTCTTAAATATTATGTTATACATTGATCTTTCTTCATCTATAAATGTGGCTCCATCTATGAAACATGGCCAATTCTATCCTTCAATTCTTCTAGATTCTGAGGCTTGTGGAGAGCTATCAAGTGAGAGGATTGCCTCCTTTTTATTTACTTGCTTCCATTCAACTAGAAGTTTTCGAGCTCTATTAATTAAACTTTTATCTCCTTTGTCGTTGTTATCCCAAACTTTTTAATTTCTTGTGTTCCACATTAACCATGGTATACAACAAAATTGCTCTTTCAAATCTATTGGATGGTTTAAGAGTACAGAGCAGAAACATTCAATGAAGCTATAGGCTTTTAAATCACTTCCCATAGGGTTTCATTCATTCCAAACTTTTCTTGCATGAACGTAGTTGAACAAAGCATGAGAAGTGTCTTTGGGTTTTTAATAGAATAGACATTCTAAATTAACTTCAACACCTTTACTTTTAAGATTGGCACACACTAGAATCAGGTCTCTAGATGCTCTCTATAAGAAATCCTTCAAATTTAGCGGTATGTCCAAGTTCCACATCTTCCTTCATGGACATTTTTTAGTTTTGGTTCCAAATTGAATACTAATTTATGAGCTACATAATAAGTTGATTTGACCATATAATTCCCATTTTTATTATGATGTCATATTCTCCGGTCACTCCTGCCCATTGCATTAATAGGAATCTTGAGAATTGTTCAAACATCTTCCTCCCCAAACATGTTATTCAGTTTTACGATGTTCCATCTTTGATTGCATGGAGATAATAAACTCGCCACCCTATCCTCACTGTCTCTAAGGTTGTGAATATCAATAAGGGTAAAATGGCCTTTACAGGGAAGCCATGGGTCGGACCAAATCCCAATAATAAGCCAATCCCCCATCCTTCAACGCATACCCTGTTTTAATAGGGAAATTGCTAATAAAACACTCCTCTATATGAAGCTCAGAATGTACTTAAATCAAGCATACCATAATTCCCTTTCTAGGAAGTATTTTGATTTGAGGACCTGATAAGTAAGAGTATTTTCAGTTACATCAAGTCTCTAACCTTACTTGACAAGTATGACGATATTAAAACAGTGTAAGAGTCGAGAACCCATGCTTCCTTCCCCTTTGCTACCACTTATCCTTTCCCAACTCCTTGATAATTTTCCTAGTTTGAACCTTACCAAAAGGAGTTTATCATTCTTTGAAGCTCATCAGATAATGAAGTTGGGATTACGAAGACTTTCATGTAGAAACTAAAAACTGCTTACCATTAATTTTAAGGGAAACTCCTTCCCTATTTGTGAAAAGAATCTATTCTTTCATTTTTACAATTCATCTTAGAGTTTATCCTTAAGGAAAGCAAATATAAATTTTTGGCTTCTTCTAATGAGAAAGGGTAACCCCAGATATCTGCCATGATTGATAGGGTGTGAATCTCAACTATTTTGCAAATCATATTTCTAATATCACCCATGACATTTATGTTAAAGAAGATTCCAGATTTCTAAAAATGTATGGCTTGTTTGGATGCCTATTCATAAGTATTGAGAATTTCTTTAATACGTTTACATTCTTGCACAGAAGCTTTATAGAAAAAAATAAGTCATCAATGAATAAGCAATGTGAAACACAATGCCCATTCCTGCTAGCTTTACAACCATGTAGAATACTCTAATGGTCAGCCATTTTAAGCAAAGCTGAAAAGCCCTTCTACACAAAGAAAAAAAAGATATGGAGATAAATGGTTTCCTTACCTTAAGCCCTTCTAAGGAGAAACGGGGCCAATCACGTCTCTATTAAGGATGTAGCAATATTTGACATTCTGTACACACTACAATATCCAACCAATCCATTTAGTGTCAAAACCCATTCTTTTTATCATTCCTTTTAGAAAACACCAATTTACTTTATCATATGCCTTATTAACATTTGTTTTAATGACAATGTAACCTTTATTACCCCTCGTTTTCCTTTTCATAGAGTTGATGAGTTCGAAAGCTACTAAAATGTTATCTATAATCAAGCATCTTGAGATAAAAGTAGATTGATACTCAGAAATCAGAGCAAGTAGGATTTTCTTTAGTCTATTAGCAATAGCCTTTGCCATAATCATATAGAGCACATTACACAGAGATATAGGTCTATAATCTTTTAAGATAAGTGAGGAGCTGGATTTAGAAATAAAGACCACCAACATCTCTGCTAAGTCATTTAAAAAAGACCCATTAGTCATTCAACTATTGCAACTTTCTACCACTTTATCTCCAATGATGTGTTAGAAATTCTAAAAAACTACTAAATTAAATCTGTTAAGGTTGGTAACTTTGGGCATTAATAAAATGAAATATATGATAACTAGTTCATTATATCTTGTTATTTAATTAATAATAATATATAATTTAATTTAAAATTTACTAATAATAATTGGTACCATTTTTTGTGCACTTACAATTTTGAGTATATCAATGCACTTAGTTGTAATATAAGGACATAATTGTAATAATATCAATAAAATAATAATATTATAATTATATCCCTAAATTATAATTGGCTATACTGATGTACTCAAAATTTTTTAGTGTACCAAAGATTTTACTATAATAATTATATATGTATCGTAATATAATTAATTAGACATATATTTATCATATTTTAATGAAAAAACAACATAACAAAAATATAAAAAATGTTTATATAAACTTTTTTAAGAAAACTATTAAATAATAGACTTTAGGCATTCGAAAGCGTATACGTATTTTATTAAGCAATAATGTATATTTCTTAGTAAAAACAAAATTAAGTGTCATAGTGAAATAATATAAGGAGTAAAAAGAATTTTTAATGAAAATTTTGTTACTTAAAAAAATAATTCAGAAAAGGCAGTTATGCATTCACAAGTGTATGCACTTGCCAAAGAAGGGTGTATAGACTTAGACTAATGATTTTCTAATATTAAAAAATAACTTTAATCAAATTTCCCGTACTTATGATTTAAAATTTGTATTTGAGTGGCCTATAGAGCACGGAAGTATCATATGCTATTTTTATTTAACCTTTTTAAGAAATTAGTGGAAATTATTCTATTGACCAATTGAAATCCCAAGCTTACACCTGCAATACAATATTCAAAATCTTGCCTATGAATAGAATTAATAATTTTGTCTTCAATTTTTAATTTTAATACATTGAAGACCGAAATTTTTTTTATTAGTGAATGGAAATCCCAAATATAACACACATACAATAATATCCCCTAAAAAATTCCTAATTGTGTTCTAATTTTTACATTTTATGTGAAATTCCTAATTACATATTGAAGACCAAAATTCCTCTTTGTGCTGTATGGAAATTCCAAATTTGCAACACGTGAGACGATATCTTCCCAAATTTTGTACTCAAAACGAATATATCTAATTCATCTCCAATTGCCCTAAATTCAAAATTTCCCTTACTATGAAGACTGAAATTTCTCCTTTGGCCTATCAAAATTCTCTAAATTTTCTCCAAAATTTCAATTTTTCCATATGAAATATCTAATTTCATTCTAAAGTACAGAATAGTAAAAACACTCTCTCTCCACAGTATATACAATCAATTTTAGATTCTAAATTATCTTTATAATTTATTGTTTTTAAAAAGATTTTGAATACAATAATTCTTTTTGTCAAAAATTTGTAAGAGCCATTTCAAAGCATTTGACTCTTATTACTATTTTACTTGTTGGGCGTATTTTAGTTGCAAATAATGGGAGATCATCTTGTATTGTCGAAAATATCATGTTTTTAAATTATAATGTAATTAATTATTGAATAGTAAATAATATTTTATTAAAAAATTTTGTATGCAGTTGTTATTGAGTTTAATTATAATAATAAATTTATTAAAATAAATATAATATTGAGTTGCATTTGATATTATTGAATAAGAAATTACATCAGAATTTATAAATATAGTGTTTCCCAAGACATAGAATTCTTATGTTACATAAGAGCTTTGTTGATTAATTAAAAGTTTTGATTGATCAAATTCTTAACTTGCGATGACTCTTCACTATTTTGACATATGTACCCACAATTTTTTGAAGTGTACAAATTTTTCATAGTAAAAAAAATTATAAAATAATTAACTAATCGCATCTAAAATAAAAAATTTTCAAAGTCTAAGGTCTTTTTAAATTAACAAGAAAATTAATAAAGTTTTCATTGTCAACAAGAAACTTTATGAAATAATTAATTAATAAATTGCCTCTTAAATTATAAATTTTTTAAATTTGAAATTTCTTTTAAAGTAAATGAAAAAATTAATAAATTGATTAATAAAATTGAACAATTTTTAAAGTCAATGAAAATATCATGAATTAGAGCAACAATAAAAGCTGCCTTGTGTGTTAAAAAAGATATTTTATAATGGTGTTCTTTTAATAAACTCAATAATTTAAAATTTATTTATATATAATAATACAAATAAATTTTTTTGTTAAATTCATGCCATGCACAGACAAATAAACTAGTCATTATTCAAAGGTAATACCGTTAGTTTTCATTTATGGATGTTTTGATTTATTTACCTGCCAATTAAAAAGATAAGGATAAAGATGCACAATAAAATGATAGAGAGTAATTTATATTCATATATGCATGTAAGAATCAATAAACCGAAATCATGTATATTTAGAGGTGAACAAATAACTGAAATTTTCAGATTGGCAAGTTACTGTCTTTAAATTATGATAGAAAATAAATTATTTTGTTTGATGTTTTTATTCTCTTGAATTTTTTAGTCAATTGTGTTGTAATTTATTAGTTTATTTAACTTTTCTTTAATATATATATATATATATATATATAATGTCAAAAGAATATAAAATTTTTTCTTGAAAAAAGATTTTTGAAACTTTAGAGGAATTGTAAATAATTTTTTGACCTTTCAAATTTAAAAAATATGTGTTTCAACTTTTACACTTTAATAAATAGATATTTCTGTCAAGTTTTCATAGAGATTCATTAAATAAGATTTTCTTTCATTTTTTAAAAATCTTTTTATAAATATGTTAGCATTAGAAACATATGAGAGCTTGTCACGTCAATTATTAAATAGCATAACGTAGTTAACATCGTAAAAAATAAAAATAAAAATACTAATTTTTTTAAATATAAAAATTAATAGACCAATTTTTTAGTGTTCAAAGTTTAGAGAAATGCTTATAAAATAATCTAAACTTCAAGAAATTTTTTTAAGTATATAAATAGGGATGAATTTAAGAAAAGACTTAAGGTGCATACACTCTTTGAATATTTAAAATTTTAATTTTTATATATAATTTTATCTTTGATTTTTTATTTAAGTTATTAATTGATAGGAGCTCCCTTTGATTCAAAGATTTTTTTTATTTCTCTTTGTATATAAACCTTTTTTCTAATAATGTGAACTTCAACAGTAAAAATAAACTTTTTGTATGAATTGAAATTAGAATAAATATAAGTATAACAAATATTCAGCAAATGTGAATTTAATTTCCTACGTGCCATAAAATTATTATTAAAAAAAATATTGGTCACAAATTTCAAACTTTGCCAACCACTTGTATTTATTATTAGGGTTTCGAAAGTGATTGAGGATCACGCAATTAGCATTATTCCATAATAAAGTGTTGTATTTCAATGAATGTATCCGTTTAGTGGGGAAAGTGCACGAAACTTATGAAACAATCTGTGTATTAAATTTAGAATTTACACTAGCCTCACATGCACCGTGGGCCCCACCTACCCATTTTAATAGTTTGCTTCTCGTGTCGTTTACTTCAAAACGGAGCACGCAAACGACGGTTACTATAAATGTAATTATTAGGATTTTGTCCTTTTTTTTTAATAATAAAATAATTATATGCAATTATGCTATCCAGCGCTCAATTCAATTAAAACATTATAAATGTATAATTTTTCATAAATAATATGAGAATTTTATGGTTTTTTTAAAGCCAAGCACAAGACTTTTACAACTCATCATCACATTATTTGATTATTTTTAAATTTTTTTATTAAAAAATTTGACAATAATTATATAAAAATTTGCACGAGTATATATTCCATTTCTATTTTAAATTATAATATCTTCAAACTTTTTCAAGCTAAGTCGTCTCTGCCAAAAAATAAAATAAAATCTTACCGGTGTATTCAGAATTATAGTCTTAATGCTTAATATGGTTTATAAAAAATAAAAATAAAACTCAAACTTCTCTTTTATGAAAAAACTAAAATAACAAACCACGTATTTCTAAAGAATAAAGAGCTAATGAATGATTAAAAGAAAATACGACAAAAGAAAAAATATATTTTGGTGTTTAGTTATCAAGTTGTTCACATTACATGAAAGCCTTTCGTTATTTCTAAGTTAATTAATGTTTTTATTGTGAGAGATTACTCTCTTTTTAAGTTGGATAGAATTTTTAATTGAAGTCTCAAAATCCACTTTTCTCTTAACTATTTCCCAGCCATTTTTTTCTAATCAATATAAACCTCTTAAAAACCATTCATGATTTTCAAATGTATTGAAATTGAACTCTAATACAAAAATAATGTTATTTTGAACGCTGATAACACTTGAAGAAGTCTATTTCATTAAGTTATAGTCACAAAATTTCATCTCTACCTAATGAAAATACTACTTCAACTTGAAAAAAAATATTGAAAGAACAAGAATAAATAAATTTATTTTTAAAAGATCAAATTAAGAAAAAGTGAAAATGATCTTGTAATGACAAATTAACATACTTATCTTTAAAGAACAAAATTGAGTTCAAATTAACCTTTCAACAACTACAGCATTCATTAATCATTTTTTTTTTTAATCGAAATTTGACCAATTGACTTTCATTAAACAGTAAGGCACTAGCGTTTAACTCCATACATTGAACCCTAAAGTGTTTAAAACTGTTCGAATGCTAGTAACACAACATGTAAGTTTTTGTACTTTGCATAAATCTTTCAAAGATGACAGAAGATTGTTGCTCTGTTTTCTGGTTCAATAAATACCAAAGCTCTCCTAAGAAATATGAAAAACAGAATGCGGCAACCATAAGATCATGAGGAGGAATATTTCTAAACAATAATCATATTCAATCCTATAATTTTATCTCTGATACAACATCCAACTATTTCTCAAGTTTGAAACTTGTATGCATATAGATAAGCCAAGAAAAAAAATTTTCTTTTTCCCGGCATTACCTTTTCTGTTATACATCTAAACCATATATCGCAGATTTTCTTACAAATGCCTATTCCAATTTGTCATCTAAAACCTATCTTTTTTATGTCTAAATTATTACATTACATATTTTACAATCAAATCTGCTTTTTCTTAAAACTACGAGGTACTGACATTGGGATTGCAGTGGCAGCATTGATCTTTAGCTTGCAGCTAATAGGTGCAAAGTGAATTTCTCACCACAGTGAAAAATAGCAGCAATGAGAAGCATGCAAAGTAAGTGTTAAACATTATCAACTCCTATACACAGCCTTGATCAGTCATAGCTTGAGCAAGGGTCAAAAAAGCAGAGATGACAGATCCATGTACTAAAGCCCTGACCAAGAAAGCATGTAAATATTAAGTAGGGCTGCATGCATAAAGAATGTGGACCATCTCAATTTTTAAAGAAATTGAAAGTGTCAATTTTGAGAAATAGAAAGAGACAGATTCTGTGTCGAACCCACACACATTGTGGGACTATCACTCAAATGGGTTCTGCACACAATGTACCTACCCCTCCAAAATTGATACTATCAATATTCTAAAAAATTAAGAAGATTCAAATCCCATGTATAGAAGAGACAAATTGTAAACCATCCTCCTCAAGATTGAGAAATTATTAGATAAACTTGATTTCCAAAATAGTTGTAGACCAAACTAAACAAAAATAGACATATACGCACGTCAGACACTTTTCAATAGGATAACCAATGATATTCTTATTTGATTAGTTTGGTCCAAAAATTTTGGTGTATATCAAGTCGACACAAGAATTCATCCTCAAGAACATTTACGAAAAGCAAATCCAGTGCAGTCATAGCAGGGTTGAATAGGACTAAAAAACCTAAAAAGAATATCACGGACAGGCTTTTTGAAAGTGGAAGCATAAGTGAAAAAGGTTACTAAAACCAAACTACATGACTGCAATCAAGAAATTTTGCTTGTTTTCTTGTCTTCACATACTCACTTTGAATAGTCAACTTATGTGAATCACAAAAACAAGGTGGAACAAAAAATGGGGCAGGTCAGAGAAGTGGAGAGAAAGTGTCTTCCACTTGATAAGCCATAAGACGGGATATGAAAAATATCTGCTTAGTTGCCATTCCTATTCCTATTTCTGGTTAACAATTAATTTCTTTGAAATAATGTTATACAAGGATTAATAAATATAGTTTTAGGAATCACACAAAGGCCATCTGAAAAAAATCAAGGTGTTTGTGGCTAAAACAGGAAAAGGACCCTTACTCTGTCACTTACCTTTTCACTAAAATTTACATCTAAAAGAAAAGCTTTACCATACATATGAACAAGGAAAAATTTTATAATCCTGTATGCAACTGCTGGTATGATATTCATTGCTATTTTTAGTAATAATTATCATCATCACAACATTATTATTCCTGTAATTTAGTATGTTCAAAACTCAGAAATTTTGGACAGCTCCTCATAGAGGGAAGTCATAAATTTGTTATGTGGGAGTAAAGCAAATTGAAAGGGTTAGAGGCCAGAGCTAATCAATTACGTAGCCTTAGTGGAACATTGTTTCTGAAAATGTAGCAAACAGAAGTAGATTGTAACTTGCATGAGAGTGGAAAAGCACTTACTCGGGACTTTCTTTTTGATAACCAAAATCAGTTGCTGCTTTGATAGCTCTCTGATAAGTCTGTTTCATTGCTTCCTGCAGAAGAAATAGCAACATTGAGTACAAAAAAAGTTATGAAACAGGATGCAACTACTACTTCCCCAAAGGAGAATGAACCAAAAAAAAAAAAGGAATAATAACTTAAAAATTCCACAGGGAAATTTCATGTAGCAACTGAGTCTTATAACACCACACATAAATAAGAGAGAGCGTGAGAGATTATTGCGCAAGCATATTGCACAATTCACTTGGGCACTAGGGCAGTAAGAATAAACAGTTGATTTGACAAATATGGCATGAGGGGACCCAAAGCTTCCACATATACCTCTTAACATTCCTTCATGCTGAAGATTGAAGATTACAAGGCTTGAAGCTTGGAATAAATAAAATCAGACAGAATTGATTAGCAAATAACAATAATTGACTCAAACAAGAAAGCTCAATCATTGGCTCAGGAATTTAGGTGATTAGCACTCCTTACATATCCTTGGCTAACAAAGAGTCCACAACGATCTTCAACCTACTTCCCATGGGCAGCCCCTTGATGTTCTCCCGATTCATTTATGTCTATTAATCTAACACAATTACACAACTGATACAATTCTTGGACTTGTGTAAGCCCCCTCAACCTTCTCCCAGCTCAACTCCACCACTTGGATTGAACATCAAGACACTTGACGACACATAATTCCCCTACTAATGCCAAAATCTCAATACACAGTTGAGTAGCCCCCTCAGCCTTTTCCCAGCCCAGCTCCACCACTTGGATTGAACATCAAGACACTTGACAGCACAAAATTCCCCTACTAATCCAAAATCTCAATACACAAACCTCTTTGCTCTTAATGACTTCCTAGGTTGCACCATAGGTTTTGACTGCAACTTCTTTCACAGATTAAAATCCCAAAAAAATATTCACAAGCATTTTAAATATGTTATCAGACAAAAGTGGAACTGATGGGCCTGGGATTGTAGCTAGGTACTAAGGTAAAGTGTACACTAGGAGGCCCAAGGGAGCGGGACATAAGCTGGGAAAGGGAAGGAGTGATGATTGTAATAGAATCGGTGACGTGGGTAGGGGACATTAGAGGGGTAACAAAATGCATGGGTATTAGTTGGTCTGCATGGACTGAGGTAAGGAAGGGTTTGGACAATGAGGAGACGTTGGCCTCTCGAATGCCAGTGGTGTTATTTTCTTCTGTTCTTGTTAATTTTTCTAGTGACGTTCAACCTCTGTCAGTTTCTCAGAGGAATTCCCCTACTGTTTTTACTAATAATACCATTGGAAACATTCAGCAAACTCTGGTTCCCACATAATTGGTATCAGAGCAGTCCATCTTGGGTATGGTGGGTACCCGAATGGAGTCACAAGTTCAAGCGTCAGAGAATGATGTTACTGAGATCAAGAGTGATATTTCAGAGATTAAGTAGTTCATGCTAGAGCTATGTGGGCATTTCGATGAGATGAAGTCGACTAAGTTTCAGGTTGACCACGACAAGGCGATTCAAATTGACTTGCAACCAGTGACTAATGAGGTTGGGGGGAAATTGTCGGACAGTGCTATCAACATCAATGGCGTTGATCCGAAAGTGTCTGTGACTGTGAATGATGGGGACCCGACTAAGTTTCATCGAATGGAGATGTCATTGTTCGGCGAGAAGGACCCTATCGGTTGACTTTTTCATATGGAATGTTACTTCTCAGTCAACGGATTCACAAAGGTCAACAAGCTGGATGTCATTGCTATCGAGTTGGAAGGTCGCGCATTGAATTGGTTTCACTGGCTTGCGTCATGTTTTCCTATTCGGTCATGGACGCAATTCAAACGTGAGTGCATGGCTTGTTTCCATAATAACTAGAACAAGGACGTGTATGAAATGTTGATGTCTTTAAAGCAAACAAGCTTGGTTATAGAGTATCGTGAACAATTTGAGCTAGTTTCTGCTCTTTTAAAGGATGTTTCAAATGTGGTTTTGATGGGAGCATTTAAGAATGGCCTCCGGGATGACATTAAAGCCAAAGTACACATGCTGCAACCGACATCTTGTTACAGCTCATGGATTTGGCCTTTCAAATTGAAGGGTGCAATTTGACGTTGGAGAAGAGTAAGGATGTGAGAAATGTCAGGAGCCAGAAATCTGGATTGACTTCCAATTGGACCACTCCATACTCTGCTACTGCTAAGACTGTTCCATCTACTGATAGTACAGAATTTGCTGTGGCAACAGTTTCTAATAAGCCTATTGAGCTTAAAAGCACGACGGACACGAAGAGTGCCAATACTAGGATAATACCAATCACCTCTTCTTTTAGCAGTGGTCCTTCTACTTCCAGAAGAATGACTAAGGCTGAGGTTAATAAGCGAAGGGAGTTAGGGCTATGCTTCAAATGTGAGGAGAAATTCAATCCCAATCATCGCTGTCAAAATAGAAGATTATAGACCATTGTATTAATAGATGATGAGGAAGAAGAGCCAACTAATTCTGACAACACTGTGACTCACAATGAGGAGGAGAAAATAGTTGCCACCATGGAACTTTCACTTAATTCTATAGATGGCATTGCTGGGAACAAGATGATGAAGCTCATGGGCACGTTACAAGGCACTAACGTGTTAATTCTCATTGATAGTAGGGCTACCCACAATTTTCTTCCTACAAGAGTGATCGAGGCCTTGGACATTCTGGTGCAACCTACTACATCTTATTCTATTACAGTAGGAGATGGAAGAAAACGCTTCAGCAGTGAAGTTTGTAAGGGCCTTGACTTGCAGTTGCCTAATCTGACGATCAACCAGACATTTTATCCATTCATATTAGACAGAGTAGATGTGGTACTAGGCATTGCATGGCTAGAGGCTTTGGGGGAAGTACGATTGGACTGGGGCCAACTTTCAATGAAAATTAAGTAGCCACAGGATGGATTTGTTTAAAAGGTGATCCTGCCCTCACCAAATTGCAGGCATCTTTGAAGGCAATTACAAAAGCATTGAAGGCAAAAGGCAATGCTTACATACTAGCGTTCCTCCAAGTCTAATGTTAGGAACAACCTGCCACTATTGTTGGTGAATTGCAGCCTTAAGAGTAGAGTTTATTAGAAGCATTTCCAGCAGTTTGTAAGGGTATTGGCGGCTTACCACCTTCCCGATCACATTATCATTCCATTATGATCAAACCAAATGAACAACCTCCTAACATTCGGCCATATCGCTATGCACATTCACAGAAGACTGAGATTGAGCACCTAGTGAAGGAAATGCTCTAAGCAGGTATCATCCAATGCAGTGTTAGTCCCTATTCAAGCCCGGTATTGTTGGTTCATAAAAGAGATGGTAGCTGGAGGTTCTGTGTAGACTATCGAGCATTAAACAACATTACAATTCCTGACAAATTTCCAATCCCCACGATAGATGAGTTGGGTGGCTCTTGTATTTTTTAAATTGGATTTAAAATTAGGGTACCACCAAATATGCATCAACGCTGGTGATGAATATAAAATAGCTTTTTGGACTCATGAAGGGCATTATGAATTTTTTGTCATGCCTTTTGGGTTAACAAATGCACCATCTACTTTTTAGTCTTTAATGAATGACATTTTTTGTAATTACCTTCATAAGTTCATACTGGTGTTTTTGATGACATCCTTGTGTATGGTAAGGATTTTTCTACTCATTTGGAGCATCTCCATGTGGTTTTGGAATTATTGCAGCAGCACCAGCTTGTTATCAATAAGAAGAAATGTGAGTTTGCTAGGTCCTGATTAGAATATTTGGGCCATAGTATCTTAGACAAAGGTGTAGAAGCGATCTGGCCAAGATTGAAGCCATGGTTAATTGGCCAGTACCTAGGAATCTTAAGGCTTTACGGGGATTTCTTGAACTTAGGTTATTATCCAAAGTTTGTGCAGCATTATGTTACCTTAGCTGCCCCCTTACAAAATTGCTCAAGAAAGACTCTTTTGTGTGGAGTAATGAAGCTCAACAGGCATTTGAGGCTCTCAAAGAGGCAATGGTGACTGTCCCTGCTCTTGCCATGCCAAACTTTGATTTGCCATTTGAAATTGAAGCTGATGCATCAGGTTTCAATGTGGGTGCAGTTTTGATGCAAGACAAGTGACCTATCGCTTATTTCAGTTAAATCTTGTCTTCAAGAGCTCGACAAGGCTCGGTTTATGAGAAAGAATTAATGGCAATAGTTTTGGCAGTAAAGAAGTGGCAACATTATTTGAAAGGGCAGCCTTTTATCATCTGTACTACTCAAAAGGCCCTGAAATATCTCTTGAAGCAACGTATACCAGCTCCAGATCAGCAGAAGTGGGTCTCTAAGTTACTAGGGTATAAGTTTGATATCTGTTACAAGCTAGGGAGTGAGAATAGAGTGGCTGACGCCCTATCCCACAGAGACTCAGAACTGGAATTTACTGCTTTCTCCTTATGGCAATATGAGGGCTTTACCAACCTTAAAGATTTGGTCTAGAAAGATTGGAAACTATCTGTCATATTACACCAGTTGCTTACGTGAAAGGAAGCCCCTCATGGTTTTACTTTGAGCAAGGGAACAGTATTATATTAGGGAAGAATAGTGCTTCCCCGTGATGCACCACAGACATAGGATTTGATAACATAATTTCATGATTCTCCAATGGGCGGTCACTCAGGCCATTTACACACTCCAACTAGGTTATTACAACCACTTCCAATACCGAATCAAGTTTGACATTAGCATGGACTTTATCACCAGGCTACCCAAATCCAATCGTTTTGATACTATATTGGTGGTGGTTGATTGTTTTACTATGTGCAGTCATTTTATCCCACTCTCTTATCCCTTTACAGCTAAGGATGTTGCGGAAATCTTTGTAAGGGAGGTTGTCGAACTGCACTCCGATAAAGACCAGGTATTCGTTAGTTCCTTTTGGTGTGAGTTGTTCAAGTTGGCAGGCACTACAATGAAGTATAACTTCGGCTACCAACCACAAACGGAGGTCGTTAACCGCAGCCTTGAGACATACCTAAGGTGTTTTATAGGTGACTTTCCACAGCAGCAGAGCAGGTGGCTGTCATGGGCTGAGTTTTGGTTTAATACTTCCTACAACAAGTCCATTGGTATGACACCCTTCCGTGCGTTGTATGGGCGAGATCCCCTGTCTTTATTTCACTGGGATGATACTCAATCTAGTATGGATGACATCAATACTAATCTCCAAGCTCGTGACTTAATTCTTAAGGAATTAAAAGCCGCCTTGGAGAAATCTCAGCAATATATGAAGGAGCAAGCTGACAAGAGATGAAGAGAGTTGCACTTTGAAGTGGGCGATTTTGTCTATTTGAAATTAAGACCCTATAAATTCAAGAAGCTATCTTGCAAGCCTAATGAGAAACTAGCTCCTCGATTTTACGATCCCTATAAAGTATTGTCCAAAATTGGTAAGGTGGCTTATAGGTTGCAACTGCCTCATACTACTAGGATACATCCAGTATTCCACATCTCTCAATTAAATAAGTCTTTGTCTCCTTCTAGTACGGTTCAAGATATTCTTACTGCCCTGACGGATGAGTTGGAGTTGAGGGTTCAACCAGACCAAGTGTTAGACATTAGCCGAGCCAATGATGGTACCATACGAGTCCTTATCAAATGGGTGGGACCGCCTAACCGTGAGAATACGTGGGAAGAGGCTGCGGTCATCCAACAACAATTCCCACATTTCCACCTTGAGGACAAGGTGTCTCTTGAGGGTGGGGCAAATGATGGGCTTGGGACTGTAGCTAGGTACTCAGGTAAAGTGTACACTAGGAGGCCCATGGGAGCGGGACATAAGTTGGGAGAGGGAAGGAGTGATGATTGTAATAGAATCGGTGACGTGGGTAGGGGACATTAGAGGGGTAATAAATTGCATGGGTATTAGTCGGTCTGCATGGACTGAGGAGGTAAGGAAGGGTTGGGCAGTAAGGAGACGTTGGCCTCTCGAATGCCAATGGTGTTATTTTCTTCCGTTCTTTGTAATTTTTCCGGTGAGCTTCATCCTCTGTCAGTTTCTCAAAGGAATTCCCCTACTGTTTTTACTAATAATACCATCGGAAACATTCAGCGAACTCTGGTTCCCATCAAGAGCCAAAATATATAGATTCTTTTTTTTGTAATTTTTACTTATTTATTTGTTGAAGCTACCATTAAAATTCAATGTGGGCAATAACCATGCTTTGATACCGTGTTGAGAATATAGGAAACGCAAAAGTTAGGCAGAAATAGAAGGGACTAAACACATGTATTATTGAAAGACTCAATGACTGCATGTGTAGACCATTAACTTCTACTTATAATATGACCACACACAGACATTTTCTATATTTTGAGTGCATTACAAGTAAATCTGCTTATCCTACAAAAATTTCCTAAAACTTTAAAAACTATGAATCCTTGGGACAAATGAAAAAAACTGCATTTGTGGAAAGTGTACAATTAATGATATGGAATGTCAAGTGCTCTTCACTTGTATAGAAAATTGATTTATAAGAGGAAGATTATGTGCCCCTTGATAACAACAAGCCTAGCAAGTAGCAACCACATTCAGTACTTAAAGAACAACAGATTTTAATGCACCTGCAATTTAGATTCAAAATCCTCTGGTGACCAGTGCATCAAATTGCACTCATGATTTAATTCAAGCTCTCCAGCCACAACCTGCAAGCAAGTTGAACACATAATTAGAAAAAAAAAAAAAAAAAAAAAACCCCTCAATGCCTTGACAACATGCTCTTGTATAATATGCCATAAGCAGGACAGAACATAACTTAAAATAAACTAATTAATCTGATATAAGCTTGTGATCATAGTTTCAAATTAAAAATTTCTGTCAGGCACAGCTTGACTAGAGCTTCTAATAGAGCTATTAGGTTGTTATTATTATTGCTCCGTGACTAGTACTATCAGTTTGCTAATATTTTACATCTGCCGAAGGTTTAATACTATGGCTGAAGTTGGGGGAAATTGAAGCAATTGAGAAAGTTGTAAGGAACTTCAGACAAGGAACTCCATTCCTTGTGAAACTATTTCATCCCCTTTCCCAAGTCCCCTGCATCTCCAAGCCAAGTGAAGCCTAAATATGATGTCAATGTATAAAATAAAACAAACGTCGCATTTATTCTATCAAATATATATAAGTTTGCCTTTCATTGCACAATATTAAAATAAGGTGGCTAGTTGTACACCACATGCACCATGATCATCATCATTGTTGTCATTACTGTTTTGATTAATGTAGGTTTCTATGTGTATTTTAGTGTGTGTGTATATATATATATATATAAAAACTAAACATCGCACCCCTCCAGCACCAGCAGCCATTGCAGGAGCAATGAGAACATTAGCTTTCCCCATAACATCAACAGCCTCAGGTGTACAAGGCATGTTAGAACCTAGGATACAAACAATTTACAGTAATTTTCATTAGTAGAGAGGATAGAAGGGAAAATGAAAGCCAATTGCATCTTATAAGAAAAACTACCTTCTACTAGTATACGACAACCTGAATTAACCAAATTAATGGCATCAGATTGATCAATTTCATTCTGGGAAGCACAAGCAAATGCAATATCACACCTTTCATTCCAGGGTTTTGCTTCGTCATAATATTTGGATCGACCATAGGTCTTTGAATAGTCTCTACATATGCCAAATTTATAAGTAATTACTACAATCATGTAAACTTTCCACTGTGAAAAACATGATGGCAACTGAGTGAGACAAACCTCAGACTTCTCTGTTGAGCTTTGATATCTCTCAAGACAGATACTTTCATGTAATCAAATCCATCCTCATCAACCAGATATCCTCTTGAATCTGAAAATATGTATGGTTAAAATAAATTGTGTATGCCTTCGTATGAACAGGATACATAAATGAACTCAAAATCCTGAAAGCTCTGACGAGAATCCTAAATCTGATTATTTATAGATTTGAATGGTTATGGGTATAAAAGAAAGTAAACTTGAAGCCTGTCACTGTCAGGTAATTTAAAGCAGATTTCCATTCTTATTGGGAAGATAAATGAATGCAAACAGCGTCATAGCAAATGCAGTAGGCACTATATATCACACAGAATAAATATTACCAGATACTGTGATGGGAAGAGCACCGTAAGCAGTTAACTTTTCTAAAACATGCATTGCAATCTTTCCAGAACCACTTACGGCACATCTACAGGAAAAAATATAAGTATCAGAATAATCTATAATCACAAACGTGTCAAACCAATTTAAGAAGCAAGCTACAAGGTATAGTCTAGTGGTGTGGGTAGTTAGCAAGAGGTATAAGGATTAAATCCTTGCTCAGACATGTACCCATAAAAAATGTAAGAAGCAGCAAATTCCACATTAGACAATTGATTGGAAAAAAAAATAAAAGAAAACTTAATGAAAGAAATTTAACATCTTCAAAGGAATTTTAAACACAACATAAATTTTGTAAAAAGAAAAGTTTGAAAATATTAAAGAATACATATATAGCAAGAAATGAGGTTAAAAAAGGTAGCACCTAAATGGGTAGCAACAATCTTTATCAAATGGCCTAAACTAAGAGAGGAACCTTAATCCTTTGAGTTCTTTATTCATGTCAGCAAGTATAAGCTGAGCAAAGAAAACCTGCAGATGGATGAAAACCTTGTCATATGTAAGAACTTAAATCAAGTATGCACAGAAACTTTTTGACAATATTCTAGTGAGAATGATGAATGAGCATGCTATATGGTGAGATAGAAAAGATAAAGAAAGAAAAAAAGTCTCACATTGGGAAGGTGAAAGAAGATAGAAGGCCATATAAGTGTTGAAGTTAGCCTACCAAATTGCCTTAGGCATTTTGGATGAAAGTTTGACTATCAACATTTATAAATGGCCTAACAACTCTTCCACTCTAACTTGGACCAAGGACCATAATTTCCAACACTATATAATATATACCATTGTCCTGAAAATGTGAAAAGTTAAGTGATAGGAAGCCAGTGACGAAGATGTATGAGGGGAAAAGTAAGGCAGGCCACAGGAGAAAAAGGAGAGTAGATGAGGAAAATATGTGACTATGGGCATGGAAATATATACATAGTTGGTGACAAGAGCACCAGTGAAGGAAGTTGGCTAGCATGTTGCTATGAGAAATAAAAGGAGAACAAGGAGGGGAGAGAGGGTAAGGAAAGTTTTGGGGAGACAATTTGGGAGATATAAAGCAGTCTTGAATTGTCTAGAGCCTGTCTGTTTTCTGGTCTCTCTCTTGCTGCTTTGGATTTTTTTTCTCTCAGGTTAGAGCGATCAGCAGCAAATCAGAGGTAAAATTCAGCCCAAAACTCTATTTTCCTGCTGTCTTTTTGTTATTTACGGCATCCTAGAGTTTGGGTCTCCATCAGTGGGTTGGCAGAATTGAGATGTTAGGCAACACTACTCCAAGCCATAAGAGAGTGCCATTTTTTTAGGAAAAGACATGCACAGAGTGACACTTACAGGACCAGTCATAAGTTGCTAATTTGTGAAGGAAAAAACAGTTAAAAAGTCTACTGTAGAGTACACCATTCTTTCACGTCCCATCATACATCCACATATAGAATGTAAAGGAATTTAAGTTAAATTACCAGGCCATAGCCTGTAGCTTCAGTTCGAAGACTGGAGCCAGACCAAAATATCCTTGGCCCTGTAAAACTTCCCTGCATAAGTAAGGCATACATATAAAAAAAAAAACAGACAAATTACTTAGTTTTCCATGCTTCCATGTCACTGAAATAATAGGTATCCCACAATTTGATGTGCATGAACTAATCAGGTGTTACAGAACTATACATGATACAGTGTGTGCCAAGTATGTGCACAAAATTGTGTACATCAAAGCAATCAGCCAAATTAATAAAGGGACAAAAACAAAAGCATACAAACATAAAGTATAGCAAATCTACATTAATCAGCTATAAAAGAGAAATTATAAAATTACTAAATATGACAAAAAGATAATGCAACTCCAAATCTGGATAAACCAGAATTTTCATGGATAGTTTATGTCACTGCCTCTCTGCCAGGACAAAGTTTTTTGTTCATAGCTTCCTTATGGTGTAGGTGTCACAGAAAGGACTCTTTAGAGAGATTTCTCTTTCAGCCATGCAGAGAGATTTTTACCATGTATTACATTCTAGACTCATCCATTTTGTGTTGCAACAGCTCCAAATCAGCTCCATGCTTGCTTTTAGAATTCCCAATAGCTAGCTAAATTTTGAATTGGCTTTTTTGAGTTTTTAAAGAATATTGATTTCCACAGCTGTTCATTAAATTCAAACGTTTTAGGAAGAGTTGTGTAAGTTCGCTAAGTATATAGTTTTATTTTTGTATATATGGTTGCAACACATATATCTTCCAGGATACATTTCTTTCTTTGTTCCTGCTTAAAGATGGGGTTGTCCACCCAGATTCTCTGCAGTGTTCAGACTGGGTATTTTCAGTGATATCATTGCAAGATATGCAGAGATATTTGTGTGCTTTGTTGTATTGATATTTTCCCTTTGTGCTCCATTTTGGACAAAAAAAAAAAAGAAACTTAATTTCTAGCAATAGAACTTTCTTAGGGGAGAAAAACCTGCTCAATTTGGTATAACATCAAGTGCATAAAGCAAGTGATCTTTAGATCTGAGAGATAGAAACAGGAGTAAAAAAAATCCAAAATAAATAACAAAACATGATTGCCTCAAATAATTAGGACTGGGTTGGATTACCTGAAAATGACCAGCCAGTCGTCTATATTGTCCAAAGAGATATCCCATTTCTCGAGTACCAACACCCATTTCCTCTGATGGAAGGTCCTATTATAAATCCACTAAGAGAATAAAAAGATGTTGAACAGACCTTGAATGTGCAGAAAAAGAATCTACTTACAGTTACCTTGTCAGGACCGAAGTAACGATACATCTCATTCATAAAGCTTTGGCAAAAGCGCATAATCTGTTGGCTTATCAAAGTAACATTTAGAAATTATACAAGTACTTGAATAGAGATTAAATGAAACAAACTGGAGATTCACCTCATTATCACTTTTTCCTTTTGGATCAAAATCGCTTCCACCAGCTGCCCCTCCTAATTTGTAAGGTGATAAGGCATTCTTTAAAGTCTGTAGAGGAAAAATATGATTTATAATCTGGAAAGTGAATATTTTGAATCACAATTTTATAATATGATACAAAAAAATCTTAAAAATGCTTTCTTTGCTCCTCAAGTTTTACAAACCTTACGAAAGAGCTTCCTATATAATTGGAATCAGGGCATCTCACATATTAGTATCTCACCCCTTCCATTTTCAATTAAGATGAACGTAGAAAAACATAAGCACCTAAGAGTTTCTTTCTTTCTTCTCCCACTTGATAGAAAAAGGAAATTTTATTGATGAAAGAAGTAAAAGTACAAGACCGGAAAACAGGTAACCTCCAAAGGAAATGCAGAAGGAGGAAAAAGAACACAATAAAGAGAAAATATCTACACAATAACACCCCAGCAATGTTCAAAGTACATGTAAGAAAACAAAGACATACTTCTTACATAGTATTGGAGGTGCCTAGGGATCTTAGATGTTCATTCTAAGACATCTGTGTCCCATAAGCCCCCAAAGAGAATATTTAGTAGAACTCAAACTCCACCCCCCTCTTCCTTCCTCTTATTGTATACTCAATCTGTTTTTCCTTTTATTACCTTTTGGACCATTTCTCTACAATTCTCTCTGCTCTTGCCTTTCTATTATCTTTCTTTTTCCTTTTGGTTTTTTTATTAGCAAACATCTTTGTTCATTTCTAAACATACATTAACATAACATGTGCATGCCCACGTATGTGGTTGCATATTTAACCTTGTTTGTTTGTGTGCTTTCCTCTTCTTTATCAAAAATTATAATAAATTAAGGAAGAAAACCTCATGATCTGTATATTGTAGTGGCTGTCAAATATACCACAAGATTTTAATTGGCCATTTTTCGTGTACATCAAGTGTTTGAATAGAGAATGGACAAAATGGAACTGAATTAACATTGGCTAAGTTCTGACAAAAGTTAGGTCACAAACTCTAGTACAAAATATCTTACATTAAATACCAAATATATTCATAATACCTGTTCAAAACCAAGGAACTTAGCAATACTTAAATTCATTGACGGATGAAAACGAATACCACCCCTGCATGGACCCAATGACTGGTTATATTGTACCCGAAAACCCCGATTAACATGTGTCTCACCCCTATCATCTGCCCATGGAACTCGGAAAACAATCATGCGTTCAGGTTCCAACAAGCATTCCATGATGTTGACATAACTGAAACATTTATATGAATTGGATCCAGCCAATATCAAAGCATTAGCTTTCTCTAGATAAATGAATAAATAAAGAAATAAAACTTCATTTCCAAGAAACTCACTGTGAATTTTTGGCTATCACTCTTTCAAGAGCATGAACTGCTTCCTGGACTGACTGGATGAATTCAGCCTCATGAGGATCCCTTTTGAGTGCAGCTTCAACAATTGATCCAGCTGTTTTTGACATCAGAGCTTCAATTATAGAATTGTTAGGCCATACACAAAAGGATGTAAATGAAAGCATTTTTTATAAAACCAATAAGGAATTTGTACAATTTCCACACAATTAATAAACAAAAATAAAAATATTTGAGAAATTGGTTATGTAAAATCATTTTCATGAAATTTATCAAACAAAACAAGAGGAATGAGCATACATTCTCCAACTATTGATCATCTAAAACCTGAGATTTTAAGATGCAAAATTAAGGAACTTTACTTTGATATTAATTGGATGGAAAAAATAATATGATCTAATTCAGATGCATAAACAAAGCAATTAAAAAAAGTGTAGTTCGGATGCACTCAATTTTGCAAAGTAGCTTTCATGTATAAAGAAGAACCATTAAAAGGAACAACAATGAGGTTTCTGTCTGGCCAAAATAGGAGGAGGGGGAAGCGGTAAGATGGAGCAAGAGAAAGTAACAATAAAAAATGGTGGTATGCCATGGGATCCTCTCAAATAACTAAAATAACTGAATTCAAAGAAAAATTAGTATGGCCACACAACTGCATTTAGATTCAATATTTCTCTAAAAGCATTTCTACTTCAGTAACTCAAAGGATCAGCAATATGCAGCAGAAGAGCATTTTCCTATTATTGATAAATTGCATCTTTAGCACGATCCAACATATTCTATGACTCATATTTGCAATTGATTAAAATATTAGAATCACAATACAAGGCCATAAAAAATGAACACATTATTTGCACATGCCAGTGATTAAAGCATGCCGAGTTGGCCAACCTTTTACATAAATGGGCTTGTCAACAATAATTTTATCCTTGGAGGCCATTTGGAGACGAAGAGCCTCTTTGTGAAGCAAACTATTATTGTGTTCTTCTAGCGCACTCATCTGCATATTCCTACTGCCCTCATTCCCATAAGGATTTCTTCTATGCTTCCTCCCATACTCTCTGCAGACAGAGCAGAATATCCTTGCTGTCCCATCTTTGACATCAACATAGGCCCATTTGTAGGTGTCTGCCCACTCCTCCCTCCATCTTTTGACAACCTTCTTCTTCCTTTTTATTGATTGTGTCTTTGACATATCCCGGTCGTCATTAGGAAGTTGAGAAGCCATCACCATTTGCTTGCTGTCGCCGTGTTCTTCAGCAGAAGATTCTCTTGGTGGAACACCAATTAGAGTAGCATTACCAAATGAAGGATCATCATCCCCAGGTCCAATTTCTAAATCAATCTCTTCACCAATCTCCCTCACAACCAAGTGATGCCTCTGAGCTTGCTGAATCAAATTCATATCATCCAATGCAGAATTCATCCCTCTTCCAGTGGCTGGTAGCAACATTCAGCATGACAACTCTCTTCACGACTTTAAATCCAACACTCTCTGGGACAACAATAAACCAAGTAGGTCAATTAATTGACAGATACAGGAAAAAGGAGGAAAAAATAAATTATGTGACTTGAAGTCATTCATTCAACTTCATGAAATCGTTTGCTTTAATTAAGTTGGATTAACTGTGGTGTTACAATACAACAATGAAAACCAACAACTGCCTCTTTGATTCTCAACTCCCCATATTAGTGGAAAATGCAGACCACTAAGATCCTTTAGGTAGCCGACATTTGGCAAGAAAATAATAATTATATCATAATGCGGCACATAAGAGAACAAAAACCCCATTCAAGTCTTTCCAAATATCCTTTGACGATAATTTTGAACTTATTGGCAAGTCCCTACTTCATAAAAAACCCGTGACAAACAAAAATCCCTCTCCAATTGAAGATCATGTCTTCAGTCAACATAGCAATTACAAAATATTCTCCAAAAATTTCTCCCAAGCCCGGATTTAATGAATACCCTTTTCCTTCGACAATCAAATCAATAACGCACAAAGGCACAGCTAAAGACACCAAGCCAGAGCCCAAAAACTAAATTACTGATAAAAAGAATTTTCTTTGCCAAGGACCCACAAGTTAAAATTGAATACGAAGCAGTGCCCAGAACTTAAATTTCATCAGTAAGCTTAAGTACCTTTGAAATTTGACTGTAAGCGATGGATTAGAATTTAGAATAGCCCAAGTCATAGTTTCAGACTCCCTCCTGGCGTGCTCTATCCTCCTTCGAATTTGGTCTCATTGATTTCATGAGCGAGTCCGGAGACTGGGCGACGAAATTTTTAGTGTGATCTTGAGCCTCAAGATGAATGAAGGGTCCTTGATCAGAAGACAGCTGAGTTAGATTGTACAAGTATAAGATAAAGGAGTAAACTTTATTTGAAAGGTGATTGTTGTTGTTGCGGAGCGGAAGTGACTGATTAATTTTTCTGGGATCGTTTTTATTGTTCAGAAGTGGGGGAGATGTGAGAGAGAGAACGAGCAGGATGAACTCATGGGCAAAAATGGGCATACTATGATCACCAAAACACTTAGCGACTTATACGGTTTAGTGCCGTCTATGATTTTTTTTCTTCTTTGGAAAAAATACATATGATAATTAATTTGATAATTAAAAATATATTATATAATTATATAAAGTTGCACCTAGCATGAGTAACATAATGATAAAGTTTCTAAGTTTGTTTGAATATAATAGTACGTAAAAAAAAATCATGTCTCAAGTATTAAATTATTAAATCTTAATATATAAATTTATTTTTAAATAATTTATTCATTATCTGTCATGAAAAATAAATTTTTTGCTGATCATTGAAGAATATGATGTAGTTGGAATATGGCTATTATCCTTGGTCTTGGACCTGAAAACCATGAATATTCTAATCCATGCAATTTGACTACAAGAGTGACGTTAGACTTGATTACTGGAGCATACCTTTTAAAATTTATATTTGTATTTGGACTAAAAAATGTGTGATCTTATATTTTAATTAGAATTGTTTTATTTAAATTTTTTAAGTTAAGCTAATCAAATTTTTTAAACTCATGATCAAATTAATTTTTTTAAAACTTAAAATAAATAATATAAATAATTGTTATTATTATATGTAAATATATATATATATAGTAAAATTATAAATACAGATAAATTAAATAAATTTTTATACTAGTATAAATTTTTAAAATAAGAGTATTTGTTTTTATGTTTTTATTAAAATGTCATTTTATATTAAATTTTTTTAAATAATAAATTTTTTAATTAAAAAAATATTTATTCGGACTCACACTTTTAAAAAGTTAAAATTGACCCATTTTACAAATAAGGTTTGTTTAATTTTATATTTGGGCTTTATTTATTTCAAGTTAAACTTATCAAATTAAATAAACATTTTAAGATATGATTAAATGTAAATTTAACAAAACATTTAAACCATATATGATTTTTTTATATTCTTTTGAAAAAAATCCATATGATAATTAATTAGATCATAGAAAATATGCTATTCAATTTTATAAAATTTCCTGTCCCGAGTATTAAATTATTAAACTTTTAGAAAATTTTATTTTAAAAAATTTTATTCATTATCTGTCCTAAAATATATATTTTTGCTAATCATTGAAGAATATGATATAGTCGGAATATGGCTGTTATCTTTTGGTCTTGGACTTGAAAACCATGAATATTATAATCCATGCAATTTGACCCCAAAAAAAAAAACCAAAATTAAATGGAAGCTTGCTGCCTTTTCTTTTTAAAGACTAAATCAACAATTTAATCCTTGAATATCAAATATTTTTAACTTTAATCTTAGAAATTGTGGTTCTTAATTACTTTAGCATTTTTTTAATTATTCAATAAAAAAATCACATGTATCAAATTAGTCAATTTTAAAAACTTTTTTGTGCATGTACTAATTTCATAAATAAAACCTAAATAAACTCACTAATTTTAATTGTGTTTGGCTTTTCGTTTAGTGTCAATTGAAGCTTATTTGAAAGATGAGGGTATGTAATATATGACACATGTTTGAGTTTTTGTTTGCAAATGGCTTTTGCCTTCCAAACTCACAAAATTTTTGCTTATATGTTAAACCAAAATCACATTTGATGCAAATCAAATTACCCAAATTCATGTTCCCCAAACACACCATTAGTCTTTTATTCACTTATTTGTCGCGTACCTCAGCCCTCGTCGAGAAACATGTAACATGGCTTATAAACGTAAGATGTTCATTTCATATTTCTGTGGGGTTTGAAATTGACTTGGATTTTCATAAGAAACTGCTGAGCATTAGAACGTTAGATTACAAATTTTGAAATTTTTTGCCATGTGTAATCTTTAAATTTAATGAATCATCAAATTGTGTATTTCCTTAAATATTAGTTATTAGATATATATATTTTTTAATAAATGTAAGAAATTTGGATTAATTTGAAGGAGATTTTCAATCTAAGAAGTCAAAAATATACTTTATATCCATAAGCTCCCGTGGAGCTCCACATGGAAGTAATATACAAATTCATTTAACTTTCTGCATCCCCATTCTTTATATTTTTTAAAAAATGTAAGTATCTAACAGTTAATGTTTAAAAAAACGTATGATTTGACGTTTCAAATTAATCTCGACAATTGTATTTAGTAAAAAATTTTAAAATTTGACCACACATAATCCAAAATTTTGATCCAACAATTTAGATTTAATTGGCTAATATTCATTATCCCATATTCATATCATCAATTCAAAATTATTGCCCTGTTGAATATGTTGGCTGTCCAATTGAACAAGTTACTTTAACTTCATTCCTTCTTACAAATTATGAATATAAAATTATCATTCAAAAATTTGAAACTTTCATATGAAATTTTTATCCCTTTCCTAATTTGGGAACTTTACTTTTCGTTGACTGTGATTGTCTTTTTATAATTATGTCTTTTATTAAATTGTATTCAAACTAATGTTAATTTGCAAATGTTATAATGCCTATTAGTGAATTGTTATATTTTAAATAAAAGAACTATATTATAATATAGTATTTGCTGTTCTTAACTTTTCCATTTACTTCTAGTATAACTCACAAATAAAAGAAGAGAATATTCGTACATTTCAATATTTAACTCTTATATAGGAGAAAATAAATTTATTCTCATATTTTCTATTTTATTCCATTTTATTTTAGGTAAAATATTGGGTGTACTCAAAGTTATGAGTACAGTACATTCAGTTATAATATAGGGATATAATTATAATATTATTATTTTTTAGATTGAGATTATTACAATTATATCACTACCTTATAACTATCTTATAATTAAGTGTACTGATACACTCAAAATTGTAAATGTAATAAAGATAATACCTTATACTATTCATAAAAAATTTCAAACCAGTTAAGTTGATCAAATAAATTTTTTTAAAAATAAAGATCAAGCAAACGAATAGGGCAATTAATATGATCACACCATCCAACTCTATTAAAATACAAAATTGTGCTAAAAATGACAATTTTTTTTTAAACTAATTTTTTAGAAACTTTAAAGTTGAACAAAATTTGTAGGTATTATCAATGGTGTAATTTTAGGTATTATCTTTGGTACAACTTATACCAGTATAATCACTATATGTTACACTAAAAAAAAAAAAATGTGACAATAATAATTATATGCTAACTTAAATAACTTATTGTATTTACAATTGAACCCCAATATTTTTAGATTTTATTATTTAACTCCAAAATTTTTGAAAATATTTTCAATTTACCCCTCTACCTTTTATTTTATCGTAACCTCACAAAACATTAGTTTATAAATTCAAAATAAGAATAAAATTATGAAATTATTGAAAAAATAAAAAAAAATGCACAGAGGTGAGTTAGATAAAATTATAAATTAATATTTCAGTGTAAATTATTGAAAAATAAAAGGTAAAAGAAGCAAATTGAAAATTTTTTAAAAAATTTTAGGTTCATCAATAAAATCAAAATATAAGTACAACAAATTTTATTGAATAGTTATATAATCAACATAATATGACATATCTTTATCTTAATATGTCATGTAGTAATTATCACTATAGTTATTAAAATCGCGAGTCAACTTGTTAAACTCGTTGATTTTATATTTTTTAGTAAGAAAATTGATTTAACTCGGTCGTAGAATTAGAATTAGAGTAGACTCGGTCAAATTCAAATAGAATTGGTAAAACTCATATAAAATCGGTCAAACTCAGCAAGTCTAACTTTAAGTTTAACATAATTATTTTAGCCATTATACATTAAAAAAAATTATATCACAAATATAATTACATTATTATAACTCTAATACATTCTACTTACAATTAATAGCAAATGACGTATTACATTGTGATTAAATAGTTAACTCTACTTTCAAATTTTGTGAAATTTTTTTTCCATTACATAGCTTAAAATACATTATATATATGTGTGTGTGTATTTAATATTTACTCTAACTTGTTTACACTATTATTACTATTAAAATTACTATTATTTTAAATTTTAATTACTTTGAATTTCTATATTAGTAAGTATATAATGACAAAGCCTGCATTTAATTTTCTTTTAATAAATTTAATTTCAACACTTTTATAAAAAATTTTAAACTTAATTTCTACTTAATTAATTATAATTAAATATAATTAAAAATTCTATGGTTCGAATATTTTTTTTAATAATATATTTTTATTATTCCTTAGTTCTATAATTAGAGTTATTATAATGATATTTTGTACATATGAATGAATTTTTATTTATACCTTTAAAATTTGGTTATGTTTAATAATTATTTATAATTAAAAATAAACTTTTATAAGTTAATGTTACCAGTTTATACTCATTTACTATCCTATCTAAACTTACAAATTTGACCACATTGATTACCACAATATAACCAATTTAATGTTTGCAACAAAGATTTTATTAATTTTTTAATATATTGAACTGGACTTGATGATGAACTAAGATATTTTGTGGGCGGTGAATGCACAATTCTGAGGCTGATATGCACAATTATGAGAGCAGGTTTTCTCGTAACTGAAGAATCTCTAGTAAAAAATAATAATAAAATAATAATATTATTAATATTTTATTAATATTAAATTAATAAAAATTATTTTTTTATTTATAAACAGTAACAGGAGAACCTGAGACGATCCACAGTCGCACAATTACATGCCCAAAGTTTAGTGGCGTGAGGACAGCAATCACTTATTTCTTAGTTGGCTCTGACTACGTTCATTAATTGGAAGAAGAAAAGTCATATAAATTATTGTGAAGTGAACCCAATTTATTAAAGATGTTTAAAATATTTCAAAGATGAGTTTTATTTAAAAAATATATAAGTAGATGACGTTTTATATTGTCAAGCATGATTTCCCTGATTTATTAATTTACAGTGACTTTACTGTAAAATTTTTTTTTTAATCATATCTTCATCTTTGGTCTTTTAGCTGGCAAATAAATGGTAAAGCCCAGCCTCATTTATGAGAGTTTTATCATCTACGTATGTATATACGTACAGACACAAACATATATATATATATATTAAAAATTGTTTCAAGCTTCATCTGGAACAAACAATTTTGAAAAACCAAATTGGAACCCAGAAGGGTTTATTATCAGTAAGCGTCTTTAAATTAACCAAAACCATTAAATTAAATTTTTAAATCTTTTATTACGGTCATATAAAATTTTTAAAAATTACCAATTTTAATTTTCAAAATTTTATATACAAGTCATAATAATGTTATGGTTATAGCATAAACCCAACAGAAGAGGATCCCAATTGTTTAAAAACACCTTCTTGAACTACATGGAGGAGACCAATTGACTAAAAAAAAAAAATTAAAACATGAATAATATTTAAGGGTTCAAACCTTTTAATATACCCAAAAAATATATATTTTATATATCAGCCTAATCCAATGAAGATCTAAATTCTAAGATACTTTCTTGTAATTATCAAACTTTAAATTAATAAAGAAAGATAAAATTTCCTCTTATCAACTAAGCTAACCAGTTCAGTTACGGCAATTATCTTTGAAATGCAAAACTTGATCATCTTGTCCATTATGAGTCAATGATGGGTACTGGCAAACAACCCTAGTATGACCAAGCCTGAAGTGAAGCATTGACATGTTGGGGTATTTGATGTTCATCCTTTTCAAACCTAAAATTGCAGAATTTGACATTCTGTTCTTTCCTCCTTTTGACAAACTGATTAATCAACCCCCACACATCTGCTGGGTCGTAAATGAAATGTAATAACTTGGACGACAGAGTGGTCCAAATTCAGACACATCATTCATGAGAATGAGGTCCATGAAGATGACTTCAAGATTAAGGTGTTGCGGTTGAAAATGGAAACTCAAATCAACTAATCGTAGACAAGTCTTTCAATTCAATAACCCAACTAATTCATGTTGAAGATGGTTATGGAGGGAAGCTATGATTTGAATGAGGGCTAGGAATCACACTTTTTTACATCATGCTGACAACAATTTAGAGTGTTAATTATAGAAAGCTGGACCTGCTGTGAGGTTGAACTTTTCTAAATTAGATCTCTAATTCTAATTAGAAACTTGTGTTATCATGTCTAACATATAAAATCTTTAGACAGATATTGAAATTTATGAGTGAGAAATTTGAAAGATCTAAATTTTCATAACAACGTCTTAATTTCAGAGACCGAGACTAGTACTATTTGAACTAGAAAGGACCTTTTAACTCCAATATGTTGACATCTAGAATAGGAGCAACCCCAATAAATTCTAGTTGAAATTGCAAGACTTCACAACAGTAAGCTGATAAGCTCAAGTTCACTTCAAAGTTCAAACTACAAATTCAAACTTCAAACCATACAGACAAGGTCAGTGCCTATATTCATAAATACCAAAGAAGGTAAGCATTGAAAAGTCTTGGCCGTGAATGGGATTTTTATGGACTTGACAGAGATTTTATGGCTAATTTAATTAAATCTTTTCTTCTTTTTCCTTTGATTTCAATAGGACTATCAGCCGACAACTTTGGGAATAAAAAACTATATCCAAAATCATACTCAATTGAACACTTGAACCATGTGGACGTCAAGTGACAGGGTTTTAGAAAAATTGAAAAAAACATTAACAACTGGTGCACTTTGAATTTTCCCCATATCTTCCTCCATTCCCTCAAAAGTCTAATAAAAATGCACAAACGAATTGTTATGATTCAATCCCATACAGCCATAGATTCTTGAAAAACTATGCAAAAACATATACCATATTATACGTATCAAATACAGATAGATTAAATTAGAATCCCAAGCCATGCAAACACTTCCTCTACATCACAACCACAGCCATTAATTCTAACAACACTCATATGTATCCCTCCATAATTACCCTTCGATATGATTTTCTATTCCTTCCCCCCCCCCCCCCCCCATAATTATAGAATACCATTCACAAACAAATCAAAAAACAAAGAGAGCCATTACCTAAAAGATGATGCTACTTTAGTGGCCTTCCGGTATGAGATCCTCCATTCCACCGCATCAGAAAATGCTGCTTGAGTTAATTATAATCACTCATCTCACAACCAGTGTCTAAGTATAAATATCAGAATCAGCATACCAAAAGAGTTCTGTTATTGTCTCTACTTCTTCTACTGATAGCTTGAGCCTGGGGTATATATTGCAAGATCAGACCACCCACTGCTATTACCATTCCAACAGCTTGAATCGCCAATTTGCATACCCAGAAAGCTCTCTGAATTGCCGTTGCTCTGCCTCTCCATCACCGGGTTTCGACCCGGATCCGAATTCTTCGCAGAGCCAGAACCCACATTCTCGCTAAATTCACCCAGTTGCATCATTTTCAAACCAGACCCATTTGAATTCAAACCGTCTAATAAATTCCCCCACTGCCCAGTCGATGCCAGAAGTGAGCTGAAACTCCCACCAATGTTCATCTGACCACTCGGGTTGGCATAAGCCGGGGTCGGGTCAGGATCCGGTTGAGCTGCAGACGCAGATGACGCCGATGGAGAAGATGATGAAGCAGAAGAGCGTTTGGTAGTGGATGAACGTTTCGTGTTCTTTCGGCTTCCACCACCAACAGGTATGTTTCGGAGGGCACCGCCTTTGGTCCAATACCTTCTGCAATTCTTGCAAAAATGACGTGGCTGCGAGAGGTTGTAGTTATTGTAGTAGCAGAATTTGGTGTTTGTGGAATCACAACGAGGGCACTTAAGCTGTTCTTGTTCAGGAAAGTGGGGTTTCATTGGTTGGAATGCCGTTGGGTCTTGCATTCTCATATCCCTGAATAGAAATCCAATCCTAAAACCCTTTCTGCCTTCGACAAAGAGTCTTACAGGAATACGGACAAGAACAACACCACAGTAAGGATCTTAATTAAGCTTCAGAAATGGGATCATAGGCTTTTGAAGCTGTGAGGTGGCGAAAAGTTTAGGAAGCAGAAAGTAGAAAGAGGACAAAAAGGTATGGATATTTTATCAGACCCCTGGAATGGGTTTTAATTTAATAGAGCAATCCAAAATCACACAAAAGAAAAAAGAGAGAAGAACTCAAAACCTTCTCAGGCAAAATAAGCTATGATAAAGAGACAGAGACTTTTACACGAACATGGGTACACACACACAGGGCAAACTCCAAGTTGTGCAGAGTGATTGATTGGGCATATCTGATGAAGTCTTCGTCTTGGCTTCTTTGCCTTAGACAATGAGTGAAAAAGCAGACGGATCTATCTCATGGAATTTAAGAAAACGCAGAGAGAGTGTGCAAGAGGAGAAAGAAAATCAAAGGGTGAAGATATTTGGAGTGTGAAAATGTTGACGGGGATGACCTATCTATCAGTTTGTCTGCGTGAGAATGACGACCAGCCCAGACTTCAAATAGATAGTGAATTCTGCTCTCTCTCTCTCTCTCTGTTAGAGATTGGCTCGAGCTTTTTTCAGTGTAGTCCTACAAAAGGTTAACCTTTTTAATTATAACAATGCTTTTTGATGCTTTATCCTTTTCCAAAATTATAGCTACAGCATCCAAACGAGTCAAAATTAGAAGAAATATTACATATTTTTGTTGTTAAATTTTTTTACTTAAAATTTGGTATAATAGGTGTATAATTTTCTAAAGATAACATCATATCTATATGATTTTATTAAACGATTTTTTCAATTAAATTTTATATTTATTGTATTATTATAAAAAAAATTATTTTTTTAACCTATAAAAAATCTATTAATCTATCGTCTTTTAAATTGAAAACCTGGATGCAAGATATTGCATTTAATCGTAATCGTTAAAATAGAATATCTCTTTTTAATAATTCGTATTTGATTAATAAAAACTTCGTCATATTAGGGTAATCTTGCGCGTGCATATATAAATAAATATATATATATATATATGAAAAAATAATTTTTAAAGTTGTTCAAGTGAAAAATAATTAATATAAAATTTGAATATACTCTTGCTGTAATAATCCAAATAACTCGAGAAAAAGTAGTGCGGACACATCTTTTAAAAATTCGTTATTATTAATGTATACCATTTTTCACAAAATTTAAATGTATAATAAATTAGAACCACCTCAAAACCTTTAGCTTTTGTTTGTTTGGGCCAAAAAAGCAAACTGTAGCTTATTTATTATGTAATATTTAACAATCGTAGTTAATATTTCAGTATATTTAAAGTAACCTAAGATTTCCATCTTACACGTTTTAATTTATTTATTCTTATCAATTTGCTTGAAAATTTTTAATAATTATTCCAATTTTGACATGAGTACTTTTTCTGTAATTGATACGAAGAAATGAATAATTTTAAATTCACATAAGTTGATCACACCGTAAATAATATAATATAGGTCCGAATAGATGCATGATTGAAAAAAATGCAAAAGGAGACAAATTAGGGAATTAGGGATTAACAACATAAATTCCCCGAAGTAATAAACAAATTAGTAACAAATCGACACGTTTATTCCTTGCTTTTGTTTTATTTTCCTTGTCATATTAAGACTCCTTTGTCCCATTAATCAAATCTAATATTCTAATATTCGTTTTTCCATCATATTTTCCCGGAAACCAGACATCAACTGAGAAAATAGTGCCAAAGAGAATTCGAATTTTTATTATTATTTTTAAATATTCATAGTAGATAATATCGTATTATTAGACACATAAATTATTGGAAAAAAAATTAAACATTAGAAAGCTTAAGCTTTTTATCATCTCAATTTTAATCCAGAACGAACCTTTTTATAAATAAAAAATAATAATGAGTCCAAATTTAATTAATATTAAAGAATATTAAGAATTTAAAATTATTTTTATATATAATATTTAAGAAAATCAATAAATATATGTATGAACTTAAGTGGAGCCGAGCCGAGCAGAGTCACGGCTCAACTAACACTTACGTGGCAGCAAGCCACAATGTGATAAGGCTGAGCCGTGGCCCACTGGGGCTTGCGTGCGAACAAAGCAAGCAACATTGAGAGGGGGCATCATGTGAGTTTTGAAGAGCAAATCAGGACCGTTGAAGTTACAGGAGATGCATATCTGGGACGTCAAAGTGTCGTCCAGTGATGGGAGCAAGAAACGTTGCGTTGAGTTACCGTCACCCCACGGTGATCAAGTCACCGGCGACACGTGGCGGAACCCCATGAGTGGCACAAGCACTAATGAGTGGAAAGTGGTGGTGCAGCCCGGGACCGCTGAACCAAAATGAGTAATCTCTGCATCGAGAAAGCGCAAAAGCTACAGAGGGTGGTGGCGGCGACGTGAGTGAATGATAATTAACGAGAAATGGAAAATTAAATAGAAAGAAAGAGATCTTTGTACGTTTCTATTTTTTTATATGTTATTTACTCAATTTTTTTTTTATAATTTTCACTCAAATGAAATTATATAATTTTAAGTCAATGTGTAACTAAAAAGGATTTTAATAATAAGAAAATGCTCCTTTTACCTTTTGGTCTAAGAAATTTTGAGTGTCAAAACAATTCTTTCAAAATTGTAAAACACTTATTAAAAAATCACAAACAGATCGTTTTAGCTCTCCACATAGAGACTATATTTTTTTTTAGAGTTTATGATTTTTCAAAAGAACTTTTGGCATACAAATATTTCAAAGAATAAAATGACACAAAAAAATAATTTTAAAAAGTAAAAAATAGAGAATAAATTTTATATACATTTTTATTTTATTTTTTTATGTCTCTTTATATTTTCAAGTGAAATCATAAAGAATCCATATTCAAAGGATAAGGACAAAGAAGGTGGGTCCCACAAAATTGTGATTGGATCGGCTTTTGTCAATTAGTTCGAATGATGGACGGTGATGATTGTGAGAGAGAAGATGATGAGAGAAAAATGGAAAATGAGGAAATAAAGACTTTAATGGGAGAGATGGATTGGAATTGAAGACAATAACCGTTCTCGTGCGCCAAATTGAAGGAATTAGATGGGCCCCATTTACCACTATCCCTTTAACGGTGAAGCCCAGCTATGCGGACTTCAAAAAATATTACCTAATTCTAATTTACTTATGTGAATTTAATATATTAATTTTTAATAAAAATTTTTTAATAATATTTTTTAAAATAAATTTATTGAAACTGATATATTAAATTAATTAAATATATCAAAATTAATTAATATTTTTTCATCTAGGCTCTACATTTTTTTATTGTAATTTTTATTTTTTCAAGATATATATATATATATATAATAAAATTAAAAAATTAGCAGAGAGTTCGTGTGATATATGAAAGTAACGTCTAAATTTTAAATTTTAAATAATTTATATTTTTCAAAAAAATTAAAAATGAAAACAAAACAAAAAAAATAAATACAAACAAATACAAACTCTGAGTAGAAAAGAGATGAAAAGTAATGCATAGTAAATGAAAAAAAAAAGGACTTATGGATAATCATTTATATATTTGTTATATTATTTTTTAAAAATAAAGATATAACGAGTGTAAAATTTTATAATTATATTTTGATGTATATATGATTGTTATAAATAATTGTATAATGTTTAATTATATCATATATTTTTATATTATTATTAATTAACCAAACATTTATCATATATTGATTAAAAAATTTAAAATTATAAGTAGTTGTATCTAAATCTAATCCATAATAAATTTATGTTACACACGGTCAAAATTCTTTGGAAAAGTACATAAGAGTCAATTAGCAATCCATTTTTTAAACTATTATTTTCAAATTGATTCAATGTTTTTTCACAAATTAATATTAATACATATATGTTAGAGGATAATCTAATAAATAAAATTATACATTAAAAATATTTTGTGTATAATGATGATGTAAGAGACACGTGTGCCGTTATGATTGCTGAGGATGGCTTCAGCCGCTGAGGAGGGAATGAATGGCATGTGAGCTTCATGAAAATACCTAACCTCTCTCATCACACTCCTCACAGTTTCTTTACATTTTTTCACACTTCATTCATAATAATAAGACCCAGTCAATTCCCATACAACTTGTGTGAATGATTTCAAGGGAATATTTGATCATAAATTTAAGATTTTATTGAAAATTTATGATTTTCAAATTGTTTTAGAAAACAACTCAAGAATTCTATATGTCATTTTTTTTAATTATAAACAAATTTTGACATGAGATTTTGATTTAAAACTCCCTTACATTTATTCGATTGATTTCAGCCTAAAATGTTAATAAAAATAAGCATGAATTATTATGTAATAGTGAATTATATATATATATATATATATATATATATATATATAAAACAACTGGACAAAATTATATGATCGAAGAATTCAAGTTATTCAAAAGAAAATTTAATCTTTGAACCGTTTAAAATTTTGTCAAACTTTTTAAGTGCTTCAAAAATAAATATACTAATTTATTGTATTTTTATCCATAATTTTTCCTTATTTGAATTATGAAATTATGAGTTAAAAATAGATAGTGTGTAAGCATAAGTGAAGTGAAAGTAAAAGCAAGAAGAGTGGATAGGAAAATGATTGATGCCCGGTGAGGAATAATAGTCATTTTAGGAAAGTGAAGTTCGAATAAAGAATTATAAGTTTGGTTTATTTTATTTTTGTTTTTCCTTTTATATTTAAAGCAATGTGATTCAAGTTTAATTAGTCATGTGAATAACATTACTTGGGCGTTGTTTCTCATTTAATATGTTAAGTATGAGTTTGAATTAGCACAAATTAATGTATACTATTTCTATAAATAGAAATTCTATTAATTTTCTGTAAAACTGTTAATGGTTAATTGCTTTTAAAATTCTAAGTTTGAAAATTTAAAAGCTTTAACATAATATTAAAATAATATCTTTTATATGAGGAAAATATCGCTTTGGTTTTTAATTTATTATAAAATTATTATTTTATCTTTCATTTATTAAAATGTCTAAAATAATCTTTATTTATTAAAAAATATCATATTTAGTTATTCATTTTACATAAAATTATTAAATTTAGTTCATTTACTAAATTTAAACTTTAAATCAAATCGACTATATTTGATATTTTAAAGAGTAGGGGACCCATAGATATTTTTCAATGAATATAAGACTATTTTAAATATTTTAATAAATAAAATATTAAAATAATAAATTTGTAATAAATAAGAAACTAAGTAAATATTTCACTCATTTTTTAAATTTGTCGTTAGATTATTCAATAATATATTTTATACCGTAATATTATATTATTCACTCTTTAAAAAATGATATGTCATATTTAATTTATATTGAAATTTCTTGTAACAAAAACTTGAAAATTACACTTTTTTTTTTACTAATAACATAAATAATTAAAAATTTCCTAGGATTCTTTCTTCTTCCTCTGAAACATGTCTAAGTCTCCAACACAGCGTGATTATCCTGTCGTGTCGTGTCTTCTACTATTTCTCAGAACCCCTTTACAGTTCCATTCCTATTTCATTTTCACAATGTTTGTCTTTAATTCTCTTAATTCAATTTTTTTAAAAAAAAAAATATGTCAAAGCCAATACGAGTTCATTCAATTGAATCAACGTATAAAAGATTTTGAATTCCATTATTGCAGATACTTTTTGGTTTAGAGGTATTTATTAAACTAGATGCACTATGTTTTGAAGTTAAAACAACTTAATGAGCCATCATTAAAACGTCATGTTTTCCTATTCTAGACTGTTGATTCAAAATCTAATAATTTAAAATTTTATTAATAAAATATGATTGCATATCTTTATTTTTTATATATAAATTTAAATTATTAAATTTTTTTATTCAACAATGAAAAAAATAATAATATTTGGCCTCTTTTATTGCGTGATAGATAAGTAAATTTGAGTCCATTGTTAACGATTGCCACGCTTGCGGATTCAGTGTTAAATTTACCAGTTTATCTCAACTTTCAACTTTACTAGGCATTATGTTATTTTTCTCAAACAATCATGAGAGACATTTTCTAAATATAGGTTATTTATTAAAATTTTATACTTATATATAAAAAAATTAAGAAAGGAAAAACAAAAAAGGAAGATTCATCCACTCTAGAAAAGTTAAAGTAACAATAAATTCTAGAAAGGTTAAAATTCATAGAAAAAGCCAAGCTTTTTGGATGCATGCATCCCAAATGTAGTTTTGCCCTCTCAGTGTAATTTTGACTTGGGAAAATAAGGATTTCGATTTTTTTTGTTTTTGTTATATTTTTTTTTTAAAAAAAACAGAGTGAGTGAAGCGGAGTCCAGTTAAGTAATAGATCTTATTAATTTTAAAATGTAAAATCTATTTGAATGGTTATGTCTAGTTTTATTTAACATAATAAGAATATTTTTTTCAAAAAAATCTAGAATTGAGATAAGGATAAACACAAATCATATTTCACCGACATCATCTTATTTGTCGCACTCTAACAACGTTGAATTAGAGTTTTGGCCAAACATTCAAAGTAGGGTTGATTCTTGTAGTTAGAGTCATTAAGTCAATTATAAAGAAATTAATCTTTTATCTAAAATGAATAGATGATGTTTTTTTTTTTTAAAAAAAGAAGAAATAGAGTCGAATCTAAATTATATTAACTTTGAAAAACATGAGGGAGACAGAAGATATGAATGAGATATAATAGTGGGAGTATATATTCTTTCCCTACTCTACCTATATACTCAGCATCTTCTTCCAACTAGGCAAATTAAATAAAGACTACTTGAACGAGAATATGATTCATCCAGCGATTTTCCATTAGGTGTAACTATTCCCCTGTCGCATTCTCCCAAGTAGCAGTTTGGATAGTGAATTTATTTAATTTTGGCCTAAATTTAAAAAAAAAAATGATATCAATATGGTGCTTGAAAGTACTTTTCTTAAGTGTTAAACGAAGTCATGTAATAATTTATTTATTATATATAAATATAGAATTAGGAGATACTAAGATATAAAAATTTAATTTGATGCTAAAAATGACATAATATAGTTTTGTAAAAAGATATTAACTCATAATATTAAAGAGAGAGGTTTCAAAGTATGCAACTACTAGAGAAAGTTATTGTTGCAATTGAAATTAAGGCTTACGTCAGAATAACTTATAGGGTTTTATTTTAATGATAATAATTAATTATAATATTAAAATAAAACTTTCATATTTACATTAAAATATGATAATTATTAATGCTTTTGGGCTATAGGTTGAGTCTCAATCCAATGGGTTTATGGATAATCTAATACATCACTAATTACTCACAATAAATATAAATCTAATCCATTCTTAATTTATTAATTATAATATTAATTATCTAATTAGTTATAAAGAAATTAATCTAATAATATAATTAATACTAATTTATATAATATTAAAATATTTTAACATTGAAAGGTTTGTAAACTGAAGGTAAAAGTTAGTTTTAGTATCATAAAACTTAAATTTAATTGTCTAAAACATAATTTTAGGCGATTTACTTTGGTTTTAATATTCTTGACCTACATTTAGTCTTTTCAAATTGAAAAAAAATTTTATTATGAGTTTTCACATGTTCATATACAGAAGTTTTTGACTCACGTCAAACTCTTAATAAATTTATAATTTAGGGTTTAGAATTTTTTTCATACTTATCAGTAACACAAATTTTTTAGGTCACCTCAAATTCTGACTTTTCTCGCACTTATTCAAAATACATTGTTTCTAGCTTATGCATGCACTTTTAAGTTTTCTATCAACTCATTCATAATTGTCTTCCCACCCTACGAAAGATTTTATAAAAATATGCAAACAATGATATAGGAATCAGATACTAAGCACAATAAAAAATTTCTCTCTTGATCTTTTCGAAAATTTTCTTGTCTTTCAATTCGATGCAAACCAATAGAGAAAATATTAACTATTTTAACACACTTATATAATAATTATTGATAATGTGTTAGTCCCTATTAAAATATTTTTTTAATACTCTATTTTTTTTTTGATTGAAATTAATATATTATATCTGTTATTATATAAGTATGGCAATATCAGATAATCTCTTTCTATTAAATGTAACATAGGTTGCTCAACCACGAAATAAAGGCATGCAAATCATGGGCAGAATCAGGCTAGCTATTTGAATTATCATCATCTAAATACAAAAGGTTAGAATTGAGGCTGTCCTTCCAAAATTTCCCGGGAACCAAACAGAAAGTAGCAGTGGATAGTGGACTGTGGGAACCAAAAACAACAATGCCAAAAGAGAAGCTTAAAGTTGTAGTATAGCACCATAGCTAGCAAAAAGCAAGTGAAATATTTCTTTCTTTTTGAGCTTGACATGATATGTCTCTTGCTTTCCAAATTTGAACAGAGATTAACCATAAAAAACCTTGTCTTCCATGATTAGGATATCCATAACCAATACTTAATTTCTTTGTGTGATTGTGACATCACCCTACTAATAAATATCTCTGTTTTCCAGACAAATCTTCAAATTTTAGCCAACTTCCAAGTTGATGGAGGCAGGGGAAGAAGAATGATTACCTGTGCTTGTCTGCATACTGCAATTATAGTGTGTCATCGTTATAACTTACAAGCTTTATTTCACAAATTTAGTTCGCTGTTGAAAAAGTATAGTTCAATGCTTAAGAAATTACCAAGTGTGATTCAGTGGTGAGAAGTGCTTATTTGAGTTTAACAAAATTTTTATCCATAAAATTGACTTAACATGTTTATATTATGGTTTCTTACACTTTTTTCAAATTGCTTGCTTGTAGGTTAAACTTGGAAAAGTCGCTGTACAGTATTAATGTTGTATAATGACTTTTCACTAACTTTTTTTTTAAAATTTTTTTTAATGGTCATGTGCTATGTATATATGCTATGCAATGTATAATCCGCTTTGATTGTAGGTTAAACCCTAGGAGCCTTGAGTAACAAGGGAAATATTTGAGTCCTAAACTCAAAATTGACATTAGATTTACTGGTCAATCCACTTATATAGCTCTCATTTAGTTTCTTTTCTTTCACTCCAGAACTTCTTACTTAAACTTAAGCCATCATCATATACTAACTCTATCAACATAATTAATTCAAAACTATAGTAATTAAATCGTGATATGAATCGCAAATCAGAAAGTATATTTTTAAATCACGAATCATATAACGTATTGAATCATAAGATTTAATAACAAGTAAAAAATAACTTGAAATATAAAATATGACATATGTAATATGCATAAAATACTCAAAATAAATTTATGAGAATTTTATTAACCATATGATTTGTTAGTAATTAATTTTCGAAATAAATTCAAATAATATTTTATTTGCTTACTTTATAAAAAGCATAGATTATGCTTATAGCAATACAATACTATCATACTAATTCATTAATTTTTCATATTTTTGAATTGCAAAGTCATGTTATTTTACTATATTGGCTTGAATCGTATTATTTATACTTGATTCAGCGATTTATTCATATTGTTAGTTTTGTGACTCGTTGCGAATCGTAAGATTCAATTTGTGAATCATACGATTTATTACTACTCTCGATTTAACCAACGATTTATATCGTTGGCTTTATAACTTATTACGAATCGTAAGATTTTGATTACTATGTTCAACACAGTTGAACATGTCTAATAAAATATACCACTATAAATACATAATACATCATACATAATCTAACAGATACTCAACATACATTATATATATATATATATATATATATGTATGTATCAATTAAGCATTAGACCTGAGCAAAGCATAGATACAGGAGAAGTAAATATATACAAGATGCTCATTGGTTTATGAAAATTTTTAATATCTCAAATGGGCATAGCAAGTACAACTTTGTTCTGTCAGTAGTTGAGAAAACATACCAGAGGGCATGTCAGCTTAGCTGGTTCACCAATGAAGGAAGTCTTTTCGTCTGTTGATCTTCTTCTGGAGCTGGAGAATGCCATGGAGCAGAGCCTCAGCAGTGGGAGGACAGCCAGGAACATAGATATCAACAGGCACAATCCTGTCACAGCCTCGCACCACAGAGTAGGAATAGTGGTAATAGCCACCTCCATTGGCGCAGCTGTACTAGTATTACTCCACAACACTTCATTTTATTTGAAGGACTCAGAATTTTTCTATTTGGGATCTATTTATAAATCAAGCTTTCTTGTATGAACATATACTCGGGAATTTCCATCACCAAAGTAAAGAGCAATTATCTAAGATGGTTGGTATTATTAATAAAAAATACTATTTGTTATTGAGAAAAAATTGTTTAAAATTTTAATTTATCATTGAATTATTATTTTATTTTTTACTGTTTTTATTTATTAAAATGGTCTTTTAATTATTGAACATTTGAGAATAATTGAGAGACAATATACTCTAAATCATGTGAAAAAACTGATTTTGGACGGGAAATAAAATGTAATTTATCCTTATATTTAAGTAACAAAAGAATTTAAATAATCTCATCTGCTCCAAAGTAGGGTATACTATGAATAGCATAATTTTGTTATTAAATTTAAAATTAATGCTACAAAAAATTCTATCTTAAAGGTTGATCATTTTTATTATTAAATTTGCTTTGGGATTTTCATCTTATTAATTAAAAAATATAAATGAAAATCTTAATTTAGACATAAAATTTAAGAAGTTCAATTTAGTATATTATGTGTATGTTTAGACTGGCGTTGATTTAATTTTAGATTAACTTAATTTTCAAAATTAATTTTGGTCAAACATGATTTTGCATTATCATGATTTATGTTTAGAAACTTTTGTTTAAAAATTGATTTTTGTTGTTTATACAATTTATTTAATGTAAAAATAACTATTTTTTACTACTGTGCATGAGAGTTTAGAGGATAAAATTGATTTAAAAAACAAATGAAATGTCAAATTAAATGACAGTGTTTGTGTAATAATCCAACAAAAGAAAAAGAACATATATGTGTGTGTGTGAAAACATATTATGTAACATCCTAAAAATATATGTAGTTAGATAAATAAGATTTTTATAAGGGTATAAATAACAATATTAGCCTCCTAGTTAAACTCAAGATGATTTTAAGAATAACATTAGATAAATAAAACAGAATATAAAAGACTAAAATGATAAGAGAAAATAATGTCAGGGGTAAAAATTATAGTTTTAACAATTTATAAAGGACTAAAATGAAAAGACAAAATATTGTCTCAGATAAAAATTATAGTTTTAAAATTTTTTAATTAAAATTGTCAGCACAAATGCATTCAAATAGTAACTTGCATAGTGAGTGTCAGCAAAGACATCTTGCATAATATTAAATGGTAACTTGTATAATACTAAATAGTAATTTGCATAGTAACTTGAAAACTTTATATAAAGTACAAAAGATTTTCAATTTTCTCATTCGAAATTGAGAGAAAAGAAAAGAAAGAGAGGTCATGGAAAAAGTGTTTTGTAGAAAATTCATATTTTAACTTGTGTGAGAGGTAACTTTGTAAATAACTTTTCAATTAAGGTTGTATTGTAGAAATAGAAGATCTTTACTATCAATTTCTATTGGTGAATGTATAATTAGCAAAGTAGCATATTTTATTTTACTGAATGACTTTATTTTCTTGTAACATTCACTTGCTTTTTCCATGCTTTGCATCCTATGAAGGAAATATTACATGATTTTCAAATCTTTTAATTATGTATATATGTTATGTTTAAATGTATACTATATGATGATGAATAAAGTTATTGATTTAGAAGAGTTATTGTTGATGATAAGAGCACTTGTTACTTGAGAAGTGCAAAGTGAAATTATTGGAACACTATGCTATTAAAATTGTATTGAGTAAATGAGGAAATATAAGGTTGTAGTAAAACTTTTAACTTTAATTAATTCTTTTATTTTACTCTTAAGTTCATGATAATATTTGATATAATTTATCTTCTTTAATTGTTGTATCATTTTAAGCATTTATTTATATTCAATAGTTTTAAAAATATTTAAAGGCTCAATGAGAATTCATGTAAGAACCTTGTAGTCGTTATTAGAGATAACAACCTTAGTGCACCTTATTGAGATGAATTATTGAAACGTATTCGATAAAGGGATACGAGTATGAATTATTAAAACGTATTCGGTAAAGGGATACATGTATGAATTATTGAGATGTATCTGATAAAGAGATATGAGTATGAGATATTAAGACATATCCGATAAAGGGATGTGTATATTAGATATCAAGATGTATTTGGTAAAAAGATACGAGTATGAATTATTGATATGTGTATGATAAAATGATACATTATAAGATATTGAGACGTATTTGGTAAAGTGATACATGTATAAATTATTAACACATATCTAGTAAAGGATACGGATATGGATTCTTGAGACATATACGATAAAAAGATATGAGATATTAAGACATATTCAGTATAGGGATATAGATATGAATTATTGAAATATATCTATTAATATGATATGGGTATGAGATATGAATAATTGTCATACATACTTCAATGCATATTTGGTTTCTCATGTATCCACAATCCCATACATGTGGCTATCTCATCATATCATTATTATAATTGTCGTCATGTCATAATATTGGTCAATTCATTATCATGGTGAGTTTTAAAAATTCAAGAGTTCAATCTATCTATAGAAACTATCCTGTGGCAATTTACAGATGAACTAAACTAACTAAATGCATACGTAGCAAGACATACTAAAATATATTAATAATTCAGTTCTAAACAAATATATAAAGTATAAATGTACTGACTATCTCTTACACAAATTGGAATTTGAAACGATTCTTCCACTATCTCCCTATTTCTCTTCCTTTGAATGAAAAAAAAAAAACTAAGAATAGTTCGTACTTCATATAAAAATTTTAAAGTTACTATATAAGTTACTATTTGACATTATACAAATAGTATTCAAACATGTTTTTGCAGACAATTTATTGTGTAAATAATAACTAAATGTATTTTGCCAACACTTACTATGCAATGGTAAACATTTTTTTTATCTTAGAAAATAATTTTTCTTTTCATTTTAGTCCCTAAAAAGTTAAAATTATAATTTCTACCCCAAACATTATTTTCTCCTTTCATTATAGTCCTTAAAATTCTATTTTTAATTCTATTTTCTTAGTACATTAAATTCTTATAAGCCAACTAATAACTATAGGTTATCTTGCCAAAATTAACTTTCACTTAATTGGGTCTCGTATATATTTAATATACTTCTAATAAACTTACATTTCTAATTAACATAGGTTTAAAAATACCAAGATGTTACAATTTTCCCTGCTTTAAGGAATTTTGCCCTGAAAATTTTATATACCTTACTCAAATAATTGAGGGTATGTCATCCTCATCACTTCCTCATTCTCTTATGTAGCTTTTTTAAATGATAATCCCTTCCAAACCACTTTAACTAGGTAGATGTTCTTATTTCTTAACTATTTAACCTTGGTATTAATAATCTAATCTAGTTTCACAATAAATGATAAATTGCTTTGCAAATACATTGACTTATGCTATATGACATGTGAAAGGTCTAGTTAATACTTTTTTTAAGTTGTGACACATGAAAAACATCATGGATTTGAAGACCATTGGGTAGAAGAGCAAGTTCATAGGTCACTGGTCCTATTCGATCAAGAATTTGGAAATGACCAATACAACAAGACTAAGCTTTCTGGATTTCAAAGACAACCTTGCACTTGTAATTAGACTCTTCTTAAGAAATACATGGTCGCCCATTTCAAACTCTCAAGGCCTCCTTCTTTTATTAGTATAGCTTTTTTGCCTGCTTTAAGCAATACACAGTCTATTAAGTTCAATTTGCCAGGTGGTTTAGTCCACAATGTTTAGTCCTTATAAGGTCATTTCTCTAAACTCAACCCAACATATGGGTGATCAACACTTCCTCCCATACAATTCCTCAAAATGTGTCATATCAATACTAAAATAATAGTTATTGTTATAGGCAAACTCAGGTAAAAGTAATTCCATTTCATCTTTAAAACACATCCTCTAAGCATATCCTCTAAGATTTGAATTGTCTTTTCTGTCTATCCATCAGTTTGAGGATAATAAGTAGTGTTAAAATGGAGTTTAGAACCTAGGGCATTTTGTAAGGATTTCTAAAATTTAGATGTAAATCTTGAATCCCTATCTGAAATAATGCTACTAGGCACACCATGCAGTCTAACTATCTCTTTAACATAAGTCTTAGCTAATTTATCTAAGGTATATGTAGTTTTAATAGCAATAAAGTGAGCATACTTAGTCAATCTATCAATTATCACCCAAATAGAATCATAATTTGAGGATGTTCTTGGCAAACCCATGATAAAATCTATAGATATGTTATCCCATTTCCATAAAAGGATTTATAAGGGTTGTAGTAATTTTTTAGGTTTTTGGTGTTCTACCTTAACCTTTTGACATGTAAAACATTTTTTTGCCACATATTATGCTATGTCTAGTTTCATTACAAGCCACCAGAATGATTACTTAAGATCCTGAAACATCTTAGTGGTTTCTGGATGAAGAGTGTACATACTTTCATGGGCTTCTGCTAAAATGACCTAAGATTTCCTCCATCAGGTACACATATCTTGTCTTGACATCTAATCATTTGTCTTCGGATATGCTAAATTCTTTGGACTTTCCTTGGGAAATTTGCTACCTAATATGCACCAAGAAAGGATAAGAGGTTTGAGCACTTCTAATTTGATCACTAAGATCATCCTGTATCCTTACTTTGCTCACATGGAGACCCTATTGTATGGAGATGGAGAGACTCAAATCCCTTAAACTCTTAATCAATTCTTGTTCTTTAACCATAATAAATTCCATGTTAACAGATTCCCTACTCAATGTATCAACAACCACACTTGCTTTGCCTGGGTGATACCTAAGGGTAAAATCATAGTCCTTTAAGAACTCAAACCATTTTCTTTGTCTTATATTTAATTTTTTCTGATCAAACAAGTATTTCAAACTCTTGTGATCACTAAAAACCTCAACCTTAGAACCATACAAGTAGTGTTTCCAAATCTTAAGAGCAAATACAACAGGCACTAACTCTAGGTTGTGAATATGGTAGTTTTCTTCTTACGGTCTGAGTTGTCTAGAAGCATAAACAACTACTTTACCACGTTACATGAGAACATATCCTATGCCCTTTTTAGAGGCATCATTGCACATGGTAAAGGTCTCTCTCGGGTCAGGTGGGGTTAAAACTGGTGAAGATGTTAACCTAGCCTTCAACTCTTGGAAATTACTTTGACATTTATCATCCCAAATAAAAGATTTACCTTTCCTGGTTAGCCTAGTTAATGGCATGACTAACTTGAAGAATCCTTCGATAAACCTTTTATAATATCCAACTAAACTTAGAAACTCCTAATCTTTACAATTGACTTAGTCCTTTCCCAATTCACTATTGCCTTTTCTTTGTTATAATCTACGTTTATCCTTTCCTTTAAAGCAACATATCCTAGGAATTTGACTTTTGATAGCCAAAATTCACACTTACTGAGCTTGGCAAATAGTTGTTTCTCTTTCAAATTTCGAAGAACTATCCTAAGATGTCTCTCATGCTCTTCAAGACTTCTTAAATAAATGAGAATGACATCTATGAAAACTACCACAAACTAAGCAAGATATGGTCTAAAGATCCTATTCATGTAGTCTATAAAGATAGTTAGGGCATTAGCCAAACCAAAAAGCATGACTAGAAACTCATAATGTCCATACCGAGTCCTAAAGGCTATCTTTGGGACATTTTCAGCTTTAATTTTCAATTAATGATACCCTAATCTCAAATTTATCTTAGAAAAGATAAATGTTCTTACTAGTTGGTCCAAAAGGTCATCTATCCTAGGCAAATGATACTTATTCTTAATGGTCACCTTATTCAACTCTTTATAATCAGTATATAACTTAAGGCTCCAATCTTTCTTTTGATAAACAAAACATGTGTGAGGATGCACTTGGTCTGATAAAACCTTTTTTCAATAGTTCCTTTATCTATTTTTTAATCTCTACCAATTCTGCTGGGGCCATCCTATAATAATAATTATTTATAGATAATTGATCCATGCCTATAATAACATTGAAATCAGATAAAGGAAGACAAATTAAGTCAAGAAAAGTATGTTGATTGTCAAATTTGACATTACAATTTAAACAAACATCAAAAGTAATGATATGAGCTCTTGTAGGAGTAGAAATAGACAAATCATAAGGTAAGGTACTGATTTTTACCCCCAAACCCCAAACATAGTCATATGCAATGAATGAATTCATAATACTTAAGTCAAACAATGCATTTACAAAAGTATCAAGGATCATAATCATACATCGGATCGAATGAGGAGACTTGTTAGCCACTTGTTGAGAAAGTGCAAACACCTAATCTTGGTTTTGTGATCTGACGTGTAACACTGACTCCTTTCTCTGTTTGCATGATCTTGCAAAATGATCAATCTAACCATAATTATAACACACTCCTTACCATATCATATAAGGTCAATCACCATGATTTTTCCCACATTTGCTACAATTATTTGGATTCTTATTCTGAACACTTCGAGTTTAAATCCTTTTATTCTGACCACCATTGCCCTTAAACTTTTTTTTCCAGGGCTAATATTGTTGTTTTGGGATTCTACCTCTTTATCTCTTTTTTTTTATATTAGTGTCTCCCTTTTGTCGGACTCAGCACACATCATAATAGCCTCTGCAATTTGACATTTATTAGCTAGTTTGGCAAGGTTTCTAATTTCTAGAGTTGTCACTTTCTTTGATTTAACTTGTTCCATTCCTTATTCTCTTATTGGTCTACTACTTCCTATGTTATTTATATTATAATATGGACTTTGTAAATTTGGAGGGTTTTGGGGTTCTTGTTGGTTTCCCAAGTTTCTTATGGTTAAATCACTTTGCATATTAATTTCATTTAGGTCATTATATCCTATCGTTATATTTCCTAATTGTTTTTTAATTTCTTCTAAATTTTCTTCTTCTTTACCCATCCTTCTTTCTAATTTGTCTTGGTTTAATTCTTATAATATATTCATCATGTTTATTTGTTTTACTGCTAGGCTTTTTTCTTTCTTTAGCTTCAAGTTTTATTAAATTTAAAAAATTTGGTAATTCTAATCCTATATAGCATACTAATTCCATTATTTCATTATCTTTCTTAGTTATTTCCTCTAATGGTTCTTCTTCTGCATTTTCCTTTGTTTACCTAATTTTATAATTTCTTAGTTATTCTTTTATTTGTTCTTTTGTTTTTTTTTCAAATATTACTTCTCTATTAGCCTTCATCATATTTATTTCATATCCTTGTTTTATCCTAACTAATTTTTATTTTTCTTTTATTCTTAATGCTTGTTTTATTTGTATTATGCGTTCATTAATTATTTTTAATTCTGCTTTCATGTCCATTAATTCTAACTTCATCCCATATATTTTTTGTTCTATTGATTTTCCTATTTCACCTAATCTTTTTATCCTATTGCTTAAATTTTGTTTATCTAATATTTTTTTACCTCTTTAAGGGTTCTGCCTATTGTTCCATCTAAATAATATATTTCTAATTACTCATCTATATTTAGTTCTATAAAACAGCCTAATTGTTTAATTGAAAACATATTTATTCAATTTAATTGGTTAAATATTCTATCTCCTTTTTTATTTAGTATGAATAGGGTAGCTATTAGTACTTCATTCTTTGTAGACATATATGAACTTTTTGGCAATTTATTGTGTTTGACATAACATGTTCTTAGTTCTATTCTTCTTATTACAACTATTATGAAATATTTTACTAAATAAACAAAATATAAAATTAACACTAAAAGATATGAACTTCAAATAAAGAGAATAAGAAATTAAGATTTATATTTTTTTTTCATTCTAATCAAACCATACTTTGATATCATAACATAACAAGACAAACTGCCAAATCTTATACTTAGCGTTATTATACAAAATACACACTGTTTATGCATATAGATCCTTAGATGGATTGAGCAATCATAAAAAAGAAAACATATCACGGTGCTATAGATATATATGTACACATATATTATTAACATAACCAATGTGTCGATTAAAGTAATCTAGCTATTATTTGTTCTTTTGTATATCCGCACACTTGTATAAATTAGGAAACTAAATTTTTTTAATATAACTCTTGTGTAAAAAAAAAAAATCTGAATGTTATTTAGTTTTTAAAATTTTTATATTATTTTAACACAAAATATTAATTTTTTTTTTTTTAATTTCATAGCAGAATCATATTATACAATCTTTTAACAAACAAATATACTGTGAAATTGAATAAATTTTTTACCACTTAAATAATAATTTTTCTTAGAAAAATAACATATATCGTAATAATCTTTATAGGATGAAAATAACAAATATCGAGCCTTTCACAAACTGAACACCGGGACAGAGGCAACAAAGGGAGGAAATAGTCATAGCCAATAACTTTAGCATATTTACTATAAAAAGTTTTTAAGTTATTTTAATAATTCTGAAACAAAATTTTACTTATTCTGAAAAGTTATAGTTTGAGAATTTTTTATAATGTATCTTATTATTATGTCTCAGCATCTTAAATTAAAGTAAATAAAATTTAATTTAAAAATTTTTTAACTCAATTTTAAATTTTAAAATTTTACATGCTAATATATTGACTTATGTAATTTTCCCTTTACAGGGGCACGTACCTGCGAAGAGCGGGAGCCATCTTGTTAGTGACAGTGCCGGCGACGATCATAACATCGGACTGTGTAGGGCTGGGCCGGAAGATGATGCCGAACCGGTCCAGTTCGTACCTGGATGCTCCTGTGTGCATCATCTCCACCGCGCAGCACGCCAGCCCGAACGTCATCGGCCACATCGACCCCCGCCTCGCCCAGTTCATCAGATCATCGATCTTCGATATCACGTACTCCGCCGCCTTCGACACCCCCGTCGGTGCCCCGGTGGCCGGAGGCGGCATACCCGCGTAAGTCGTCGGAGCGGTCCCTGACGCCGGCGTAGTGGAGTGGATGAAGGAGGATCCTCGAGAGGCCGCGAGGGCGTCGTGGTCGTGGTCGTGGATGCTCTGGCCGTCATAGCCATATTATTGGATCAGATCACAGAGAGCGTAGAAAATTCTGGAGATTCTCACGTAAGCGGGTTTCGATTTCTTTCAGTGACGTCGAGAGAGGCTTGATTCTGGTCGATGCGTTTAAAGCTTGGATCATTGCCTGGTTGCGTTACTATGTGCACTTCTTCCTCTCTCTCTTGTGATACCAGAAGCTTCTAGCATGACAAAGATGCTACGGTTATGTGGGTGCCAGTACCGTAAAATTTGTTATTAAATAGACACCCAAGGCCTATTTATTTAGTAATGCGTTTTGGTATTGTTGTAGACATATTATTTTAGATATTATAAATAGAAATATGATAAAAAAAACTAAAGAAATCTAAATTCATTTAGGATTAAGTAATGAGTGAAATAATATAATTTTAGGTCTTGCAATAAGTTAGTCTTTTCATTTAATGTATTCTTATAAAATAAAATTTAACTGTAGTTTTTACGTATCTCTTATCAAAATTTTTAATAAAAATGAATAAATAGATGTTATTATTGTTTGACGCTACCTGATCAATATTTTTAAAACAATTTTATTTATATATATAATTTATCATATTTTTCTGTAAGAACTGAATACCTAAATTTAGTTACGCACACACATTAAAGCTTCCACAGTAAGAGGAAAAAGATATTAACATAAAGTAATTTTTATTCACATGCATTTAAAAATGTAATGTCGGGTATTTTCATTAAAAATAGAAAAAAGCAACAGGAGAGGTGGGTAGTTTCCCACGTTGCATGCTTGCACTCATAAACGATGGTCCAACTTCCATTCAAATTGGTCCACCGGTAAGTTCAAATGATTGAGATGATATATACACACACTTCTAACTCATAAAGTGTTGGGTAGATTATGTGTTATATTAGTTGCTACTTAAAAAATAAAAGCAATCTAATAAAAAACATTTTTTTTTATTAGGCATATTCTTCTTTCTTAACTACTAATTATTTATTTGCACTTCATTGCTAAAAAGTATGTATATAGCGTTCTAAAATTCATCAACATATTATATTGAGAGGCCACAAATTATTACTGAGGGCCTTCTAAGCCGTTTGGTGATGATAGGTTATTGAGGAAGGAAATATATAGCTCGTTTACTTTTATTTATTTATTTTTCTGTGCTCACCTACTAATTTAAATGCACACAGTTGCCGTGTCTATCTATACGAGTCAATGCTTTTACTTACACAGGACAAGCGGGTACAGAAAAATGTACAAGCTCACTACAAGTCTAAGACCAGTGCAATTTTTCAAGACACGTTCTTCTTCAAAAAGCAAAGGTTGAGTTCCTTAAATGGAAGAGAATATAGACTTTTCCCAAAAAAAAAAAAACCATATTGATGAAAGAATTTAATTTCGAACAAAATTTGCAGACATCCTGACTGTAAACCAAAACAAAATGTATCCTACATTGCAACCTAAAATTATTACTTTATTAGGCTTCTTACACAATTAACTGATACAATAAAAGGTAGACTCTAAAACATTGTCAAATTATATTCCAACACAAAAATAATCAATGAAAAAATGATGCACTGAAAGTTTCAACTGCTTCATGCCACCAAGATATTCCAGCAAAAGGGTAAAAGCTACATTTTATCTTAATCCTAGTGGCAGATATTGAACATCCTATAGTATCTGTTGTAGGAGAGCTACAATCACATTTTCTTCTTCACTTGCAAGCCAAACACAATTTGAAACATTGACTGCACCTTCTCTTTCAAAAGAAGATGCAGAAAAAGGGGAGGGAAAGAATATTAGGATCAGAAGCAGGGGAATGCCAAAACTAAAAAAAAGAGGAAGAAGAGAGATGCTGCCTGTCTGGAACAAAATCATGTCTGCCTACCCGAGAATTCAGCATCAGCCACTTCTGGTTCGTTTTTCTAAAAGCTTCCTGCTATAAAGATTTTGAAGGGCACTTTGTAGTGAGTTAATGTAGCCACCAACTCAATGGTTGGTAGGAAGGGGAACAGAAGCCTTCTCCATATCAACCCACGAGCAGGTTTACCAAGCAAATACATGTCCTCTTCAATCATTCATTCTTTCTTTATGCATAGTACATGTACAAGCTATTTGCAGCAGCACAAGCAATTGAATTTTCAGTCGGGTGCCATGCTAAGTGCAATAATTTTGTTGTGAAATCAAAAGAATTCCCATTTGCATCAACACCGGTGCTTTCTGCTCCTATCAAAATTACCATATGTTGGAAGTCATCACAAATAAATTATAATATAAAAAAATTGCTGAGAGTCAGGTGGGGTAATAAGATAGAGAAGTAACCTCGTCTTACAACCCGTGTTATACTACTCCCAAGTGATCTAGAAGGCCTTGAAGGGGTTGGAACTTGTCGCCTGAAGAAACAAAAAGATACTCATATAAATTCTATAATGCCTAAATAAGTCATACCTGGCATCAGAGCTTTCTGATAAAATCACCTCATTGGATTTTTACTGGCTTCCAAAGTTGTAGCCTCAGAACTTCCCGAGGTACAACCAAACACACGGAAAAGATTACTGGTATTAATGAAAAATACAAAATTGTGAGATGCAGGATAAGCAATTTCAATAACTGAACAACGGATATGGTTAAGTTCGTATCACAGACCTGTATGAACCAGTGGATAAACGCAACCCATCACCACTCAGACAACATTCAAACTTATCAAAAATTGAATCGTTTTCATATAAATCGCACAGCTGGCACATTGAAACAAAAGCATAGCCAATTATGACTCAATAAAGCAGCAGAAATTCATTTTTTATTCTTTCTCCATAGACAGGAATCTAACCTTAGGTCTTAAATACTCATGGACCTGGAAAGTTGCAACTGGACCAGAGTCCATATTAATGTCCCATAGCTGACAAAAGCATAACAATAATGAATGAGAAACCATGAGATGAATCAGAAATTCTGATGCAGTCCACAACATCAGGTTACATTATCATTAAATCTCATACTAAAATTATATATAAAACATAATAACCAGAAGATTCCCAAACAAAGCCAATACAGTTCAGCATTGCAGGAACATAGAACAGAAAATCATTAATAAGTTAAATAATAAATAAATCTTAGCTAGTGGAATTCATCAAGTCCAAACTATCCCAACCAAAAATTAATACTGCAAAAAGCAATAACAAAAAGAAGAATGGATTTTGATTTCATGAAGCTTTATACCTTTAGAGTCATGTAATCACGGCTAAGTATGTATCTTCCGTCCTTCCCAAATTTTATGTCTGAGATAGAAGCAATAATCTCTGTAAAAAATGATCTGGACCCAGGGGCCTCCTGTTCCTCAAATCTGTAACAAAGGGTATTGCCTGAGTCTACAAGACATAAGAAATTACAAAGATGCATATAAAATAAGCTTCACAAAATTCTTTTCTCCATAAGCATCTTTTGAGTGCCCACACCAAGAAGATAAGTCATCTTTGTTCCTGTAATTTTGCCTATGATCTCAAAATTCATTAAGAATTGATAAGCCACAAGGGGACAATCATCATTTTTTATTCTTTTGTTTTGGTAGGAGTACAGCTAAACTTAATCCCCAGGAAACAATAAGATGACCACTAAAGAACACAACCAAAAAACAAGCTTACAGTTTGGCATGAGAATCGCATAATGCTGACTGCCGCAGATCAACAAGACGGATTGAACCCTTTGAACTGCTATATGCCAACATGTTGCAATGCGTAGGGTGAAACTCTGCTGATGTTATAACCTCTGCAAAAAAACATATCAAATAAGAACTAAGATGGCAAATAGAAGTGACTGTGGTTTTAAAAAATTCATCAGTGCAAACAAGAGAGATAAGTCTTAAAGGTTCTCAAGCAAAAAAAGGAGTGAAAAAATCCCAGTTAAAAATCCTGTTTCCCTTAACATTAAAAAATCAAAAAATCAAAAATCAAAAGATCAAAAAATCAAATTGGTAAGGGGCAGTCATTTGAGGAATTCACACCAACGAAGTGTATCAAATTACAAAATAATGCAGTCAAGCATTACATTTCAGAGGGATGTCATCCACAAAGGTAATTGCCTTGTAATAGGCTAGATCAAAGAAAAATAGAGCTCTTCTTCAAGAACTTTCGTCCATGCCCAATTGACATCCTTAAATGATAGCAAACCAACCAATTCCAAAATTTCACAGAAACCATCTTAATCATAAAACCAAGAGCCCATCAAAAGTAACAATACTTTTGAAAGACTGCAATGTTGTTCAATGAAATTATCGGTTCTCTTCTAAACTGTTAAAAAGTTCACAAAAGGGCACCATAATACGTGCCTCCTGGAAAACCAACAATGATGTCCCTCCACCCTCACCTCTTGGCCATGAACAACGAAGAATTATAATTTCTATGTTACAAATTAAAATTTTCACTCACTCTTGGCCATAAACAATGGAGAATTATTATGTGCACATCTGTTCCTTTGATTCCTTCTCACAAGATTAAGTTACCCTAAGAATTTGGCAACTTAGATAACAAGAGAGAATGAATATTATAAAAAGCAAAAATACTATCAATAATCTTGAAAAATACAACAGCAGTAGCTAACCAGTCAGATCCTCCATGTTTGCAGGCTTTACATCAACTATATTAAAACTTTGATTGCTAATTTCCAGGTTCCAAAGATTTATTCGCAAATCATCAGCTGATATGAAAGTTTCACCATCACTGCAAAAAAATGACCAGCGTACAACCACCCAAATTTGATCAGTATACAGTACAAGGAAAAAGGGGGCAAAAAAAACCACAAGTAATTGTAGATGAAATGAAACATGTAAAGTTTTACAGAGTAAATGCATCACAAGAAACAAAACTCCAGCAAAACCGATAACCAATCAAGGATTACTGAAACACACAAGCAAAGGAAAAAAATTAAAGATTTTACAATAAACAGCCTCTCTATATTCACCTGTTATTAGAAATAGAATTGATATGATAATCATGAGCATGGGCATATACTCTACGACATCGAGCCACCAGGCTGGTCTCATGGCTGGTTACCTACATATTGTATGACTCAGGTTAAGTACTGCAAAGTGCAAAGTCTCATACAAGCAATTGTCTAGGTTAGAGTTTGAAAAAGAGACATTACTACTGCAACTTCTTTCCTTTCCTTCCTCTCCTCTAAAGTATCAGTAAACATAAAAAAAACTGCAAGGAATAGAATAATGAAGACAAAAAAGACATACTGATATGTCTCTTTTTCTTTCTTCATGTACTTTTTGGTCTATACAGAACAGCTCAAAATTTCAAGTTTAACTCTTATAAAGAATGCAAGTTATCAGCACCATTTAAAAGGCAAGTGCCATAAAATAGTGTGTTCCTTCCTTTCCCAATGCAATAAAAGCATACAATGGAAAATTCTCAAATGGTCAACCACCAACCTAGAGAAGTTTCTAAATCAGGTCACTTCAATTAGGAAAAACATATGGCATATCCAAGATAGAATTTACAAGCTTAGTAACGTGTTTTGCACCATCAAAGCTTTTCTTCCCTTTCTCCCCTTGTCTCTGTAGATTCTAGAATGCATATTGCAACAGATAAGGGGAATTTTATGTCATATGTTCACATGTAAATTTTCAACGTCTCTTCTCAATATGGATTGCATTGTTTCTTCAATCAAAGGACAAAAATCACCACAGCTAGTAAAGGTATTTTAGAAACCCAACACTTCCACCTAGCTTATTTGAATGAATCGACTGTTTCCAAGTGGGAGTGGAAAACACTAGTCACTTTGTAAAGTCATAAGAAATGTTTGAACTTATACTATTTTTAAGCCAGCCTAAATGGCCTTTACCAAACCCATCTTCCACAGTCATATCTGCACTTCAATGTATTATAAGATAAACAATGAAAACAAACTTATATTTTACCAGACACTGAACGTAATAAAATTCCCATCAAGAAACATCAGCAATTGTTGTACATGTCACATGTACTTAGTCAGACATTCAAAACTTAGTTGAGACATGGAGGATGGCAAAATCAACCAAAATTTAAATTAATTAGAAGTCTCAGGTGGGCTTTCAATTTCTACTAGGTATTCTAGTTATGTTTAAACTAATAAATAGGTACATGATTGCATTCGTTTTTCAAGACCAACCCCCCCTCTCCCCCACCCCTCTCCCAAATAAGGAGTAGAACCAAGTATGTATTGCAGAGCTTTGTCCAAAACATGCTTATCTTTCAATTTCTTAGTTGAACAAAGTGGGAGAAATTCATACTATAAAGATATTTGTCCCTAACAAACAAATATTAAAAAGAGAAATGGAAATGGAAGGACTGAATACAACTACCACAGGTAATCGTAGTGATGAAATTCCCCCAGGTGGAAATGTGAAGTCATTGCTCAAATAACTGTATGATTTATCTGGAGATCCTCCATTCACAATATATGTCAGAGGGTTACTTGAATTGCTTGAACTAGCAACACATCCATTTCCCATAGTTTTTGATGGGTCAACATTCATGTCAGAAATTTTTTTGACCTTCTTTTCCTGAACCTGTTTAACACACAGAAGGACAAAAGAAGAAATAAGTAACCAAGGAGATAGATCATTCATTATATACACATGAAAAACAACCGCATTCACTTTGTTTACAAGTACAAGCAAAGATTTAACGCTAGTGACATTTTGGTCTATGATACTTGTCCATTAGGATATATTTAACGGCATGGACATCTTTCAAATCAACTTTGCCTCCTCAGAACATGTATTACTTCATAGCCTTTAGTCAAATAGTACAAATAAACAAATGGACATTCAGGTACCACACTACATAATAAAGTTTCAAAAGTTAAATACACAAAATTCTTAACTTAATGTCTTTGAAAGATGGAAGCGTCCAAAAAGGAAGTCATGACATTATAAACTTGAAAATGAACAGCTTACAAATTTAATAAGTCATCATCTACATGCAGAGTCCATTAGTTAATTGAACAGCAGTTTTATTTATTTATAAGACAAGAAATTTTACATTTAATTGAAAATTTCTGAAGGCTAATCCCTGGTAATGGAAGTCCAACTAGTGCCTCATAAACTATGAGATATGTCCATGAACAGATACACTGTCAAAGCATTTGAAACATAAGCAAGGGATCAAACTTGATTCAACAGAAGTTCAACCTTGCACGTAATCCATTAATGAAAGGCAACAATCAGCAAGCTATAGGTAAGCACTCATTTCATACCTTCCAAAATTTTATGGTTTTATCATTTGTGGATAGAAGAAATAGGGCACCATTAGCTGTTTGGCACCACCTAATTTTGTTGATTTTCTCTTCTATTTCCAAGCTCTTAAGATAGTCAAACTGGCACAAAGAAACGATATTAGATCAGTACCAGCACTTGTGAGCCATGGAAAATTGGTGAAGCATTGACTGGCAAAGGATTTTACCTCAGGTTCATGACTCTGAAACTCTGTTTTATAACGGAACTCAGGATGCCTACTTAGAGAATAGTCTGTCCTCTCCAAATCCCTTCTTGATCCACCATGCTGCATGTTACAGTATAGATATATATTAGAATATTGAAGTGCATATCGTTGAACTGTTTTTAAAATTATGTTTGGTCAAGGAAAACCAGCAGAACTAAAAGTTAAACTTACATCTTTTGTATCTGTCCTCTCAAAGAGAACAACACGACCACCGCGATCACCAGTAGCAAGATGGTCACCAGACTTGTCAAATTCAATAGCAGAAATTATGTCCACTGAAAAATGAAATTAGGGATATAATCAAGTTCAACATTGTCGTGCAACAAAAGCTAAAACAGGTTCACCAATCCCTTTGTACCAGAAGACTACCATCATGCCGATGGTGTCTAAATCTCTAGAGTTAATACCGTATAGAAACCCATCAATGTTAAATGCCCATGTCAGGAATCATTCTAGTACATTAAAAACCACAAACTACATCATAATTACAGTTTGACAAGAACACTGTGTCTTTACTGTGAGTTAAACCACCCATAGTAAAGTAGAAAGATTATGTTACAGATGCAACAACCATTCTCTAGACCTCTACCATCACAATCTCTCTGTAGACTATGACAAAAGTTTCCAAAAATACCCCAATATAATTGAACTCAGACAGATCACATAGCTACAATTTAATAAGCACCACATATACTTAGCTCTCTCATATCCACATTAAATATGTCTTCCATTCCATTTACACCATTTACACTAACTAAAAATCCATTTATTCATTGTGCAGTACTCATTAATGAACTCCAGCCTCCCAATCCCACCCCTAATCCCCCAACCCAAAATGAATAACCCAATGAAAATTTACACCTGAATTTCAGACAATTTTACCGCCGTTATCTACAAAAATCTAGGAGTTTATGTACTGCATTCCAGCTAAAGCACACACATTAACTCAGTATTTTGCTATATTTCTACTTTCGCCAGCTAAACTTAGTTGCTTCCGTTCATTAAAAACATAAAATATTACTTGAAGTACAAACTTCAATGATAGTTTATGGTTCAATTTCTTCAAACTATCAATCATATTAATGAATTATATGACCATAGCTCCAGTCTCTAGCCATCTGAACCAAGAGACTATCAGTTAGGAACAAAGTTTCCCAACCATGTGTATCTTAGTTGTTTCACCAAAAATTTGAATGAGCATAAATCTAAATATAAAGAAAACGAAACATTGAATCAGAATTACAAAATGTATTTTGGTGCAACTATCATACTGTTCACTCTCACTTGGTCCTTCCCTTGGTACAACCCATCCCATATTCCTAATGACACCTTAGCAAAATGCGAAAGAGAAATCAGTAGAGAACAGACATATCGTATAACATCACATATCTGAAACCACATTAACAATAACTAAAGTTTCAGTTTGATCAACATAAATCACTTTATAATAATTCCTCCATGAAACAGACACAATCACTACATCAACCATTCTTGTAATATCTGCTATGATTTTCACTCCAGAGACACCCCATAATCACTACTGGCACTCCAATCTAGCGAAATCTGCCAAAAACCAAAGATTATTCATTATCACAGCTGAAAATTACGACCTGACCCCTGTACTCAATATCCAATGCCATTTATCAAACTAAATATAATTAAGATCTAATTTATAGGACCCAAAGTCTCAAACTCATACACTGACAAACTAAAAAAACCAATTAACGACAACAGAAGTGCTTGCAATATAAGCAGGAGCCAAAAACACAAAACGATAACCACCATTATGTCTAATATAAGTCAGCTCTACACTCTTTCTTTCAAACCCAGTAAATTCATAATGCAAGACAACCTTACCAAGGCACCTACGTAATATATGAACAGCTTCCGGTCAATATAAAATGTCCACGCATCAAACCCACTACTTTACCCAAATCAAACAAGACCTACAGTTAGATAATGATTGCACAATGACCCACAAGCCGATACATGCATTACTCGACGAGCCAGAAGCCGAAACAACAAGTGACTGACGAGCCACGATCAGACATAGATCGAGAGCACGTAACCAAACCCTAATCCAAATATAGGCACAATACATCAACTGGATCCAACCGGTCACAACACAAACATGTCTCCTCAATACTACATATTATTCCAATTACCTTCCTGAACTTCTTCGCCGGCCGTACGTTCGCCGAAAACCTGGGAGAATTTCCACTCCAGCGGCTGCGGTGGAAGCGCCGGAGCTGCGACGACCTCATCGCCACCGTTCATTTCTGGGGAAAACGAATCAACGGCCCCCGAAAACACGACGGAATCAGCCAATCTAATCAGTGCATCGAAGATCGCTTTCTATACTTACAAGATCATAGCTTCAAAGTCCCCCAAACGGAAAAAAAAAAAATTAAACATTACAAAAAAAATAAAAATGTTCTTTTTCACAGCCTTCGTTGGATTTCCAGTTGAACCATTGGAACACATAAAAGACCAAAAATTCTCTCTCTTCCTCTTCCTACAAACTCCCCTATCCAAGATTTTCTCTCTCTAGAAGGAGAAAATTGGGATTTCCGGATTAAAATGACTGAGCAAGCCGTTCTTTGGCGTTGGAGAGGCAAACACACACATAGACAATCACAACGCGCACACACACACTTCTCTGTCTACTCTCTCTCAATAATAGGCTTCTGTTTGTTTTTTTCGTACGTAAATATATAATTTCCTCGTCCACGCTAATCTCAATTGTCTATCACACAACGAGGTAAAGCACTCATTTTGATTGGACCACGAAGCTGGTCGTACTGAACATATTCCCATTTGAACGGACCGTGATGGCTGTGTGGTACAGTTATGTTAGGTTAAGAATAATTTACATGACTTTTAAAATTGAATAATTAAATTAAGAACTTTGTAAAAGGACTAGAAATTGTAGAGAAAAAGAAAGAAAGGTAAGAAGAGATTGTCTCAAATGACTTGCATGTCCTTACCTTTTAATCCTTTTAACTTTTTTGATCTTCTAGTGGAAATAAGATCAGGATCAAGCGGCTAAGAATTGTAGGAAAATTCTTAGACCCAAAAAGAAAATTTATCCTTAATGTCATCGAAGTATTTTTTATCAATTTTTAATTCAAATACAATAATATATATATATATATATATGATTTTTTATGGGATACATGATTGAACTAAAAGAAGTTTTAATTAAAAATATGTCAATGAACAAAATCTAAAATTCGCATAAAATTTTGATCAAATTATTGTTTTTATGTATGATTAAATTATTAATTTGATCATCTAAAATATATTTTTCTTAATTTAATTCTTAATCATTTTTAGTTATCTTTTAATGACCAATTTAAAAAATTAGGCCCTGAAATTAATAGAATAGAAGATGAAATTATTGAAAGTAACTATTAAAGATTAAATAAAGAGAATAATACTTTGATAATGTAATTAAAAAATTGGTTATTTTTGGAAGACAAAAACAATAATTTATTTTATAAATTTTTTATTTAAAAATTATTCGATTGATTTTTTATATTTTTTTAATGAGGGCAATGTTGATAAAAAAAAACACTATTCCATTTATTGTTACTAAATGAGTCTTACACATGCATTATGTCATTTTTATACTTTAAAAAATTTTGAGTAACTTAATTCATAATTGGGTTAGAGTAAATACACATAAATTAATTATGAGTGATGCCTTGTGGTAGCACTCAACTCAACACATGCATGTGTACTTGTATGACCAAAGGCTTGATTTTGACATTTAGATTATAGTTCCTTTCTTTTTAAAAATAATAATAATAATAATAATTTTATGACACTTTTATCCTTACACATATGGCCTTTCTTTTCCTTCCTTAAGTTGCCAATAAAAGCCCTCACTAGCAATTATGAACAACAAGAATGTTTAGCTTGAAGGAAGTAGAGATTCATGATTGATTATTTGTGTTAATCATTGGCACAGTTAATTATGAAAATTATTATTTAGAGGGTTTTTTCTTTTACTGAAAAGACAATTTAGATTCCATAATTTTGGTATTAAGATTTAAGGGAATTTAATCATTATGATTTATATCAGAACTTCATTCAGATCCACGATTTTAGAGTGATGACCATATATTTTTGGTAACGTGTAATTCTTTATTTATGACATAATTAGTTATTAAATATAAAATAATAATGAACTTTTAAAATAAATTTATTATTATGATAAAAATCAATGATTACTGTTTATAACATTTTTTGATAAAATATTATATAATATATAATTATTAATTATATCATAAATAGAAAATGCCATAAATATGAAGAGAACGTGTAAGCATCGCTCAAAATTATAGTATCAAGGATTCACGCTTTGTTAATTTAATTGGAGTGCCAAACAATATATAATGAATTATGAAATGTTTTCATATATTTCTTAATTTCTTTGATATTAATTTTTACGTGAATGTGTTAAACATAAAATGTTTGTGATTAACAGTTTAAAGATAAAAAAAAAAAAAAAAAAAAAAAGAGATTGGGAGCATGATATTATCTTACTGACGGTTAGAATAATACAATTAATATATAGAAAAAAGTTATATATTGTTACTTATATATTTTTATCAAGTTCTCTAATTTAATGATATTTAAATAATTTTTATACTTCATTCACTTTTTTTTATTAACATTGTCAATTCTGACATTTTAAAAAAATTATTCACATGCCATGAATTAATTGAAAGAACATAATATAAGTATATAAACAACAACATATAAATTTTATTAGTAATATAATACTATAGTTTTAAAATGTTAACTATTATTCGTCAAAATTCATGGATTATCTTAAATTTTGAACCCAATTTTAAGATGCATCTAAATTGATTCCACAAAATCTAGTAAAATGCAGATAATTCAGACAAACAAAAAAGTTGAAATCAATAATTAGATTTCAAAAGCAGATTGATTTTTAAAAGAAATAAACTATGAGTTTGTATTTTTTTGGTTATTTTTCAAATTTTTTAAAATATCAATGTGTTGTAAGTATAACTCGAACAAAACCCCAAACAAAAATCTCTTAATCATCTAAAAATACGTATGCCCTCTATTTAGTTTATTAAAGACAGTGTCAATTATTTAAATCTTTCAATATTTTTATCTTAAAATTGTTTTTTTTTTTAAGTTCGTAAATATTGATGTGACTATTAGTTACTTAGATCATCAAAATATTGCACTAGCATTCTTACACTGTACAACGCACTTCGAAAAAAATGTTTGCACGACATATTAATAACCAAGTATAAACTAACGTGTAGGATATTATTTTGGTCTTTTATTTATCATAAAATGATTATTTTTAATTAATTATTTATTATAATATTTATAATAATCATCTAATTATTTAAAAATATTATATTTGGCCTCCGTTAAAAAGCATTAAATTTAATCATTTGAATTTAAGGTTTAAAATTTAGTTGAAAGATTAAATATAATATTTTTTTTTTAAAAAGTGATAAACTAAATGTGATATTTTCTAATAAGTAGAGGAACCACTTTAAGTATTTCAATAAATGAAAAATCAAGATAATAATTTTGTGATAAATAAGAGATCAACAAAATATTTTTCTCAAATAAAATATATTTTTGATCCATCACTTATTATAAAAGTGTCATTTTGGTCTCTCATTTTTTAAAATGCCCAAATAGTCTCTGACTAATTAAAAAATGTCATACTTAGTTTCTTTCACTTAGAGTTTAGGATTTAATAGAGAGACTAAATTTGATAATTTTTTAAAAAGTAAAGACTAAGTATAACATTTTCTAACGAGTGATAATTATTTTAAATATTTTAATAAGTGAGAGAATAAAATGACGATTTTATAAGGAATAAGATACCAAAAAATATATATACTTATTAAATTTTCACACGACAAACTTAGTAAAAAATTACATAACTCTTAAAAGAACATGTATATAAAGGAATTTGATTATCTGCATCTAAAAATTCAAATTTATTATATTTAAGAAGATTTGATTCACTAAATTTTTATTCAATGATTTAAATTTTAATAAATATTAAATAATTTTTAATCAACATTTTAAAATTTGAACCATTAAATTTTTATGTAATAGTTTAAATTTTATCAAATTTACCTATACTTAAAATTTTCAGTTCACCAAATCCATTTTTATATTTTAGAAGGAATTAAAGGCAAACCAATAATAAGGAATTATTACATACAAATTTTCATGTATAAGACTGCTAGTAAGACAAATTTCAAAGTGTAGGTTTTTTTTTTTAATAATAACCATATTTGAATATTTTTTTATTCATAAATTTAAACAATTAAATTTTTATATAATAAATTAAAATAATTATCAAAGAACCTGCATTAATAGTATTAATGTGACATTTGAGAAATAAAGTGAGATGGGTTGACATTTGAAATGAACAGAGGATTGCTTGTAACATGGGGATGTTCCTAAAAGGTGGTAGGGTTGTCTGAGGTTAAGTTTTCATGTTGATGGAACCCTACGCTCCTCGATATTGACGAAGCACCTCCAAGATGTATTGTCTAAAATAGATCATCTAATTGAAAATTTTCTAGCAACATTTTTCATACATAATTAAAAAATTAATTTTTTTTAATATAATATATTTTTAAAATTTTTTATTATATTCAGTTATTGAAAATTTTTCGGTAATTGATAATCCGAACTGTTGTAGGGCACATAGTGCCTTTTGCCTCTCTCCACGCATTTTTTTTTTTTTTAATTTCACATCCACCTGCCTCCCCTTTTATTTTGATTAATTATTATTCATCTACTCATACCATCATGCCCTTACCTCACTTTTTTCAATTTTTTCTGTTATTATGATGTAATATAGAAAATTCAACATTTTTTAATATTAACAGCTTCTTCTCTAGCTTATAACGGGGATGTAGAAGGTTCTTCAAAATTTATGGATTTTGTGGATGCTATTTTCTTTTTTTTTAGGAACATGTATTTGAAGTCTTTTAACTCACATTGATGGGCATAGCATAGGAGCGAAAACTTTTCTGAAAATAATTTAGTGATAGAAACATGGATCATACATAAATATTAAATTTTTATTTAATGGGCTCTATTTTTTTTAGTGTGTGATTGGATTAGAATTTTGCAAATTTGATTTTAGATAAATATAATTTTGTATACTTGTTTTTTAAAATGAGTTTATACTGCAGTGATTTATGTTTAAAAAACTTAATATGAAAAATGAGTTTTATTATTAATTTCGACGCAGGATAAATGTTTTCTCTTCTTTCTACTTTTAAGGGTTTAATTAGAAGACAAAAGTAAGTTAAGAAAAAATCTAATGGGAAATAAAATGATACTATTTGTTAGACGAATTTTCTGTTGTGCGTGCAAACAAGCTTTTGTTGTTTAAAATGTTGAACCAATCATACTGTTAGAATAACAAAAAGGTACCATTTTAAAAAAAATGCAATTTTGATTTTTCAAAAGTTTAATCTTTGAATGAAAGAAAATATCATAATCATCCTCTTAATATGAAAAAATAGAAAAAAATTTAGTCTTTTCGGAGGACTATTTTAATATTTGAAAAACTATAATTTTTTGAAAGATCTTTAAAGAATTATTTTAATATTTTTTACATTTAAAAAATAAAAAAAATTAAATTGATCCCTTACTTTTATATTGATGATAATTTAGTCCCTTACAATTAATTGTAATAAATTAGTATTTAAAAAATTTTATTTTATGTAAAATTAGTTTTTCATTAATTTAAATAGAAGAATTAATTTTGTAAAAAATTAAATTTGCAAAATATTAATATTGTACAAATTTAAATTTGTAAAAAGTTAATTTATTACGTTTAATTTATGAGAGATTAAATTATCACGAAATAAAAATATGATTCTATACTTCTCTCTTTAAAAACTAAATTCATCTTAAAATTAAAAGTAAGAAAAAAAATAATATTTTTTCCACTCTTAAAATTTTATCCATTTATATAATTCCGCTTATGGTGCCTAGCCCATTAATTATCAATTAGGACCTTCTCAAAAGAAGGCCCCAAATGAATGCTTCAGCAAAGCTTGTGCTTCTCTTGGGCTTTTGTAGGTTCTGTTTCAGAGCTATATACGTCTCAAGCACCTAATCTTGAGCATCCCAATTCCCGAAAGGCCAGAGTGATTCAATAATGATGCCTCGTCAACACTCTGAAAGGAGTTGCACTCAATCTGTTTGCTTAAATGTCACAACGAAGTTGAATATCTGAATTGTGAGAAACTTGAGGACCCTTGTGGAAAAATAAAGTTGTAGCTCAATTTCATGCCTAGTAGTAATGGCATTTAGATTTCGGAAGCTACTTTACAATGGAACCCATTTGAGAACCAATAAATCTAGGGCTCTGTATCTGAACTCGATGCTATATCACTGTTCAGAAGAATCTTTTTCTTACCAAGATGTTTTGCCTTCGAAATGGTACGACAGCACGTTTCCGAAGATTGCAGAACTGACCCATTTGCTGAAAAACGTGGATGCGATTAACGGAAGGCTTGTTGATATTACCAGTAATTCCACCATCGTTGACGATCGAATCGAACGTGACATGGGTACGTTGAAGTCTCTAGTCCGGGTCTTTATTGGGTCTCCATCAATTCAGCAGAAGGTCAAACACACACAAAAAACACATCAAGATTCAACTTCTCCTTTCAGCAAAGCAAGTGGCAGGGAGCCTATGGTTGTTGACTCGCTTACTAAAATAAGCAACTTTCTCAATGTCTCTGCTCAGCAGAGGAAATTGGTTCGCTTAACGGTGTGCCCCCAAGTTACCCAGCACGGTATATGGACAGGTGCACTTAAGGAACTTCTGAATGGCATGAAATTTGATTTGGATTTGTTAAGTGCTCGAGGCTCAAGCAAAAGTACTATAATGGGTCGGCAAATTGTTAACAGCTGCTTGAAATTTCTGACCGAAACTGCAGTTTCTGGATCTGACCCTGACTCTGCTTCATGGATGAAACTCACACCTTCAAGAACTTTTGATTCTTCTGATCCCCAGAAATGGGAAGATGTTCTTGAGATGTTCAATGATCTGATTGAATGTTTTAGAAGTGAAACAATGTTTAAGTTGCATGTGGCTAAGCTTGAGGCAATGAAAGAGGGTCTTTCTCAAATTAAGGATGTTATAGTTGACGATAGTATTGGATACAAGGAAGCTAGACATCAAGAAAGTCTAGTGCAGAAGAAGCTTACCAAAACATTGGGGCACTCATCTAGGTGTTTGTTCACTCTATTGTTATATTACCTGCACAGAAGAGTTTCAGATATTGAAGTGGATATACGTGGTGGGGTTTATGATAATGGCTTAAAAGATAGGTTTTGCTTGTCCATGGGAAGGATCTTGACTTCAGATGATGAAAAGATGGTTGGGCGTGGGGTGAAGCAGCTAGACCGAGCACTTGGAGTTTTCAAGTTTGTGTGGGAAACGGCTGGGATGAAAGGAAATTTGGACCTGCAAGGCCATATATGGTGTGTTGGAGCAGAAGATAGGATGCTTATATACAGAGGAAACAGGTACTTCGTGCATGGCATTAGCCTTTGAGTATGAGCAAATTATTGCTGTCTTGCCATGTCTTTCATACTATTTTTATGGTGCTTCTTTGATTCATTATTGGTCATCAGAAGCAAGTAGGACTAGGAAGTCCCGAATGGGCTCAGGTGCTTCGTTTGTGACATATTTTTCTCTCCACTATTTGTTTATAAGGAGTTAAAGAGACAAACAAACCTGTTCATTTGATGTTTGTCTTGACAAAGGGGCTGAAATCGTTCCCACTGAACTGACAATGGACAGAATGAAAGAAACTGAACTAATTGTTTGGTTTGTGGATTGTTAAAGTTTATAAAATTAGCTTGTGTATGAGTTAGTTTCCGAAAATAAATTTATTACATCCTAGTCTTTAAGAAATCTTTAAACCACCTAATAAGAGGACTATCACGAAAGGATTGAATTATTCTCGGGAACTAATTTGTGCATTCATTAATTGTAAAGGACAAAAGTTAAATAAACATGATAATTTGATAACTAAATTAATAGTTTAACAAAGAATATCTACTTTTATTAAAAAAGTGATTACAATATATACCTAATAAATTGTTTCTTATCCGTTGACAAATGGGGTAAGGACATTATTAATTTCTCCTCTTCAACTTCATTTAAGATACTAAGCATTCTCACACATAAAAATTTAAACTATAGCCTAGGCAAGGGACTGAATTTTTTCTGTTGAACATAAGAAATTTATGCACTACCAACGGAGTATGGCTAGAATCTCAGGGAAGAGGATACCCTCCGTACTTAAAAAGGTCTTGTTTTGAGTCTTTGTATGGCATAGAATTTCATTTTAATGAGGAGCTTAGATCTCCTTGTCCACCATTGACATATGAAGATAACATTGGGTTCGGGCCCATGGAGTTAAACAAATGCTTACTGTCTCAGTTCTTGACACTCTTCTATCTTAGGGCTAAAGATATTCTCATTCTTCATGGCAGATCTAATATTTTCCATTCTGGAATGCACTTATTGGGCCTGGGTTACTATCAAATGATTTAGTTGGGTCTAGCTAACTTCACCTATAAATTTGAATATGATGGGCCCAGCCCAGATACTAAGAGATGGGGAAAAGTGTATAAGCGAAGAATTGGCCAGGAGAAGGGTAAGAGAACTTTTGAGACTAACCAACTGAGACACATGTCCTTTCATTAGTGGGCAGGGGGAATTATAGAGAATTCGTTAAAGGAAAGGTGGGCATGGGAACAGTCTAGTTGTAGAAGAGTCCAGGCCTTTCGAATGCCTAGGTGGTCGTTTGCTTCCTTCCATGGCTACTTAGCTATTTTGTACTCGAGGATTCCCATTCTTCTAGCCAATCCGACTTGTTTCATAAATAATACAGAGTTTTTCCTTTTTTGTAAGGAGTTCACATCAATTGTGGCATCAAAGCATACGTTATGGGGTATGGTTGCTACCAAAATAACGGCACATATTGATAATCTTATAATATTGTATAATATTTAGGGTTTAAATATGTTAAGATATTATATAGAGTCTATCTATAAAGAGTGCTTATTAAATAAGGGTAAAATAATACTTATAAGAATTATTACTAAACTCTAACCTTAATTAGCTTTTTATAAATAGGGCTAGATTATTATACGATAGATAATTTTTCAATAAAGAGAGACTTGAGACGTTTTGAGAGGAATACCTGTAAGTATTCTACTGTCGCATTTGAGAGGAGATTTAGGCTGTGAAAACTTGAGATACACCCAATACACTGTGAGTATCTCATTTGATCAGTGATCTCAGTCAGAGTTTGATTAACTTCCGCAATTATGAACAGTATATAAGTCTCCTACTCTGAATTTATGAATGTGTTCATTTATTTATTTTTATGCCTTTCATTGGTATCAGAGCCTCAAGCTGGTTTTTTGATCATTTGCATATTTTATTAGGATCTAAGATTTTCTTTGGGGCTATTTTAATTAGGGTTTCAAAAATTAAAAAAAAAATATTGATGAATTTTTTGAACTATTCTTCTGCAATGAGCTTCTTTGTTCCAACCATGAAATCTACCTTTGATAGTGGTTGCAAATTCCTCACTGTCGCCGGTGATGGCGATTCCACTCCCCGACAGTAGGACGTGGTCGCCAGCACCCTCAGTTGAAAACGTCAAAACACCATTTTGGAACAAATTTCCCTTGGTTTTTTTTGAAACAACGGTCAAGCTTCTCTTTTCATCTTATCGCCAACGACAGTGGTCGTTGGCATGCCCTAACAGCAGGAAGCAGCCGGTGACGCACCCTTAAGGTAGAAATTGCCACCTTTTGTTTTCAAAGGACGTGAATATTAGAGGTCGACGAGAGCCTCAAATCATGTCTTCCACCCCTCTTTGCCGGTGGCGATCATCTCATTTGTCTGAAGCTACGTCGCTGATAGCAGGAAAGTGGGGAGGGAGAAGAAGAAAAGGAAAGAAGGAAGAGGCTATAGCATTTTTTTGAAAATTAGAAAAAAAATTTTGGAAATTAAAAAAAAAAAAAAATATATATATATATATATATAATAAAATAAATTTTTAGAAATCCTAAAATTTTTTAAGTAAATTGGGTTATAGAGTTTGATTTGGGCTTATTGACTAATTTTTTTTTGTTTTAGGCCTTTAAAAGAGTTTTTTTGGGGCTATTTTTTCTTTAAGAGTTGGCTTTGTTTCCTTTAATTGGACATGTAGCTCATCCAAAGATAATTATTAGAGGTCTAATTCCTAATTAATGAACATCTAAATATGTTCAAAAACATAAATTGTGTATTTGTATTTTAACCTTAAATAAATCCAATTAATTTTTGGTGAAAAATTAATTTTTTATATCCCAGTAAATTTTAGTCAAGTAATATATGATTACTTGTCATTATGTTAATTAGTTTAACATTGTTCTTTATCAAATTGTTTTGTCAATTTTCTACCAATAGAAAATTTAGACATATAATGTTGATTAGCTTAACATTATGCATTTAATTATGTTAATTAATTTAGCATGTTTATTAATGTTAATTAGTTTAGTATTATATAATTGATCTATTAATGTGTTGATTAGTTTAACATGTTATTGAACAAATGTTAATTTGTTTAGCATTTGAAAAATCATAATTTACAATTTGTTTGTAGCATGATTAGGATACTTAGTTGTGTTTTGATTTCGTTGATTTACACCTTGCATACAACCTTAGGACGATGATTGATACTTCGTGCTCTTTCAACTTTGGGTTATCTATGAGTTAATTAGTTTAATCATATGATACTTAGTGTCATAATTTGTAAGCATGGTGAACATTAAATCTTGGGTAGGCTTTTAATTATCTGATCCTGATTTAAGTTTGTCTTTTTTTTTTGTTATGTAAAGAATGACTACAGTATCCAAAAGTATTATTGCTGAGCTCAACAAGGGGTTGAAGCTAAATGGTGACAATTATGATATATGGAGTACAAAAGTCTAGTATTTCTTGGAAGAGCAAGAGGCTATTGAGGCTCTCAATAATGTCATGGAAAAGCCAAAAGCTGGAAACATGGCCCAGCATAGGCGAGACCATGAAGTTTATGACGCTTGGAAGAAAAAGAACTTCACTGCTCGCATTACGTTACTTAACATATGGATGATGATATCCTAAGGGAGTTCAAGGACCACCAAAGTGTTATGGGGCTTTAGAATGCTTTGAAAACGAGGTTCGGAACTACGTCCATATCCAAATTGTGTTCTCTGACGATCAAATTTGACTCATATAAGAAACGCTCAGATTCAATAAGGAAACATCTAAGGCTGATGTCAAATATAATCGTTGAGCTAAATGATGTTAGAAATGTCTTAAGAGACGAGCAGTAGATCTAAGCTGTCATTTGCTCTTTGCCTAATTCATAGGGGTATATGAAGATGCATCTTACTCACAATGATAGAATCACGACTCTGGAAGATGTCTGAAGACATGTCGAACTCGAGGAAGAAAGGCTTGAATCAGCCAAGCTGATACCTGAGTTGCATATGACAACTTCAAGTGAAAGATGTGGTTCAAAGAGAAAGAGCTAGGGAAAGAACAAAGAACTAACTCAACTTAAGAAAAAGGCAAAGACTAATCAACAAGGCAAAAAGAAGCAGCGAAAGGTGAATACGATAAAAGTTAAGTGCTTCAATTGCCAAAAGAAGGGACACTATCCTAGTGATTGCCCTGTGCCTTTCAAAAAGGTAACCTACACTGCTTATGTTAGTGAACTTTGTGTTTCTAGCTCAATTATACTTACTGAATCTTATCCTGTGTGGATTGTATACTTAAGAGCCACGGACCACATAGCGTGTGACCGTGATGCCTTTGTTAACTTTTGGCGAGTTCCTTATGAAGCATTCTGGATATATGTGGGCAATAACACTAAGGTTACTGTCAAAGGGATCGGAACATGTTAGTCCTGCGTGGTGGTCAAGACCTAATCTTACATGATGTCCTTTATACGCGTTAAATTCGTCAGAATGTTATTTCAGTTTTGGTTTTACTTAGTCTAGGCTATAATTTGTATTTCCATGACAATTGTTTTAAATTTAGTAATGACTCTGTTTTTTATGGTTTTGGTTATGTAACCAGAGGTTTTATTTTTATGGATTTAGATGACGAATCTTACATTAATAATAATGTTAGTTTTTCTATGTTTGCTTCTACACATGATTATGATCACGATGTAAATAAATGGCATGCTAGAGTTGGTCATATTGACCAACAAAGAATGCAACAGTTAGCAAAATAGGGTTTGCTTCCCGGCATTGAACGAGTAGATTTGTCTACTTGTGAATATTGTCTAGTAGAAAAATCTGTAAGAAAACCCTTTGGTAAAGCAACCAGAGTCGATTTTCCATTGCAATTAGTTCACTTTGACATCTGTGGGCCTCTAAATGTTAGGGCTTGGTACAGAACGAATTATTTCATCACATTCATTGATGATTATACTCGTTTCAATTATGTCTATTTGACTTTTCATAAGTCAGAAGCATTGAACTGCTTCCAAAATTATATGAACTTAGTTAAGAATCAATTAAATAAGAAGATTAAGGCTGAGAATATTTATCGGTTTAATTCAACGAATTATGTGATGAGAAAATGATAGTTCATTAGTTGACTATTCCAAGTATTCCACAACAAAATGATGTTGCAGAAAGAAGGAATAGAATGCTCCTTGAGATGGTTAGGTCTATAATACAAAGTCTAATTTGCCAATCACCTATTGGTGTGATGCATTGATGTCTGCAGCTTACGTACTTAACCATGTGCCTACAAAATTAGTTACAACCACTCCATATGAGTTATGGACTGGGCGAAAGTTTGACTTAAATGTTATGAAACCCTGGAGATGTGTTGCCTATACACATGATTTCTCTCACAAGTATGACAAATTGGGTCCGAGAGGAAAGAAAAGTATCTTTATTAGATAATCAGAAACCTCAAAAGAATATATGTTTATAGGTCAGCAAGACAGTAGGAGTATGATTGAATTCGAATATAGAGATGTCACATTCTTAGATAATGAATATCCTAATAAGGGTGAGGTAGGTCAAGACCTATCCTTATTTAAGATATAGGATCTGAACACACTATGACCACTTCATTTGAGTGGGAGGATTATAGCAGATGGTGAATTAGTTTCTCATCAACAACTTTCTTCATCATTTGATGCGATGAAAGTGTTCCTAAGCCAGTTGCTCCAAGTGAGAGTGACCAAATGAATCTCATTCCAAGTGAAAGTGAGACCAATGTTCTTGATCTGAGTAGGAGCAATATTGATCCAAATAGGAACAATAAAACAAGATTCAATGAATTACAACTGAGATGTGGTTCACGTAAAAAGACTTCTCGTCGATGATATGAGATTAAAGGTGGTGAACTTTTAACAATGCTCCTGTCAAATGAAGATGAGCCACAAAATTTGAAAGAGACTTTCTTATCCCCTTCTAAAGATAAATGAACTAAAGCTATGGAAGAGGAAATGAAGTTTATGAGAGTCAACAATGTTTAGGAACTTGTTGATCTTGTAGGGGGACGTAAGGCTATTGGAAACAAATGGGTTCTCAAAATTAAGAAAAAAAGTCGATGGCACGATTGAAAAATTTTAGTCTCGACTAGTACCAAAGTGGTATACACAGCAAGAAGGAATTGAGTATGAGAAAAATTTTTCTCCTGTTGTATGATTTACCTTTGTTTACTTCTAGCTATAGTGGCTTGTCTAAATCTTGAATTACATTAGATGGATGTAAAGACTGCCTTTCTCAATAGAGAATTAAATGAAGAAATTTATATGAAACAAGTTGAAGGTTTCATTAAAGAGGGCCAAGAAGAAAAATTTTGTAAAATTTTAAAGTCTATCTATGACCTTAAACAATCTTCAAGGCAATGGTATATTTGTTTTCACAATACAATCATCTCTAGTGGTTTCACTATGATGAGTGAAAACAACTATGTATATACCAAGAGATCTAAGGACAAGTATGTGATTATGACATTATATGTTGATGACATACTCATAGCTGGAAATGATATGGAGCTGATCAACGAGGTAAAGACCTGGTTGTCATCTCGTTTTGAGATGAAAGATATGGGTGAAGCTGCATACATTCTTAGAGTAAGATTTCAAGAAATTATTCTAAGAAATTCTTGTATCTCTTGTAAGAGAATTACATCAAAAAGGTTTTGAAACATTTTAGTATGAAAAGTTGTAACTCTGCTGATACTCCTATCAGCACAAGCCTAACCTTAAGTGCCAAAATGTATCCTAAGACTGCCATGGAAAAAGAGTGTATGAGCTGAACTCTATGCAAGAACGCGATCGATTGTCTAATGTATGCTATGATGTGTAATAGACCTGATATCTATCAAGCAATTGGCTTAGTGAGTAGATATCAAACTGACTTAGGTCCTAAACATTAGGAAGCTGTAAAAAGGATCTTAAGATATCTGAAGGAGATTGCTAATTATGCACTCTACTATCAAGGCGGCAGAGATTTACGATTGGTAGGATACACTAATGCTGACCATAAAAGAGACTTAGATGAGCAAAAATCTACCTCAGGATATGTTTTCTTACTTAGTGATGGCGTCATATCATAGACTAGTAAGAAACAATCCTGTGTATCCATGTCCATGATGGAGGCAGAGTTCATAGCCCTATCTTCAGTAGCCTAAGAGGCTGTTTAGTTGAAGAGGTTCTTGGATCAATTATTGTAGAAAGCAGAAAACATTGAACCAGTGTTAGTGTACTGTGATAGTGAGACTGTGATTGCATACACCAAGGATCTAAAGTATTATTGCAAAACCAAACACATAGATATCAAGTATCACTATGTGAAGGACATGGTTGCACACAAGACTGTGAACGTGAAGTATATATCTACACATGAGATGCTGGCAGATCTGCTGACTAAGCTTATTTCTAAAGATGTGTTTGTGAGACACATTAGGTCTTTAGGATTGTGTAAAATTTAGCATACTTCATTAGTATTTTTAATTTTTCCCATTTTTCGTAGACAGAGATATTTTAATGTTCTTTAATCAATAAAGTTTGATTTCCATACTTATATATCTTTATTTAAATGTTGTGTACATTCTTATTTATTGTTAAGTATGTCAGATAGACAAAAGAGTTAGCCTTCTCATACACGTAACAGCCTTAGTGTCTTTGTGACATTAGCGATGAGATAAGATTTTAAGAGAAATTATCAGGAGGATAATTTAAGAGCAACTATACATAAAATCATTTAAGTCGCTTAATTGATTACGTAAGGTCATTAAAATTGATTTGATAAAATAAGTTCATCATTTTTAGTCTACCTTAGTTGCTAGATGTGAGTTCAAGACATTGTATTGATCAAGGAACTTAGTTTTAGACTTGTGGTGTCTAAAATATCATTTCTACAACATTATTTGTGAAATAGACATACACTTCACGGGAAAAGGAGGAATGTTGTAGCACATGTTTCATACCATATGTGCAAATGTCAACCATATGGGTTAACATAAGTATGATTTCAACTGATGATTGTGTGAAACCCTTGAGCCTTTACATTGGCTCCATATTTATCCCCTTGGACTCTGATCAGGTACTTGAGATGCAGTTTGGTGTTTGCTATCTTAGCGTGTTCCGTAAGGACTATGAGTAATGATTCAGTCTAGCGGACATGTCTAAAAAAGTGAACTAAGTCTGTGTTGATAGGATTATGAGAGGAGGAAGATTAGAAAGAGAATGTATTCACCGGTATACCAGTTATGACTTGTGTGTTATGATTGTGAATACAAGATATTATGATACATGAGATCATTTGGAGATAATCTGAATGTGATTTTTAAGATCTATGGTACATGCATACTTAATGATCTGCATGCAAGTTTGTTTTTGACGAGAGGCTATATATTCGTAATTAATGTATAGCATTGATGCTCTTATAGTATATTGGTCGCAAGGCCTACTTTCCTTGTATGAACAACTACAGATTATAAAGGGAAAGTGTTCTCTTGATTTACTGAGAATATGTTCATTGGGTTTAGAGCGTATGAGCACTTTCATTATATGTGAGTGGGAGATGTTAGAATATCATATAATATCTAAGATTTAAATCTGTTAAGATATTACAGAGTCCACCTATAAGGGGTACTCATTAAATAAGGGTAAAATAGTAATTATAAGAATTACTACTAGACCATAACTCTAACTAGCCTTTTATAAATAGGGCTAGACTATTATAGGACAGATAACTTTTCAATGAAGAGAGACTTGAGACGCTCTGAGAGGAATACTTACAAGTATTCTGCAATCACATTCGAGAGGGAATTTAGGCTGTGAAAACTCGAGATACACCCAATAGACTGTGGGTATCTCATTCGATCAGTGAACCCAGCCAAAGTTCGATTAGCTTCCGCAATTAGGAAAAGTATGTAAGTCTCCTATTTTGAATTTATGAATGTGTTTATTTATTTATTTTATTCCCTTCAAATAATTTGGAGGGCAAGTATACTGAGTTATAGGATGAAATGTCGATGGTTAAGCTCATGCTCATGGATCTCTGTGACCAAGCTACTGATCACGATAAAGGTGTTGCAGAGGTTTTTAGCGTATCTATTGGTACAGGAGGGATGGTTGAGGCATCGAGCAAGATGGCGGGGTCTGTGGATCATGATAACAGTAAGTTTTGTTCTTTGAAGATGTTTTCTTTCGGGGTTGATGATCCTATCGATTGGTTATTCCGGATGGAGAGATATTTTTAAGTGAATAATTTCACAGAGACCGAGAAGCTAGACACTATTACCATTTGTTTGGAAGGACGTGCACTTACTTGGTTCCAGTGGCTCAATTCTCATCTTCCAATTCGCTTGTGAGTACAGTTTAAGAGGGATCTCATGGCATGGTTTAATGATAATCAAACTGGTGATGCTTATGAAATGCTTATGGCATTGAAGCAAGATGGCTCTGTCTTGGAGTATAAGGAGAAATTTGAAGCTCTATCTGCACCATTAAAGGACGTTCCAGAAGCAGTGTTAATGGGTGTTTTAAAAATGGCAATTGTGAGGAAATTTAAGCAAAAGTGTAGATGATGCAACCTTCGTAACTGCTTCAGTTGATGGATGTTGCATATCAGGTGGAATGCCAGAATTTGGCTCTTGAGCGAAGTCAGGATAAACGTTGGTATATGGGGTGGAAATCGAGTAATTCTTCTTAGTGGGCTCATTCGAATTTCTTTATTTCTAAGGTTGGTAGTCAACTTGACAGTTCTCGAAGTTCTATCGGCAGTGTCGAAGGGAAGAATTGTGACCTCAAAAGCACTGATGAAGGGAAGAGTGCTCCTATTACTCGTGTTATCCTTAAACTTCGAAGAAGATGTCTAAAGCTGAGTTAAATTGAAGGAGGGTGCAGGGATTATGCTTAAATGTGAAGAAAAGTATAGCCTGAGCCATTGTTGCAAAAAAAAAAAAAAAACTCTAGGTGACGTGCTTAGTTGAAGAAGATTCTGATAATGAGACTTGAGGAAGAGGTTGTAGTTTGGAGCCCAGTAGAGATTACTATAACTACTGTAGAATTGTCCATTAATTCTATCGTGGGGTTGCAGGTTATAAAACTATCAAATGAATCGGTGTTATTCAATAGGATAAGGTTATGGTGTTAATTGATAGTGGGGCAACCCATAATTTCATTTCTTCTTCAGTGGCAGCAACATTACAAATGGAGGTGGTGCCTATAAAGACTTATTCTATTACTATTAGCAATGGCACTAGGAAATATGATCAGGGTGTTTGTTGAAATATTTTGGTGACTTTACAGGGATTAAATATTACTCAGGACTTGTACCCTTTCTCTTTGGACAGTGTGGAATTAATGCTTGGAGTAGCTTAGCTGACATTTTTGGGTGAAGTTAAAGTGCACAACCACCAAATATACAACCTTATTGTATGCTCATTCCCAGAAGAATGAAATAAAGAAGTTAGTACAGAAGATGCTAAAGGCTAGTATAATTTAGCCTAGTACTAGGCCCTATTCTAGCTTGATTCTTTTAATAAAGAAGAAAGACGATAGCTGGAGGTTTTGTGTTGACTATCGTGCACTTAATAAAGTGACAACACCCGATAAATTTCCTATCCCAGCAATTGATGAGCTTTTGGATGAGTTAAGGGGTATGTTATCTTTTCCAAGCTTGATCTTAAATTGGGATACCATCATATCTGTATTTGTCTCGGGGATGAACATAAGATGACATTTAGGACTCACTAAGGGCATTATGAATTTTTAGTGATACCTTTCAGCTTAACTAATACCCCCATTTACTTTTCAGTCCTTAATAAATCATATATTCTGGCCACATTTGTAGAAAATCATCTTGGTTTTTCTTTTCTGCGACATCCTGATTTACAACAAGAATTTCAAACTATTTGCATTACCTATAAATTGTTTTTTCTATCCAACAGGAATATAAACTTGTCGTTAATATCAAAAAGTGTGCTTTTACTTAGTCTAAGTTGAAGTACCTTGGACATATTATTTCCGCTGAAGGGCTAGATGCTGATTCAACAAAGTTAGTGGCTATGTCTCAATGGCCTCGCCCAAAATCCCCTAAGCCTTTATGTGGATTTCTTAGGTTAACCAGGTATTACTTTAAGTTTATTCAAAACTACGTAAAGATTGTTGCATCATTAACCAAATTACTCAAGAAAGATTCTTTTCTTTGGATGGATGATGCACAACAAGCATTTGATGCACTTAAGTCTACTATGATCTCAGTTCTTAGTGCTAGCAATGCCGAATTTTAGTATACTATTCGAGGTTGAAATGGATGCATTGGGGAATGGTATATGGGCAGTCCTTATGCAGTAGCATCGTCCTATTGCATATTTTAGCCAATCATTCACTGAAAGAGCCAAACAAGCTTCTATTTATGAAAAAAAAATTTATGGCTATTGTTTTTGCGGTTAAAAAGTGGTAGCATTATTTAAGAGGATAACATTTCATTATCCAGACAAATCATAAGGCCCTTAAAGACATTGTGCAACAACTTTTGGTTGGGGATTTTATAGCAAATGGGTATACTTTGAAGCGTGGTTGTTTGTTTTTCCATAATTGTCTGGTAGTCCCTCGAGGTGCCCCTCAAATTCCTACCTTAATGAAGGAATATCATGTATCACCAATGAGGGGTCATTCTGGCTATCTTCGTACTTATCGTAGATTATATGAGGTAGTTTACTGGGAAGGCATGAAGAAGGACATACAGGAGTTTGTGGCTAAGTGTGACACTTATCATAAGAATAAATATCAGTCTTTTTCCTTGGCTAGCTTATTATAGCCCTTACCTTGTCCTCAATAAGTATGGGAAGATATTACCATGGATTTTATCACCATCTTACCTCGTTCTCATCGTTTTGACATTGTGTTGGTAGTTATAGATATATTCATGAAGTACAGTCATTTTATCCCTTTCTTTCACCCTTTTGCTGTCAAAGATGTTGCTGCTACTTTTATCAAGGAGGTGATCAGGCTACATGGATTTCCTAAATCCATAATTTCTGACAAAGATAGACTTTTCTTAAGCCACTTCTGGAAGAAGCTTTTTAAGCTCTCAGGGACAATACTCAAATTCAGTTTGGGGTGCCATCCACAAACTGATGATCAGACCGAGGTTATAAACAAAATTTTAAAGACCTACCTTAGATGTTTCACGGGGGAACAACCCAAAACTTGGAGCTAATGGCTGTCTTGGGTTGAATTTTGGTTGAATACTTCATTCAACCACTTTGTTAATATGTCTCCATTTAAGGCTTTGTTTGGTCATGATCCACCTTCCATTCTTAAATAAGGGACTGATGAAGTGGATGTGAATTTGAAGGAAAAGGTTGTTATTTTCCAGTAGCTGAATGATAATTAGGACATAGCATAGCAGCTGATACGCAAACAAGTTGACAGTATACGACAGGATGTGGACTTTAAAGTAGGAGACTAAGTGCATTTGAAGTTGTGAGCCTACAAGTTCAAGAAGTTAGCTTCCAGACCTAATGAGAAGCTAGCTTCTCGCTTTTAAGGTCCATACAAGATATTAGCAAAGGTTGGCATGGTGGCATATAAATTAGAATTACCTTGTAACACTTGGATCCACCCCATCTTTCATGTTTCTCAATTGAAGCAATCCCTAATAGCTGGAATTCCCAATCCAGTACTTGCCCCCTTTCTGATAGAGGAATTGGGACTTTAAGTTCAACCTAAAATGGTTATGCAGATTCAAACACTAATGAATGGAGCTTAGGAAGCCCTTGTGAAGTGGAAAGAGTTAGACGAATGTGACAGCACGTAGGCAGATGTTTATATGCTGCAACAACAAGTTCTTGACTTTCACCTTGAAGACAAGATGAACCTTGTAGCGAGGGGTAATGATAAGCCTGGCCTAGATACTAAGAGAGAGGGAAAATTGTATAAGTGAAGAAGTGGAGGGGAAAAGGGTCATAGAACTTTTGAAACTAACTAATTGAGACACATGTCTTTTCATTAGTGGGCAGGGGGGAATTCTAGAGAATTGGTTAGAGGAAAGATGCGTGGGAATAGTCTGGTTGTAGGAAAGTCTAGGCCTCTCGAATGCCTGGGTGGTTGTTTGCTTCCTTCCATTGCTACTTAGCTATTCTATACTCGAGGATTCCCATTCTTCTGGGCAATCTGACACTTGTTTCATAAATAATACAAAGTATTTCCTTTTCTGTAAGGGGTTCCTATCAGAATGCATTGCCATAGAAGCAATTAAAGCCACCTCTGTCTATGTACAAAAGCTTTATCATTCTAAAGAATTCACAAACCTTCAAGAAAGTATGCTAGTTATTTGAAAGTTTATCTATGAGATTTTTCTCTCTAAGTCATGGCACTTCCTGCAAAGCTCAAATGACGAAGAAATATATTCAAATGAAGAATTCTTTAGATGTTGGTTTAGCTTATTGCTAGTTATCAATGTTGTCAAAATTGCGATTTAACTCGGTAGAATCGTCGATTTTACGATCCTAAATAGAAATTTCAAGTTAAATTGGAATTAAAATCAAAATTAGGACTAACTTGGTTAAACTTGCCCTTGACTAGTACAGAATCGGTAAACTTGGCAAGTTTGACCAATTTAATTGAGTTAAGAAATAGCTAGCAACGTTTTTTTAAAAAAAAAGCCCAGCCCAAAATGTCCTTGGCCCATATAAAAAAAATTCCTAAATCCCTAACTTCTTGATGCTCTGTAACTTGCTTTGTGCCTATGCCTTTCATGCTTCAGCCTTCATGCTCTTAACTCTCACCTCATCTTCATTACTCTTCTTGTCTCATCATGCTTCAATTCATTAATTCCGGAGAACGTTGCATCGTATATGCCATTCACACTAGCGAATGATGTAGATGCAGCACACCGAGATGCCAGAGAATATTCGTAGTAGTTCATTGACACCATTCTCACCAGAGAACGTTGTAGCAATCCGTTGTAGCAGTAAAGACACCATTAGCGCTGAAGAACATCAACTTGTAGCTTTAAGTCTCTAGTTCCCCTTCCTTTCTTTAATTTGCCTTCTCTGGTATTTACATATTATACATTTAATCAGGAGAGATGCTTTCTTCGATTTGCCTTTTCTAATGAATTGTGCTATTTTATTGCTTTAGCCATGTGCAGTTGTGCTAACACAATTTTATGTTCCACCTTAAAATGACCAAAAAGGCATACCAAATTTTAATAATTGTATTATGTTATGGAGTGTAGATGAAAGTGTAAGCTTTTCATAATCTGATTGCATTATATAATAGTATAGATATTAGAGCTAAATAATTGTTGGAGTGAAGGCAATATGGCTAATGATTCCAAAAGAAACATTGTAATGCTTTTTAATTATTCTTTCTAATAAAGCATGCATTCCTCCTCCACTGTTTGTGTAATAACCCATACATATATATATATATATATATATATATATGGATTTTAAGAATAATAATATAAAAATAAAATAGAATTTGATGGACTAAAATGAAAGGAAAAAATAGTAATTAGGGTACAAATTATAATTTTACCTTATTTTTAGGGAGTAAAATGTAAATAACAGTATTTTTAGGGATAAAAATATAATTTTAACCCATAGTAAATGTCAGCAAAAACGTATGGATACTGTTTGAATTCCAACAAAAACATATGGTTACTGTTTGCACGGTGCCAAATAGTAATTTGCATACTAACTTGAAAATTTGCATGAACATTTCTTAATTTTCCCATTCAAACTAGAAAGAGAATTCGTGGAAGGAACATTCATATTTATAAGAGATAGCTTTATGGAGACCTCTTTAATACGGGTTGTGTTGTGGGAATCAGAGATTTCTACTATCGATCCCTATCGATGAGTGTATAATTAGCAAAATAGCAATTTTCATTTTATCGAATGTCTTTATTTTCTAGTCCAACTTTCAATTTCCTTATTCCATGCTCTGCTTTTTTATGGGGAAACAAATCTATATTCTTTTGAAATTTTCAACTGCATATATATGATATAATATGTACGAATATAAAAATAATACAATGATAAATAATATTACTAAATTTTATGAATTATTGTTATTATGAAAGACATTGGTATATGAGAAGTGCAAAGTGAGGGTTATAAAATATAGGGAAATAGTATTATATGAAAAGAGGAAAGTTATGGTAAAATTCTTAATTATAATTGCTTCCTTTCCTTTATTTTATTTAAGTCTATTTTACGTAATTGTTGCATTATTGTATTTTTCATTTTAATCCTTTATATTGTTGTCACTTCTCTCCTAACCACTCTTTATTTTATTTTGTTTTATTTTATCTTCAAGATTATTTTTATTTAAATTACTTTATGGTAATAAATATTTTTAAATAAAAGTATTTATTTATATATCCTATTTACACGATTTATTTATATTTAATGGATTTTATAATTGGGAATTCATATAATAACCTTATAGCTATTAATAGAGATAACGACCTTAGTGCACCTTATTGAAATGAATTATTGAGATGTATTTGGTAATGGAAAATAAGTATGAATTATTAAGATATATGCAATAAAGGAATACAAATATGAGATATTGAGATGTATCCGATGAAGGGATATGAGTATGAATTATTGAGACGTTTCTGCTGTAGAGATACAGATATAAGATATTAAAACGTATCCAGTAAAAGGATACCATATGAATTGTTAAAACATATTCGATAAAGGAATATGACTATGATGATATTAGTTCAATTCTTGATACCCATTTTATACAAAATTATAAGATTTAGAAATGGTATTTTTATTTTATTGAAAAATTATTTCTTTACTTAAATAAATGTTTGTTAAAAATTCTGAGGCCTCTATTGTTTCCCTTCTGCTTACTTTGTAATTTATGCATTCACTAAGTCAGTGGTAGACTTATACCTTTCTCTTTAATATTTTACATATTAGTAAGTAATAAAGAAAGTTTGGACTTTTTTGTCGTTTTGACATTTTGAAATGTCATTTTGGGTTGATCATTACATACATCTAACTCTGAAGTTGTGGCTACTAGACATTGGGTTGTTTTAGATTTATAATTATTGTAAAGTGTTGTAAGTTATTCTCATACCATATTAAATGTATAATTTGAGATTTTAAAATTGGTTTATTGATTATCGTTAAAATATGACTGGTTGTACAAATTTGGAAAACATTGAATTTTAAAAAAGTGTTGTCAAATTTTAGGCAACCTCCAATAAATTTCTTTGAATTAAAATTTAAAAGTGCATTTAATGTATTTTATTGACATATTATGGACTTTGTAATAATGTTTTAGGTCTGTTAGGCTAGGTTAGATTAACTATGTGTCGATCACAATCAATAATTTTAGGTCATGACAATTTGTTTGTTAGCTTTTGCATTGAGAATGAATGTGAGGCTTGTTGGCTTGTCTATAGCTCAAAAAATCCTAATCTTAATTTGCTTTTACATCTATTCATAGCAAAGCAAAAAAGGCAAAGGAAAGGTACCCTTTTTCTCTCTTGGCCTTAGATGTGTTCTTGAAAGTAGCCTCAACCATGATAGCATACATGATTGTATTTGCAATGGAAACTATTTAATTTGTGAGTTGTCATGCAATATTGTGTTAAAAATTATCCTCGGCTACTTAATTATTCATTCTCTTCAACTTCTTGCCTCAATTATCATTTTAGACATACATTCATATATAATTTTTATTTAATATATTTTATTTAATGGTGTTTAACATTTGCTAAGCTTGAAGGTTATAATAATATATTTATCTCTTTCTTGAAATGATTAGAAAATTATGGATTATGGACTATGAATTGTAAAGTTTATTGAACTTTTTATTTTGACTTGAATGAAAAGTATGCAATATGAGTTATGAATTAAAAAACAAGTACTTATGTATAAAATTTTATGTGATTTTGTGATATGTTTATATTCAATAGTTTAAATAATAGATGTAGGTAAACTTTTATAATTCTACGTTTCGAGTCCACTTCTCATTTTAAAAGTTTACTTAGAATTGTAATTTTGACAACATTGCTAGTTATACTTACTTGTTATGAATTTCTTTTATACGTGAATATTGATTTTATATTTCAATTAATTAATTTTAAAAAGTTTTTTTACAAATTATATTTTTGTTAAAGAAACTTATAATAAATACATAAAAAGCTTTATTTAACTATTCTCTTTATAGATTTCATGGGTAAATGAGTAAAAGTCAATGAAAAAAATTATCACTTTCATATGGTGGAGTCCTTTCTTGTATGCATAATAAGCATCGATCCCTAAATTTAATGTAAGCTATCAATTACTATTATTAACATTTCACTAATTACCTTCTTAGTTTGAAATTTAACTCTGCCCTTACCTTACAGTAATAGTGTTTAATCAGAGTTAAACGCTTAATGTCAAGTACATGTATAGTACCCATTAGCCTGACACTGCCAAAAACACTACCAATCCATCCTTTCCAAAACAATTTGCATTGATCTACCTTTTCTAGTTGATCTTTTTGCTGGTCTCTATCTTCACTATTTTTTTTTTCTGGGTTCCTTCTCTGATGGCCATTATGGCTATTTTGGCTGCAAAAACCAGACAAATATATCAACATTCTTGTCCGGTTTAAAAGAATAGTGTTATGCCCAGCAAAAGAATGAAAGAAAATGAGGTAATTTCTACTTATAGCATTAACCTTGCCTATGACATTTGTTGGCCCTTTACAGTTCACACCACTTTGTATGCTTTTTGCACTTAGGTCCTATATAGATGCCAAAATGCTTTGTATGGTAAGAAGCAGAGAGTAAGTGGGTGAACAGGAACATATTTGAAATTCATTTTCAATCAATGTCAAATAGGCTGTCATTGTAGATTCTTGACATGCAATGTGAATAGTAAGACTAAAATCAGAAGAATAGGTGTAATTATTATATTTTTGTTATCATTTCATTAATTAAGATACAATAAATATATAATTTTTTATTATAACATGTACAAATATAAAATTTAATTAAAAAATCATACGCTTGTTATGGTTTAATTGAGTAACTTAGATAGCAAAAGTACAAAAAATTATGTACAAAATATAAATGTCATGCGTATAAACCTGTTTTGCCCTAGTAAGGATTCTCCAATATGGCAAGTATTCACAGAAAAGCTACCAAGGCCATGTTTAATTCAACTAAGATTGGATCTAATTATGCCTATCTTCTGAGAGTTCAAATTTCTTCATGTTCTAACATAATAGTCATATTTTCATTTCATTGATCAAAATTTAATAATTTAAATTTATAGTCGGTACATTTTACGTGTAGTCGTATAAAATTTAGACTATTAAATTTTTATTTAACAATTTATGTTGTTTAAACATAATCATCATGTGTTTGTTAGAATATGAAGGAATCTATTCTAATAAAAATTCTTGATAGAGTTTTTTAAGAAAATGCTTATCCTATGCTTGTCTGTTGCCTCTTGGGCCTAATGGAACAAACGTACAGTATATGCGAAGACATCCCTGGATATTAGGCAGCATAAACTACTTTAGGATATAGGCAGATAAATTGCTTTGAGTGAATGGCCAAGCTTTTGGATACTTCTAAAGCACGTTCAGATTTTCCTGTCCCCCACCAAACTTTAACGTACTGAATACATTTCATTCACACCTTGAATGATTTTCAGATCGACATGACAAATTAAGCCAATTATAAATATGTATTTATATTAGTTAAATTTCTAGTACAATATATTTGCAACTAGTTTTTTTTTTTTTCTTTTTATTTGAATTTTTTGTTGTAAGTGAAATTTTAAACATTAAGAGTGTCTTTATATTAGAGTTTGCAAATTTTATTTTCTTTCAACGTAATTTTTTAATAATTTTGACCAAAACTTAATTTACTTTAATGTTGTTTATGTCTAAAAATTTTAATTTAAGAAATAAGTTTTACAATTACATTTTATATAACATATAAGTAAATTTATTATTGTTATGCAAATTGGGAGTTTTCAAGACAATAGTAATTTCAATAAAATTATTTATAGATTTGAACTATTCAATTTTCATTCAATGGTCCACTATAATTAAATATTATTTCATATTCTTACAAAAGGAATTTAAATTGAGAGGAATCATATATAACTATTTATTCTATAATTTTAGCGTCGAATACCTTCATCCGTAAATTATCTGAAAATTCTCCAAATATGATCTTCAATTCTATTTTTAACACTTCTCAAACACCTATTACTTCAAAATTAAGTGTACGAAGGAATTATTATCTCGCTCAAACAATAATCTAAAACGATTAAATTATATTAAATTACACCATCTCCTTAGTACAAATAGTGAGTGGATATTGGGCGACGAAAAAAATATTGACTAATAATAACATATTTATTTTATATCAATGTAGTTTTTTTAAATTTAATATTGACCAAAACTAAATTTATTTGATCGTTATTTATGCTAAAATTTAATTTAAAAAATAAGTTTTATAATTACAATTCATATAATATATAGGCAAGTTTCTTTTCTCTTTATTCTTTGTGAAAATTAGACCACTAAGAAAATATTAACCAATAATAATTATTTATGTAACAATTCATGCGTTGTATTAATTCAATTAAATTATAATAGAATTATCCGTCAATATGTATAGGACTTTTACTTTCTTTGTTATAATTTAATTAAATTAGTATACTAAATGAATTACAACACACATATATTATTATTATTATTATTATTATTATTATTCACCAATTTTTTTTTCCAAATACAGAGGGTAGGCGTATTAATTTTATTGTTCAAATTAATTATGAATGGAAAAAAATTTAAAGAAAAAAAGAAAAGGAAGCTTGTTCATAAATGGAGGAACACTATCCCTTTAACCTTTAGTGGTTGGGATTTTGTATGAAGAATGCATGAGGACACTCGTGTAGCTTACGACAATTACAAAAGCTGTGGAAGAAACGTGGTTCTTAGTTTTGGTTCTTAGTTTGAGCCACACACTTTGAAACACAAAGTGCCAAACTGGGAAGAGGCTCCTCATCTGAGACGTGGCGTCACGTTAAGCGCCATCTGTATTGTTGTTTACGGTTGAGATTTTGTAATATCTCATTATAATTATAGGACACAAATTTATTTCATTAAGTTAATTACAGAAATATATGTAATAGTATATTTCATTTAGCATTTTAAAAATTTAAAACCTTTAAATAAGATTTATCTTATAAATATTTTCGTTTGATTTAATGTTTAATTTTTAAAAAATTAATTTTTCCTTTTAAATCTCTATTTTTACAAAAATAAAAAAAAATTACTTTTGATATAAATAAGTTTTATAGATAGTAAAAAATATTTTTTAAATAAAATGTTTAAACATAAATCATGGATATACGTTTAACTAAAATTAATTTTAAAAATTAAATTGATTTAAAATCATATTAACTCAACCTTAATCCAAACACATATTCTTAAATATGTAGGTTTTAAAATCTAATTTGTCTATTACATACTTACATAATTTTTTATGATTGATTTTGTTTACATATCTTTTTTAAGAATTCTGTAAATTAAAGAATCATTGCCAGGTATTAAGGCGTTGAGTGTATTATGTGAAGATTTCGTTATCTAATAAATTATAATATTTTAGATATTAAAATTGGATGATAGATATTGTTTTGGTGACATGTGAGATATTAATTTGATATAGTTCGGATTTTCTCATAAAGTTAAACATAGAAGATGGGGATTTTATTATTTAAGTAGATTTTATACATTTAAGCGTGATTTATTATTTAAATAGGTTTCATCTATTATGTATTTATGTGTATATGTTTTGATACATATACTATCAATTTAAAAAATTAAAAAAAATAATCACATTCTAACAAAAATGGTATCAGCCAAAATGTTTAAGTGATCTCACATGACTCGCTAGCTAGGTTGTGTTAAATTTTTTTGTAAGTTACCAATTTTATCCATGAATTAACTTCACAATAACTTTTATTTATAAAAGCTTAGAAGATGAAAAATATCATATAAAAATTAAGAAAAATCACAACATATTTTATTTGTTTATATGGGCAAAGAGGGAATGGATAAGGAAATGACTTTTTTAATATTTACTTAATTTTAATTTTTGAAATAAAATTTTTTGCAATAAGAGAATAATATAAATTTAAAAGTTGTAATTTATTCCAAAAAAAGAGAATATACTCTAATGAAATTGAAAGAATTAATAACATCACCATGTGCAATAAACAAAAGTATCGTCGTATAACTGAGATTTAAGATTCCACCAATACCATAATAAATAAGCATAAAAATTATAAATCCTATCCTTTATTCCTCTTCGGTGTGGAATATTATGGTGTTTCATATTATACTATCACATGCCATAATATGCATCATATCATTTTATAATATCTTAGAAATATTCATTTTATTAAAATTTATAATTATATATATATATATATATATAATTAGTTGTATCGATACCATCATTATATGGTATACTTTAAAAATAATATATAACAATAGCATGTCAAGATAGGTTAATTATACGTTAACTTAAAATAATTTATTATATTTTTATTTTGACCTCAATATTTTTAAATTTTATTTATAAATTCAAAATTTTTTTAAAAAAATTTCAATTACCCCTTTAATTTTTTATTTTTTGATAACTCGACAAAATATTAGTTCATCAATTGAAAATAAAAATAAAATTATGTTGTTGTAGAGTTATTAAAAAATTAAAAAAATATAGAAGTAAGTTAACAAAGTTATAAATTAATATTTTTGTGTGTATTATTAAAAAATAAAATGTAAAAAAAGTAAATTCAAAAATTTTAAAATTTATATGCAAAATCTAAAAATAATAAATGTAATAAATTATTTTAAATTAATATATAATCAATATAATATAATATGATATTGTGATGTATTTAGACCTCTGTAATCAATTATATAATTGCACTATAAAATGATTCTTGGGCGTGATGTTGGGGTGTGTTATGGGGTAACACGTATCTTAGAAAAGCACCGAACAAAATGACACTAGGCAATGTGCTTCTCTGCCAAACTCTTCAATGTCTTTATTGGGTTTTTGGTTTATTAGACAACTCAATTTGTCAAACACTAGCTCCAAAAACAGTCATGCCAATTAATATTGCTAGCTTTTGTAATGCAAAATGTTCTTTTCTCACACTTTTTTTAGAATAAATTTTTTTGGATAAATATAGATGTGAAATTAATTACACATAAATATATAGATATTTCAAAATCTAATTTTATTAATAATTTTACTAAACATATATATATTATTTATAATTACCTTTATTTACTTACTTTTTTTTTTCTTAAGAAAATGGAGTGTAGTTTAAACTTTCTTTCTTCTCTCTCTCTCTCTAATAATATTATTGAACATTTAGATGATTGTATTGCTTGGACATTAGCATATATTCCCTGTATATTAAAAGTGGCTGCCAACTTTGATATTTGCTCTGTTTGCTTTGATAAAATTTTACGACATTTTATGAAATCCCAAACACATCACCTTCCACTATCCTACATGCCACTTTGTCCATATTCAATGCTCTCCAGCAAAAATTTTAAAAAGAAAATTGACATCACTTAGGAAAAGAAAAGAAATTTGTACTGATGCATACCTTTCTTCAAACACGTTGTTAATATAATTTAAGATTTAGGATTTCAGATTTAAAATTGTCAAAATAATTTCTTACCACGAGAAAGCACAGTGGGTTCAAGGCATAAGCATGGACGATTTTTTAAAAGCCTATTCAATTTTATGATTTTTCTGAACAAATTGACAAAATATTATTATTGTTGCTAAAATATATATATATATATATATATATAAAGTTTCCAACAAGGCCTCAACAATATCAACATTGTTAACAAGCAAAATATTAAACAAGAAATATAGTAAAGAACAATATTCAAGTTCAAGGGACGTTATAAATAAATAACAAACATAGAGGGATAAGATTTATTTTTTTTTTTCTAAAAAGGCCTTTAATTTAACTTACATGTTACATATATAGGGTTATTTAGTTGCTAAAATTAAGACGAGAGAATGAGAATGAAAATGAGAGATACTTTCATTCCCATATTTGGTTGATAGATTTGGTCATCATTCTCATTCTTTAAAGAGCTTACTCTCCTTTATATAAAGGGAAATTCTCTTCCTAACTAAAGTTATGGAATGATATTGGTCTCGAAAATATGCTTAACAAAAGTATCCCCACTTATAATAATTTTTAGACAAAAATACCCCTGTGATATATTAAAACCCTAATTATTATTTATTATTTTTAATTTATTATTTATTACTTTATTATTTTTAATTTATTTTTATTTTTTATCTTTAATTTATTAAATATATATATTAATATATAATTATATTATTAATTAATAATTCGAAGAGATCTTTACCTTTTTTTTTTTAATTTTATGATAAAGGATAATATGATAAAATATGCACACTACTTAATTGATTCTCATATGTAATCTACTAACCAAACGAAGTAAAAATAAGATATGCTCATTTTTATTCTTTTTCAACCGAACAACATTTTAATATTCTTATTCTCACTCTCACTCTCATTCTCATTGTATCAATTCTAACAACCAAATAGCCTTATAAAGTTAGAATAAACTTATTAATATAAGTTCGTACATAATTATACAAATTCAATTAACTAAAATAATAGATTAAATGGCTAATTCAATGAGTTTTAAATAGCTTTGACAATTTTAACTATAATAATTAATTTACACTATATTCGGTAGGGTTAGGAATATTTATTCACGGCGAAGATGTATCATGTTTTCATTTTTTAAAAAAATATTTGGACAAAAGTAGGAATATACAAAAATGTTCTGATTTTTCTTGACAAGAGAAATGATAATTGAAATTATCAAAATTTACAAGAATGATTCCCCCCCCCCCCCCCCCCCCTCTCTTATTATGCAGATAGAAAGCTTTAAAGTTCACTTAAGGTTTTGGCCAAAACAACAAAGGATTAGCGATATAGTTTTTAAAAAATTGAAGTTTGTGACCATTGAAAATTGCCAATTAAAGTTAATCGATGACTCATAATTTTCTTTAACTTTCCTGCAAGCAATATTAAAATATGCATTGCGTCCCTTGTTTGTCATCATCAACTCTATATATATATATATATATATATATATATGATAATATGGGATGTATCCAAGAGAAAGGTGGAGAAAATGACAAAGGAAGCATAACAAATCACACTCTCTTTAATTAAGACATGATTTAAAATTGTTTTGACGTGCCCACTAAGTTGAAAAATTAATATAAAAAGGGGGGAAATTATCTGGAGATTAAGAGATTGAAGTAGATAGTTGATAATCGTTCTCATAAAAAATATAGTAATAATAAAAACCGGTTCAAATTTCTATAAATTATAACAGCTTGATGATGATTAATAGATGAGTAGAAATCAAATGGGTTGATTTTATTTCATCATCTATTACTGCATGCTTTTCATTTCTTAAAGAACAATTTTCATTTTAGAAATGATAAAGTTTAACTAAATTTAAGTGTTTATTTTCTAATAAAATTATAATATTTGATCATTTTTTAGTTGGTATGATTACAGTATAAATTTGTGTTTTTTTTAGTACATTTCATATCTGGTAAATTGATAACAAAATTTAAAAATCGCATTAATTTTGTCTTAGAAAAGACAAACTCAAAAACGAGTACTCATTTCTACCAATGTTTAATTAGTATGAAATTACTTTCTTCTGGACAAACACATTGGTCATAATCTATTAGGTCAATTTAGTGAATTAAATAAAAAATTATATGTGCAACTCCCAAGAGATTTGACCTTTTATTTTTTGGATTTTTTGGCCAATTCCTAAGAGATATTAAACTTGATAAAATCAAAAGAATATGGTGGAGAATAATTAATTTATTAAGACACTTCATATGCAAGCATGCAAAGGCAAACCAAAAAATGTTTGAGATTACTTGTAAGTTGGGTAACTAACTAATTTTTTTTTCTTAAGAGATTGAATTTTGAATCAGTCGCTTCAAAATTCTTAAGACTAATCTCTATTAAATTTTGATTTATATGAACAAAGTTCCCTCTAAACAAATTTTCCACCATGTGAGATCTGCCAAGAAATTTCATCTATAAAGCTCTAAATTTTTTTCTTAATATTTTGCATTAATTATTGGGCGACAATAATACAGTTATATGTCACATGAAGTTGTGTGTTAGTCTAATTAAATTATAATACAAAGTAATATTAGTCTAATCAAATAATGTAATTTTTTTTCTATCATAATTTGATTAAGTTAGAATACTACCATCATTATCACATAAATATATTATTTCCTATTAATATTTTCCTATTTTGTTTGTTTTTACCTTCTTGCTTAATGCCTTCTAATACATGTGATATGCCCTTTCTTAAAGTTACAGCTAATTAATAATGACATTGCCATCTAAAGTTAAACATAGCATGGGAAGTTTGATCATGCCATCCGATGTATTTCTATTATTGACTATAATGTGATATTACCTAGATTAATTTACTTTTCATTATTTGGACTATTATATCATGTAGTAATGGGTGTTTCCAATTTTAATTGATTTTAGAAGGGAAAGTACCAAAATCCCTCCAGAGCCAAAATCATTGATGTAAGAGATTGAACTTTTAATTTTTAATTTTAACCAGTGATCAGTTAAAAATTCTTAAATTAGTAATTCTTTGGTTAAATTGTCAAGAAAAGAATTTTTTACAAAATATTGACTTCAATAAAAAATTTATTTTAGTGCAATTTCATACTGATCTCTATTAAATTATCTTATGAGAAAAAAAACAAATTAGGTAAACCCAGCTTAGGCTAATCTGATTCTGCCCATTTCAGTCCTCTCAAAACAAAAAAAAAATTGTTTGCACGCTAGACCTGCCAAGAAATTTCATCGATAGAGCTATGAATTTTTTCTCACAATATTTTACATTAATTATTTTGACCCATGACATCTCAAAATAGGTCTTTTCAAAGTCATATATAAATCACATGAGTGAAGCCTCTCTTGTTCACGCAGGAACAGGATAGGATTTTTTTTTTTAATTTTTTAATTTTTTAAAATTTTTTTAATAATAATGTTTATTAAAAAAAATACAAAATTTGAGACAAAACGGTTCAGGTTCCTATCCTGCGCGTGATGGAGCTGTACCTATCATTCTGGAGCACAGTGTCGTTAAACCATCTTTGAATTTTGATTATATTAATCTGCAAAACGACAACATGATCAACGCAAATAGAATCCAATTTGAGTTCAAACTTTTATGAAGTCAGGATCAACCGTGTGTAAACCTGTTATGAACAGCACATGCTTAATTAACAATTTTCTAAAACTTAACATTCACAAATAATATATATATATATAATAAACAGTTTAATGGTCACTGAAACAGAACCATACCCAGAATATTCCTGCAGCTGGTGGGAGGTGCATTCAAAGGTGGCCAACCGAAATTGAAATCCTTGGAATATTCCATTTTGTTCCCACTCATGTTTTATTCTGTGCCTAAAACCCTCTTTACCCTCAGCACCGTTGGTTCCTCTGGTCAACGTGATAAGTCATCACATCCAACGGCTCTGATGGAATTTTAAATATTGGCTTGAGAATTTTGATTTATCAGATGGACATATTCTAGAGAAAGGAGGCTACAAAAAAGGAGCCTTCATGAGCTCCTTCACCTCCCGCCAAGTAATATTCCAATGGAATCAAAAGAATTTTTTTTTTTTTTTTCTTTTTTCAGTAGGTTTGGACAATGGGGTTCACTATAAATGCCCGTCTCTCACGAGGTGTTGAATCCAAGCCAAGAATCGATTTTGAGAGAACTGCGAGATACCTAAAAGGGTTTGTTTTTCTGGGCCATTGAGATTTTTGCTCAATTCTTTTGCTTGCTTAGCAATGGCTGGAATTGTGGTGGTCTTCGACTTCGACAAGACTATTGTCGACTGTGACAGTGACAATTGCGTCGTCGACGAGTTGGGTTTCACCGACTTGTTCGATCAGCTTCTTCCCACCATGCCTTGGAATCCTCTCATGGTATGATTTTTAATTGAGAAATAGCTTAGCTTTGTTACTTCAATGTTTGGTTTTGTTTCCAGTTCAGAGAGTATTTGCTCTTTGAAAGATTCTATTATATCATCTTATTGCCTCTTGACGGATGAAATTGTAATGACATCAACTTTGATGCTGATATATAATATATTTTAGGCAATATATTAATATTGGAGTCACACGACTAAAATGAAGTTTCATTCTTTTTAATTTTTATGCTTCTGGTTTTGTTGTTTATGGCAGAAATAACTGAGGATGCTATTGCTCTGGTTTTGTTGTTACAGGATAGGATGATGATGGAGCTTCATTCACAGGGGATAACCATTGAAAAAATTGAAGAGGTTCTGAAGAGGATTCCTATACATCCCAGAGTAGTCCCTGCTATTAAAGCAGCCCATGCTTTAGGGTATGAATCGGGTCTTTTTTTTTTTTTTTGGGTAAATAAATATAAGAAGTTTGTTTTCCTTTTTTCCTTCCTCCTTGGAGAGGAGTAAATAAATGGTTGCATTATTTTTTTCAGGTGTGATTTAAAAGTTGTAAGTGATGCAAATTTGTTCTTCATTGAGACAATTTTGAAGCATTTGGGAATAAGGGAATACTTCTCTGAGATTAACACTAACCCAGGCTATGTTAATGAAGAAGGAAGGTTAAGAATTTTGCCTTATTATGACTCCAACAAAGTTCCCCATGGCTGCTGTCTCTGCCCTCCAAATATGTGCAAGGTAAATATTTTCATCCTTTAATTTCCCTGCTTTTCTTTTCTGGAAGGAAAAAGAATAAGACGAAGAAAAGTCACCTGTGATTTCTAATCATAGAGAAATTAGGGTTTCAAATTTCAACTTAAATTGATTTTGGCAATCAGTGCAAGTTTCTAGATATTGTTTTGAAATTGTTCTCAATAAATATAATTTGTTTTATTAAGTTGGCTGCTCGCGTGAGTCAATCAGTTGTTGGATGATGATCCTAGAAGACTGGAATGGCTCCTGATTTTGCTCCTTCATTTACACCAAAAAACTATTTTTATGCTGTCCTCGTCTCTGATTGAGGTCATTAAGGTTAATAGTGGCTTACAAATGAAAAATAATGAATGGTTTTGACCTAGGCCCACATTCATCTATAATACTCAAAATAAATAAAAAATTTGAAAATAATATAAGAGTTCAAATAAATTAACCATTAGCAGACACAAGATTACATTAAGTATATTTTTGTATTATACTTATATATTGATTGATAACTGACTAATCTGCTTACCATAATTAATCATTTTCACCTAACAATCTCTCTAGAAATTAAAAATTATTTTAAGTTTACATCTTTTTAGTATTTTGGGGCTGAATATAATTTTTCCATTTCAGGGTCTAATCATAGAGAGGATTCAAGATTCAATATCCCCTGAAGAGGGCAAGAGGTTCATCTACCTAGGTGATGGGAGTGGGGACTACTGTCCAAGCTTGAGGCTGAAAGAAAGGGACTTTGTGATGCCAAGGAAGAACTTCCCCTTGTGGGACTTAATATGCAAAGACCCTTTGCTTGTGAAGGCTGAAATCCATGAATGGAGTGATGGGGAAGAGCTTGAGAGAGTTTTGCTTCAGCTGATCAACAAAATTTCTAAGGAGGAAGAAAGCTCTCAGTTCCTCTCAGCTGACTGCAAATTGCAGACTCTGTCTGTCTCTGTTCATGAGGCTCTGCCTCAAGCTCTCCCAGTCCAGCAGTAGTGGCTGAATAAATAATTTAACATCTTTGAAACTGTAACATAGTTCAGAGGGTCTTTTTTTTTTTTTTTTTGTCCTAAACCAAGTTTTACTGATGTCTCTAATGGTGTAGTTGGTCCAAGAAGGACAGGACTGAGGTATCCAATAATTAAATGATGGTACAGAATTCTAAATACAGGAAAACTTGGACAACTATGAGACTCTTCTTCTCTAGCTTTGTAGCAAACAATTTTTGTTTTTGGTAGTTTTGAAGAAAGTGGAGTATAATAGTCATTAATGGTGAAAAATAAGATCAAGCGAGAGTTTTCACCCAACTATTTAGAACTCTTCTAAATGAAATTGACCTAATTTAGTGAATTTGACAGATAAAACATGAATACTACTATAAAACAAAATGAGGGAACATTCAATGCCAGAGGGTAAAATATATAATAGTAGATTAAAAAAATACCTCTCTTATCAAAAAATGGAAAATAAAAGAAACTAAAATTCAATTTACTTTGAGAAAAAAAATTAAAAATTAAGATGTAAGATAGATTAAGATGGATGCCAACCTCATTAAGAATCCATAAAAAAAAAAAAAAAAAAGATTGAATTTTGATATTTTTCTACTACAATCCATCCAAAAAACGAAAATTCTGGAATGGGACCAGTACCCTAATGGTCTTCCTTTCATTAAAGATAACCCTGTTTTTGTGGTGGGAGTTTGTTTCAGTAGAATCACATCAACTAGTTGTAAAATTTATATGTGGCTTCAATTATTATAATGAAGATGAGTTCTATTCATGACCACGAATGCAAGTATGGTCACATCTAAATTCTGAATAGAGTGGCCTCTCATTACAATGCATCAATTTGACAACAGAAAGAAAGACAGAACGACAGTTCAGAGCCAGAACACGGTGATATTCAATATTCTGGCAAGTTCAACTAAAATATAATGCCACTTCTTTTGCTACACCATGCCCTTGCCTCCTCCTTTTTCATAATTTGTCATCTTCTTTGGTCTTCTAGAAAAATTTAGAATTTGATGTCATGCTGTTTAAAGTAGATGCAATTATGTTTTCACCATGTCTCCACCTTTATCATCATTAGTTTTGTCATATTCTTTGCTTTTCCAGAGAATTGTAGGATTTGGTTAGCTTCTTTCTTTCTTTCCTTCTTTTTTTTTTCTTGAAGTAGATGCACTTGAATAGGAACATCCATGTCACCATGCATTCTAGTTTTCCTCCTTTGCAGACTTATTCATGCACCAGCAGATAGAAGGATGTAAGAAGGCTCTATAATCATGAGATGGATTGGAAAGTAAAACGGCAATGCAAATCTCTCTACTTTTTTTGTCGTTATGGCTCTGTTAGTTTCATTGGCAATTTTTTTTGGTTTGTTTTGTCAAAAAAGAATTTATTTTAATAAATTATTTGGCACTAATATAACTTCCTCAATTTTTTAAGGAAAAATTATTTTATTTTCATTTTGGTCCATTGTTGTAAATTTATTACCGTCTGCGGCCACTTATATTGGGCTGAGCGTAATAAATAAACCAAAAAGGTACTTTTTTTTTTATTATATATAAGTAAAATAGATTTCTTTTAATATTGGAATTCCATTAACTGATCAAAATATTCTATTGAGCACATCTTCAACTCTTCATTTGATGATTTTTCACCTATTTTTATACATGTATCAAAAATTTTTTAAAATATGTAAATTTTTTTTTAGTTAACAAGAAAAACAGTGAAGTAATTAATTAATAACTTCTTAAATCGAAAATTTTTTTGACTAAAGGATAACATTAATGAATTATTTTTTGAATTATGAAAATTCATTGGAATGAACAAAAATAATAATAAATTAATTAACTATTTTTTAAATCGAGAATTCTTTCAAAATTTAGACATGTTTGGAAATTAACAAAAAATAATTAATTAATTAATTATGTGTTTTTTAAATTTTTAAATAATAGATTATAAATATAAATTAACATAATCTAAAATTATAACAAGTAAAAATAATATATAGGTAAATGATTTATAATAATACCTTCTAAATGAATGAGTTCATTATTTTCATTTTTCCCTCACCAATTTTACAACCAATTTTATAGAATTTTTTAAATTATTGTGTTTCTTATATCATAATATATTACTAAATTTAAATTTTTACTAACACTTACAAATATTTTTAATTTAAAATATATTAACGTATAATAAAATAAATTGAAAAAGAGTTGTCTCATTTTAAGATAGAATACACTGCAATAAATGCATATTAAAAAATGATTACAAAAAAATCCAACGGAATTCTTTTTGTTAAGAAAAACAATAAATTTTTAATTATGTATTGGGCAATGATTTGTTGACATAAAAGTGAAAATAATATGCGATTCAAATTCATGACTCATGTATTTTTAGAAATTATTTTCAGGGTTAAAAGTTGGTTTGATATCTTTTATGATAATAATTTGAAACGAAAATGCTCCAATTCATAAATGATACTATGCATTTTGACCGTTATTATTTAATATTTTCAATTTTTTTATCGTAGAACTTAGAAGCAATTTATCTGGTTAGAAATACTTTCAAGAAGAGAGAAAAATATAAAATTAGTTTTCTATTTATGCACTTTGTGAGAATTTAATTCATAAATTAATTATGATAAATAATTCATTGTAAATTCAAATTTGTACAAAATTAATCTCTTACAAATTTGAAGTTGTACAAAATCAATTCTTCTATTTGAATTAGTGAGGAATAATTTTGCATAAAATAAAATTTTTGATGGACTAATTTGTTATATTATATTTGTAAGGGATCAAATTATCACAAAGTATAAAATTGTGAGAATCAATTTGATAATTTTTTCCTCAAAAAATGCAATTTCTTGTAGGAAGAAAACATAGATAAAAGCAACGGCTAAATTTGAAAAAATTTAACAAAAAAATGGAGAGAAGGAAGATTGAGAGGAGCCTTTTTTTTTTTTTCCTCTCTCTCTCTCTCTCTCTCTCTGAAAGTACTAGAACTTTGGCAGAAATGATTAAAAAAATAAAAAATATATATAAATATAAAAGAGCTGTATAATTTAAGTGAAATTCAACTTGGTATTTACAGTGATTGATAGTTATGTAATACATTACAGGAAGGATTAAATGTGGTGGCAAACAAAGAGAAAAAGGCTTCCTGAAACTAACAGATAAATAAGCTAACTTTTATTGCAATGAAGTTACATTTTATTCTCCAAAAGGCATATCTGGGGAGGTTCCAAAGTAAGAATTCACAGACTAGAACCAATGTTTTCGAGAAATTATTAAGTGCTCTCACTTGTAATGTTCCTTATCATGAAGCTAATGCTGATGCCTGCTGATAGCTTGGGCGGTATTTCTCTTGCAGGTGGACCAATATTCAGCCACCTGCTTCGAAAATGAAGAGTTTGTCTCCATCAGCTTTGAAGGCTCATCATACTCCACCATTTCCCCTATAGTAACCAAGAAAAGGGCCAGTATGAGAAACCACAGAGAAAATTGAGAGTGAAAGTTGTCATCTCTGTTTTTGTCATCAATAACCCTTCAAAGCCAATTGGTTCAAAAACAACATGAGTAACAATCATATTGAGTTTGTGAGCATAAGTAGGAGTGGAGTACATTCAAAGTAGAAGGAATAAAAACAGCTTACCATATGAAAGGACCATAACCATGTTACTATCTATTACAGTTGGAACTCTATGGGCCACAGTTATAACTGTACAGTCTGCAAATTCATGCCTTATAACTTGTTGAAGAATGGCATCTGTGGCTGAGTCAATGGAAGCCGTAGCTTCATACAACACAAGAATTCTATTCCTCTTCAGAAGAACTCTTCGAAGACAAAAGAGTTGGCGTTGTCCTACACTCCAATTTTCACCTTCATCGTTCACTGTTTAATTCAACAGAGTTGGATTTTCTATGTCCATAATGAATAAACAACTTGATGTTATCAAAGGATACTTCAAAATAATATGTAGCTTCTATTATTTGTATTTCTAATCCTTAAAAGGACCATAAATAGCATTGACTTGAAGTTGTTTGATCTAGTCTTTACTTCAAGAAGTTTGGAGTCAAGAGAAGTAGGGAAGCGAAGCCGTTCAAAAATAAGGAAGGAGAAGATATGGTTAAATGATAATTTTCTTTTTTCTTGACTTTGTCCTCTAAAGTCCCCCAAATTTGGAGTATTTAAAAATATAAAGGAGGACTTTGGAGGATCTTAAAATGTTAGTTGAAAATTTTTCGTTATCTTTCCTTCCTTATTAGTAACTCCCAGACGAAGGAAAAGTCTCATTGATACCTTCCCTTCCACTATCTCTCATCCAAACAAACCCTCAAATTCTTGGATTTAACTCACCAGAAGAGTCTAATAGTTTAGGTAGACTGCTAACTGTTGCCTTAAGCTGACATTTCTCTAAAGCCTACAAAAGAAAACCCAATCAAACCGGAGTGCTTTGAAATGGTCAAGTGAGAAAACAAGGGAGAAAATCAGGGTAATTTATTATCCAATTGTGGAGCTAAATCATTACCTTCCATATTTCATCATCAGTGTAAAGGCCTAGAGGATCCAAGTTGGTTCTAATACTACCCCTGAAAAGAGTTGGTTCTTGAGGAATGATGCTTAGCTTCATTCTTAAGTCCTTGAGCCCCATTGAGCATATGTTAAGGCCATCTATAAGAATTTTTCCGCCTTCAGGCTCAACTAAGCGGAACAACGCACTTATGAGTGTTGTTTTTCCACTTCCAGTCCTTCCTACAACTCCCATTCTTTTCCCTTCTTTAAAAGTGCAAGTGATTCCCTTTAGAACTAATGGAGCATTTGGACTATATCTGATCTGAAAGTCATGTATTTAAAACAATGAGGATAAAATGGTGAAGATGAAGGTGAAAATAAGGCAAGAAGCAGGTATGAACTCAAATATACCCAAAAAAAATAATCCAATGGTTATGCATCTAGTCTTTTTTGTTCCCTTTAGGTCTTGAAGATCTATCCTACCCATGGAAGGCCAAGAAGATGGAGGCCTATTGTACTCCCCAACGGATGGAGGCTCTGCCGGGATATGAATGTGTTGCAATAGAAAAGATAAAGAAAAAAAGAAGTCCTACATTAGAAAGTTGAAGCAAGATAGAAGGCCAAATAAATGTTGAAGTTAGCCTACCAAATTACCTTAGGCATTTCGGATAGAGACTTGACTATCAACACTTATAAATGGCCCAACAACATTCTCACTCTAATTTGGACCAAGGCTCATCATTTCAAGCATGGTATTAGAGCCCAATAGTTTCACAACCCATGAAAAACCCAAACAACTTGACTTAAGGCCTAAGACCTGAAGCTCAAAAAGGAAGACTCAGTGAAGAAGGCCTAAACAACCTATGGCCTCTGCGGTTCAAAGGAGTACAATCCTAGGCAACAAAAAAAAAAAAGGTGACCTAAGGCCTTTGAAACTCAAAAGAAACACAAACCTAGGATAAAAATAAAGGTATGAAGGCAAGTCACAACTGAGTTAGGCTAGTTGGATTTGAGGGGGAGTGTTGAAATAGAAAAGATAAAGAAAGAAATAAGTCTCACATTAGAAAGTTAAAGGAAGATAGAAGGTCATATAAGTGTTGAAGTTAACCTATCAAATTATCTTAGACATTTTGGATAGAGATTTGACTATCATCACTTATAGATAGCCCAACAATTTTCTCACTCTAACTTGGACCAAGGCCCATCATTTCAAACAGAATGAATTGCTTGATTCTTTCAACAGAGATAATATAGTTTGATAAGTTGCAAAACCATCTAGTCATAAAAATTTGGATCACTGTAAGAGCCAAAGCATAAGAAAGAGAAAGTCCCACAAGGCCTGTAGATGCCATAAGATATGAGAAGAATTATCAGAATTTGAACAATATTGGACATATGTTTAGTTGGATGTATTATGAACTAATTTCAGACGTGAAGTTACCAGGAGCCATGTATCCCTTTGATAGTAGAACAAGCAAAAAAGCTGCAGCAAAGAGTGTCAAATTCTGGAGCACTTCAATCCTTAGAGCGAACCATTCCATGGCAGCATTAGAATGAAAGAAAAGTGTTGCATCTGTATCTACCAGCCTTAGGTAGTTCTGGAAAAATCTGTCCGCCATGTTAAATGCTCTCACTGTTACTACTCCAAGTGATGTCTCAGCTGCAAAATTCATCATTGGAGCTTTTGTGGTCTCATTAATTCTAATTAGCTCTCTTGCAGAAGATCGATAATAACCCTTATGGCCATGCAAAAGAAAACACAACATAGAAAGATCCATTAATAGAACAGGATTAGGGAATGAAAAGTAAATAGAGAGCAACTAGACAAACCTGAATATAACGTGAAGCAACCAAAGCAAGAACAGCAACAATGAGCACTTGCCATCAGACATAAGTCATTATCCCAATCACTGTTAGAAGTTCGATTACTGTTGATGCTGCAAAATTCATGGAGAATGGTATATCGAAATCTAGGATACTCAAATCTGATGAAGCCTGCACCAAAAAGATTGACTTTAATTTCAGCAATGAGTGACAAGATTTACAATCATCTTCAAACAAAGGGCAAATATATAGATTAGCTATATATTTTAGTTGACTTTGAAGGAATCTTACGCAGGTTAATATCCGCCCTACTGGGGTTGAGTCAAAGAACAGCATAGGAGCATTGAAGATAGCATTAGTAAAACAAGAAAAGAAGGCTTTAAAAGCTTTTAAACCAAGATATGCAGCTCCAAAGGCCCTTAGGTATACAGAGTCAACGCTAAGAAATGAAATAACCGTGTAAACTCCAACCAAAATGATACTAGTTACTTTTGGGATTTCAATGGCAAGAGCTAGCCAAAAAGTTGATGCAGCTTGCAAAGTAACAAAAGCCAATTGTGCCAATAAGCTCAAATATGGTAACAATGAACCCATGGAGATAGAGATATAATCCCAATAAGGTTGCCAGACAGCATCACCAATCTCCATTTCTTCTTCTTGTGTAAGTTGACCCTCGGTACAAATCTTAGCCTCACACTTATCATCCACAAGATGAAAACCACGTGCCTCCTCTGGCTTATCTAAATCTAATATCTCAGGCTCCGCTTCGTTTCCATTATTTTGATCCATCCCTGTTAATTCATCCCTATGAGCGCTGTCCCAGTTGTCAAGAGATCCTCATAGCCACCTGATTGAGTCACTTTCCCTCCCTCCATTACCTAAAATTTCACAGTATGTTTATATGAAATCTGCTAAAAGCCTTAAACTAAAGCACAAATTTCCAATGAGACAGGTTACGACCTACCAGAATTTTATCAACTTTTGAGCGAAACTTGATTTGATGAGTCACTAGAATGACTGTTTTCTCTCTTAGAGCAGTGATGACGCAATTCTGCAATTACATAAATTTAATTAGATGTATAGAATATACTAAGGTCAGTACTTTCCATTTCCAACAAACAGAATCTAAAAGTTTCTTCTTCTTTTTTCATTACATGGAATAGGATAGCAGCCGTATGTGCGTCAACGGCACTGAAGGGATCATCAAGAAGATAGATATCTACATCATTATAGACTGCACGAGCAAGTTGAATCCGTTGCTTTTGTCCTCCGCTCATGTTAACCCCTCTCTGACCTATTTCAGTAAGATCACCATGGATAAAGCTGTTAATATCCTTATCTAAGGCACAAACATTAATGGCATTCTCATATCTAGTTTTGTCCATTGGCTTTCCGTAGAGTATATTATCCCGAATTGTCCCACTTTGGGTCCAGGAAGTTTGAGAAACATAGGCAATAGTTCCACCTACATTAACCTGTTTCCAATTACCATGAAAAGAAGAAAGCATAGGACCATTGAAATCAATTTGTCATAATAATTAGCTACACCTGCTTGTCTAGTAACTCACCGTTCCAGAAATTTTGGGTATCTCTCTGAGTATTGCATATAAGAGGGATGATTTACCAGCTCCAACTGGCCCACAAACTGCAATTTTTTGGCCCCATTTGATTTCTAAAGTCACATCTCTTAATGTTGGGGACCAAGATTCCTGATCCCAACTGAAATTGCCCGCTTGAATCTCCACACAGTTAACCGCATTTGTATCTGCATTTCTATTTTTAACATCATTTTCTATCTCATCTTCAAGCAAAAAGGTGTTGAGACGGTCAAAGGAGACCTTAACTTGGATCATGATGGAAAGAGCCTCTGGTATCACTCTGACAGGTTCTCCCATGATCCTCAAGGTTGCAAGAACCGTGAAGACGGACTCAGCATTCAATGGAGCACTCTGTAAGATGGCAACGCCGAGGAAAATAAATGAGGTAATGATGGTGGGAGACATCCAATACATAAATTTCCCGTGAGCTTTCTCATTGAATTAAATTCCATATTACAATGGGATACACGTTAACTAATTTCACTTACTTGAAACACAAGTGCAACTATGATACGTGGACAGAGCCAACAACTCATTTTGCCCAAATTTTTTGTACGATCGATCGTGTTCAATGAGATAGAGAAAATATTAATAACCTAAAATGTTTAAGTTATTTATCGTTTAGAATAATTATATTTATTTAATAAATAAAATATTTAAATTATTTATTAAAAGATAACTCTTCACTTTATTTTAGTCAAATTTAAAATTAAATATATTTATAGAATATTCCTCTTATTAGTCAATAATACAATAGGATAATTACTTATAAGAGTTGCAGGTTAGGACCTCTACCTAATTGGTTTGTGAGTAATCCAACTTATCATTAATTATCTACAAATAATACGGACCCAATTCATTTTTTGTTTATATGTCTAAATAATTGCTTAATTAATTGATTAACCAAAATAATAATAATAAATTAATACCAATCCACATTATTTTAATATACTTTAAAATAATTCAACAATCTCCCACTTGGATGGTATTAATTGATGATTAGACAACTTATTAAACAAATATCAATCTAAATTAAACAACTAAAATATACATAAAAATCACATAGAGTTCAAAAATAAAACATAGAAATATCATTGAATCCGATAAGGAAACAAATGATGTAATTATAATGTGAAATTATTATCTAAACTGAATGGATAATAACATTTACATTTTAATATGTTATCTTACAACATAATAGTCCTTTTAGGACTTAACTCAGACTCTTACAAGACTAAAATTATATCAAAATTTAACAATACTCATATGAGTTACATGATTCTTAAATATTCCCATGAGTAAGCCCTTAGTTAACGAATCCATAAGCATATTTTTACCAAAAATGTGAACCAAACAAATTTGACATTTAGCAACATTTTCTCTAACAAATAGGAATTTAACATTAAAGTGCTTTGTACGACTATAATTCTTGTAATTTTAAGAAAAGCAAACAGCAGATGAACTATCTCAAGATATGGTTAAAGGTCTTAATATAGAATCAACAAGATGCATGACAGATATCAATTTCTTCAACCATATGGCCTAGCGGGTAGCTTCATAATAAGTAATATATTTGACTTCCATAGTTGAGATAGTTGTGATTGATTGTTAAACACTTTTTCATGAAACAACTCCTCTAGACATCATAAAAATGTATCCTGAAATTGACTTACAATCATCAATGCACAATGCATAGTCTAAATTAGAATAGCCCACAATCTTCAATGATTCAGTCTTCTTGAAAGTCAACATATAATGTTTTATACCCTAAAAATACCTCATGACTTTCTTCACAGTCCTCCAATGATCATGGTCAAGATCACTCAGGTACTTGCCAAGCACACCGATCGCAAGGGCAATGTCTAGACGTGTGCATACTTAAGCATACACTAGGTTGCCAACTGTAGACACATATGGAATTCTTTCCATTGCAATCCTTTCATTATCATTTTGAGGACATTGTAATTTCGACAAGCATTCACCTCTCTGTACAAGTGCAGCATAAAGGGTGTAAAAGTGCATGTTAAATTTATTCAGCACTCAATCAATATAGGCTATCTGAGACAAACCTAAAATACCACATGATATATCCTAGTGAATTTGAATTCCCGAAACAAATGAGGCTTCACCAAGATCTTTCATATCAAAATGGCACGATAGCATATGTTTGGTCTTATTCAATAGACTCATATAATTACTGGCTAACAACATGTCATATGCATGAAGCATAAGAATCATAAAATTACACCCCTCAAATTTCTGATAGATGCACTGATCTATGATATTCTTAACGAATCCAAGTCCAATAATTACCTCATCAAATTTCAAATACCACTATCACGAAGCTTGCTTCAATCCATAGATGGACCTATTTAGCTTACAAATAAGGTGTTCTCTCCCTGATTCTATAAATCCATCTGCTTGCTTCATATATACATCCTCATGTAAATTTCCATTCAGAAACACAATTTTGACGTCTATTTAGTGAAGTTCAAGGTCAAATTGTGTAACAAGAGTCATAACCACTCTAAGAGCATCATTAGTAGATACATGAGAGAATGTCTCTGTATAATCAATGCCCACTTTCTGATTATAGCCTTTAGCTACAAGTTTGACTTTATATCTTTCAATTTCACCATCTGCCTTTCTTTTAGTCTTAAAAACCTAATAAGTATCCAAACATCATTATGATGCATGGAGGCAATCTCTTCATTCATAACATTTAACCACTTAGATGAATAGGGTCATGTTATTGCCTCTTTAAAAAAGATAGGGTCAGTTCCATCAACCACATCAAATTCAAACTTTTGTAAGTAGACTATATAGTCATTTAGAATGGTAGATCTACGAACTCTTTGAGATCATTTCAATTCATTGGCTGCTGCCACCTGTAAATCTTCTACAGTTGTTCAATGTTAAAATCTATTGGATTTTGCCCAATGGTATCATCTGGATTAATGTGACCAGGGAATAACTGTGAAAATGAAATAGGTAAAGGTAATGTGGTATATGCAAATTAATTATCTCGGGCATTATTTCGACTATTCAAGTCATCCTCAAAATAGAATGCTCTATTTGACTCAATGATTCTAGTAGTGTGAGTAGGACAATAAAACCTACTCCTTCTTGATCCAGTGTAATATTCAATAAAGAATCCACTAATGGCCCTCGGATCAAGTTTTTTGAGCTAGGGATTATATGATTTTACTTCTGCTTTACATCCCCATACTCAAATATGCCTCAAACTGGGCTTTCTACCATAAAATAGTTCATATAGTGTCTTTGAAACTGATTTACTGAGAACCTGATTTAGAATATAAACTGATGTCTTTAATGCATCACCCCATAGAAATTCTAGTAGGGAAGAGTGGTTGATTGTGCTTCTCACCATATCCATTAAGGTACGGTTGTGTCTTTCAACAACTTCATTTTGTTGAAGAGTGTCTAGCATTGTATACTGAGCTTTAATCTCTTATTCTTACATAAACAAGGCAAACAGACTAGGATGCTTACATGTTTCAGTATATCTACCATAAAACTCTCCTCCCCTTTCTGATCTCACACATTTAATTGCTTTCCCAGTTTTAACTCAATTGCTACCTTAAATGTCTTGAAAGCATTTAATGATTCAGATTTCTCATGTAATAGATCAATCTACCCATACCTAGAATAATCATCTATAAAGGTGATAAAGTATTTAAATCCACTCATGGTAGCTGGTGTAATAGGTCCACATATATCTGTATAGATTAAGTCTAAAATGTTCTTAAACCTATTTGCCCCTTTAAACCTAGCCCTAGTAGGAAGTTTTCCCTTTATGCAATCAACACATGTCTCCAAGTCAAAGAAATCCAACTCTCCTAATATGTCATTGTTTGACCATCCTTTCTAATATTTCTCTAGATATATGGCTTAAACGTCGATGTTACAACATATAGGAGTTTTCATCAAATTTTCGATGTTTATACCCTATTACAATATTAGTAAGTGCACCTTGGGACAAATTTTGATAAGTTCTAATATTCAAGCAATATAAACCTTTCAATAAAGAAGCAAATCCAACCATAGTTGAATTAAAAAAAAATATCAATCTTTCCATTTCCTTACCAGAATGAATAACCATTTTTGTCCAATATAGAACTAGAAATTAAATTCCTCCTAAAGGAAGGTACATAAACAACGTCATTTAACACTAAATAATGTCCAGATTCTAAATTTATAGAAATAGTTCATATGCTATCAACTGCTGCTGAACTTCCTTTTACTCCAAGAATGGTCCTTTCTTTCTCACTTGGTGTCCTCCTGTTTATGAGTCCCTGCAAGGAATTTGTTACATAAACAATCGCACCAAAATCCAACCACCAAGAATCAAGAGATGTTTCAAAATTTTTTGACTCAAAACATACTAGAGCTAGGGGCATACTAGACCTAAAGGGGCAATATTAGAAGAAGTACTTTCTCATTCGCGTTTATTCTTCAATTTAAATCAATTTGATATCTTATATCCAGGCCTTTTGTAATAGTGGTAATTACCCTTGAATGACTTCTTCTTCTTACCTTTATGATGCTTTCCATTCTTCTTAAGTCTAAAAAATTTCTTGCTATTAGATCTATTATCTTGCTTCTTACCCTTTTGCCACCCTTACCACTTGAATATTAAGAAATATAGTTAATGTTGTAAGTGTGAGAGCTAGCTTTCTTCAATGACTCTTCCTCTTGAATCACTATGGAAATCATCTGGTCAATATTCCAATATTCCATTCAGCTTATTGAGAATTATAAATGGTTCTTATGACCTCATATTCATCACAGAGAGACTGTAGCACTCTGTAGACCAGGTAACTCTCCCCTAAATCTACATTATATGACTTCAGCTTATTATAATAGTTAATAAGTTGAAGTCATATGCTCTTGCACACCGAAGACTCTATCATAACGCGTATTATCTAGCAATGAAAAATGATATGCTTTCTAAGTTTTTTCAAACTTCTTGAATTTTTTGTCGACAACCTTCAGATACTCTACGGCAGTATCCTTCTCAGAAATATTTTGCCTGATGGTCTTATCAATGGTGAATTTCATGACCGTCAGGCAAATTCTATTTGACTCATGCCACATGTTATAGTAAGTTCTATCAGTAGCACTTGACTCAGTTGTGGGCTCTGCTGGTCTTCTAACTCTTAGAGCTAAATCCTTTTTAGTGATTGTCAAATACATATCCAGGGACTCATTCCAATCGTCATAGTTTGTCCCATTTAAAAGTTTTCACTGAAGATAGTTGCTGGAATGCTGAAACTAATAAAAGCCAAAATAAGAAACATTAATTATGTCAAAATACCATAATTATTAAACAAAGTTTCCTTTATAAACTCAATTCATGCAACTATATACAAATTTGTTTATTACAATCTCGCTTAAGGGTCCTAGACTATAATAAACCAAAGAAAACTCATTCATGTCATTTTGAATTTAACTCATGATAAGAAAATCACACAAAATGCATTCACAGTTTCCATATCGATACAATACAAGAAACTATGAAAAAACATTAATTAAAACGTTGCTAATAAATCATAAACAGGTATAATTCACAATATTATATTAACAATGTCACACTGATAGGGTATGTTCATTGTTAATATAAATTAAAAATTCTTTGGCCCTTACTTGGTGACTAATCTTACCTTTAATAATTATTTAAGGATATATACCACTAAGTATGATATCTATCGGATTTTTATTATTCACAAATGAATTTCAAAACTCATAATAAGAGTTAGAAACTAACTTATTATGCTAAATAAATTTATTTAATTTATCCAAACCTCATCAGGGAGAGTGAACTCAGTATTTTGTTCCTTACTATATCTAATCATTATAAGAAATTTTTCATATCAAAACACATAAGTTACATACTATTTTTTAGGCCCTAAATTCTTAAGAAATTTTAAAACTTTAATTTCCAGAGCTTGAAAAATTCTAAAAAAATAACCAAAAAAATTCAATAGGGCGCATGGAACATAACTATGAAGCTCTCGGGTTCATATGACCGGCGTGTGTGCGCATAAGGCACACGCACCATCACGCGCTGGTGATGCGTGTGGGCTTCTCCCATGCACATCATCTTCAACCTTTAGCGAGTCGATTCGACCCATTAGATGACCCGGTTTGGTTTGGAATTAGACCTGACCAAAATTGAGGTCTTAAATAGCGAAATTGGTGTCATTTTCTTTGTCTTTTGACAATCTACAATACCCTTGTTCAATTTTGTGCAAAATGCATCTTGTAGTGAGTATTTTCGGTTCGAAATTTAGTGTATGTGTTGAATGATGAACGCCAATGATTCTTGGTGTTTTTTGGCTGAAGTTTTACATCACTCTACTTGAAATAATGAGTCTAACAAAATCCCTATCTTAGTTTTGATCAAAAGGCTATGTTTTATGAGTATTATAAGCTTGAAAAGTTTCACTCATACTATTAATGGCGGCCTACTACTTCGAATTTCATGATGAATTTATGTGATGAAATTAACGGATAACACAATCCCTGATGAAGCATAAAAAATGTGTTTATATTAATCACATTTGACATTTCAAGCAAGATGTATATTTGGATTGATGACTCAAAGCAAAAAATTCATATGAAGGCTCATACAATGGGAGATAGATAAATAAATAAATCAGTAGTAATTAATTTCACTTACCTGATGAAGCACCAAGTGCTGCCATGACATGTCGGTAGAGTGAACAACTCACTTTGTCCAATCCTTTCATACGTAAAAGTCAGAGAGTGTTTAGAGCGGAAGAGAGAATATTAATAAGCCAAAATGTTCTTATGATTACTAAAAAAAAACAGGTAAGTTATTTATCATTTAAAATAATTATCTTTATTTAATAAATAAAATATTTAAATTATTTATTAAAAGAAAACAATAACTCTCCATTTTATCTCAACTGCTCAAAATTGCCAAATTTAAAATTAAATATGTTTATAAAATATTTTTCTTACTAGACAGTAATATGATAGGATAACTATTGACAAGACTTGAGTTGTAAGTTAGGGCATGTACCCAATACGCTTATAGGTAATTCAACCTTTCACTAATTAGCCACAAATAATTCGGACCTAATCCATTTTTGGTTTATTTGTCTAAATAATTACTTAATTAATTGATTAAACAAAATAATTGTCCTACTAATAAATTAATACCAATCCACATTATTTTAATATATTTCAAAATTAATTCAAAACTTTCATGATCTATGCATCAGTCAAACACTTGACCTCTTTACTAGGATGGTATTCCAACAGGCTTTTGCATCTATCCTCTCAGGATTGCAACTTTTTGATTTTCATACTATTAAGAATTTCTGAAGTTGATCTTAGACGTTCATCCTGTGCAGCCATAAATGCTGTCTGACACTTCTGTAGGATTTTTGCAAATGGTACATTGAGAAGGCCACAAATAAGAAGGACTAAACCTGGACGTGTGCACCAACACCGACAACACCAACAAGGACGCCAATACCGAGTAAAAGTTGCAATGAGCTTGACCATGTTAGATGAAACCACCATGGAAAATCACCCATTCTATAGGCATCAACTGCAATGTAGTTCACAATCTCGCCATTTGTGTGCCTTCTTTTAGCTAAACTTGAAAGCTTTAGCTGCTTATTGTGGACTGCTACCATTAGAGTTGATCTCATCTTCATTCCTGATCACCTTGCTTTAAAAAAACAATGCCGCTGGGACAAAGACTCGACCAGCTTGGTGACTATCAGATAACCCACTAAGTAAAGGCCTTCTTTCATGCCTTGCTCATGGCGATTTGTGTAGTTTATAAAAGCATAGAGTATTAAAGGTGAAACTACTATGGAGATTGTCCGAACAAATGCATAAATTGCTATTAAGAAGTTCTCCTTTAATTAAATTCTGGCAATGGACCAAAGAACCAATTTTTCGGCACTGTTTTTGTTCCCTTCCCTCAAAAACTCCCATGCATGAATAAATTTTTGGTATGCTATATGAGATTCGTCTTCAGAAGCAAGAGTAGGGATGTCTTCAAGAGCTAGAGGCTTTGAGTAACCCAAGCTGAGTAAGGGATTAATCCAAGAGAAACTCAGTTTGCTAAAAGAAGTTGCATGGCCTACACCTGTTCTATTCTTTTCTGCCTTTTTGAGCTAAAAGAGGATCATATATATGGGTTTCTTCTGAGACCCATTTGGAGATAAAGTAACCGAGGTCTTGGAAGGCAAAGAAGACAAGTAGAAGGTGTAGAGGCCGCTGTACCATATAAAAAGTTTGAAGTGTTTGCTCTTTAACCAGAATTTCTATATTCAGAGCTGAAATCAATGTAAATAAAGAAACCCACCATATAGAGTTCAAAATTTTTATCCATTTGGGCTTCTGAACAAGCAAAGAAACTGTCAAAGAAATCCAAACTAGTCCTCTGATGATGTAAACCAACCAGTTCAGCCTATTAAAGTCACCAGTTTTGGTTATGGAATCCCACAAACCATTATTAAAGTATTTTATGCTAATAAAAGCACAACACACTGAAGCAACTATGGAAACCCATCCCTTTCCACAGCCATCACTTGCAGGAATTTTTCTTATCCAACTGATTAACAAAGATAAATAGAAAACTGACATGAACAGCAGGTTTACAACATCTATTATGCTCCTTTGGCTGCAAATTGACACAAGATAGAAATCTTTGAAGCAAATCTCTGAGATGTCCCCTGCATTTGCAGTAAAAGTGAAACAATCAAAGCTAATTGTGTTTCTGTTCGTTTAGTAGCCAAGAAAGGAGAGAAAGTTGCAGAGAACACACACAAAGCTGGCACTTTTACATTCTTGTTTATATGAAGTAAATTTAGTTAATTGCTTTCTGATTTACAACAACTTCAATTACTCTACAAATGTTCTTTCATAAAACGTTCTTTCAGCACAATCACTTCAACCTTTTTTGGAACTTCAACATTTACGCAAGCAAAATATATAGCAGACTAAACACAGATCAGAGTGACAACAGAACGTCCTCCTTGAAAAGGAAGTGGATCTGTGACGTACAACAAGAAGCTAATTTAAGGTAAAATCATTATAACAAACACCTTCCAAACAAGTGGGCGTTCTTGATAACTTTATAATGCAGTTTAATGGCACTTACAAACACAGACAAACTAGAAAGCAGGATAAATTATAGTGTGGCATACCTATGGAGCTGCCAAAGTTTCCCATTTTCATAGCTTGAGTGATTTGCTACTCTGCATGTAAGAGCTTTAGCACTCACTCAAATAACTAACATACACTTCTCGCCAAAAATGATTGATGATGTAACTCATTAACTTATTTGTAATTAATTACCACGAAACAATCATACAAATTAAGGAATGACTTTACTGAATTGGGAAGTTTGTCGCGTGCATTGCACAATATAGTTTGTGAACTTTCTGTAAAAGGATCAAATTCAAGCTTCTACATGTACGTACAGGTGAGCAAAGCAAAAGAAATTTTTTGGCCAGTATCTTCTTATTTAATACAGTTTTTAATCCATATGACAATTAAATGAACATTGGATAGATAATTCCATGCAGTTAACCTATCTGAATTTTCTGCATTTAAAAATTTAAATTTATTATATTTAAAAAGATTTAGAGTATTAAATTTTTATTCAATAGTTCAAAATTTAATAAATATTAAACAATTTTTAACAATATTTTAAAATCTAAACTATTAAATTTTTATTTAACAATTCAAATTTTATTAAATTCACCTACATTTAAATTCTCAACTTCATCAAATTTATTTTCGTGGTCAAAAGCATAGTTATTACAAAGCAATTTAAAATGTGTTATAGGCAGACTAATTTTTGTATCATATATGGCATTGAACTGTATGATTCTAAAAGCGCAGTGAAAGATGTTTGAAATATATCATATAAACTACGTATATTAGTTGGAGAAAAAAGCTCAAATAATAAATTTAACTATAGAAATCAATAAAAAGTTAATCATAGATCTAAATGATAACTCATATATAAGTTAATTAATACACAATTATCTCTAACTTTTTGAAGTTTTACGTGGTTTTTGCAAATTGACCAAAACAAGAAAATAATATTGTTAATCTCTACATTTACATCTTAAGTCAGTAATATTCATAGTGGAAAATATCAATCTGGATTAAAAGATCAAAATGACAAATGATGAGCATTAATTATATTTGTTTGTATCTTTTGATAACAAAATCATTTTTCATCATATATCATTTATTGAATAATATTTATTTATTTATTATCTTATGAAAATTTCGTTAAAATTTTGCTACATAATTATTTGTTTATATAATTTTATTTTTACCAGACGAAATATTTTACTCTTTCATATAATTGAAAGAATCATCAAATAAAAATAATATGATAATAACAAAAAATTTTAAATATTTTAGATAATGTTGATTGGATAATTCAAAAAGAATTTAATATAAACTAAAACTTGTCATTCAAAATTATATACAAGGGAAATTAATATTATTATCTGGAATTTTGACTTTTCAAGTAATTTTATTTAAAGAAGAACAAAATGATTTCTGATTGAGGAGGACGAATGACGAGGTGAAGGCCTTTAATAATTGTGTTTTACATGATCAAATGTCAGCTTTACAAATATTACAAAATTTCTTAGGTCAGTTTGACTTTTTAAAATGCTAAATTTGGGTTTTGTTTTAAAATATTAGTTAATTAGCATTTATTATAGTTAAGGAGTATTATTATATTCATTGATACCAAGAATTATTACTTTTTTATTATTTTCTATGACATCCAATTAATAATTTCTTTAGTTTTGTTTTTAGGACAATATTATTCTTTATTTTTTTTTAAATGCATAATCAATATCTTTTTTAAAAAAATTATAATTAATTTCTAATGAATTTATATATATTTATACATTTAAATAATATCTATATATTGTTCTTTAATATCTCATGAAACTTAATTTAAAAATATTAGTTTTAAAATAAATAAAAATTATTTTTAAAAAAATATTGTATATAGATTAGTAGCCCAAGCAATACCAACATTTTGTATGACTATTTTTCTCTTTTCCATTTCGCTATGTGAAGAACTTCAATGGATAATAAGCTCTTTTTAGTGGGGCAGCAGCATTGAAGAATCCACAGGAGTTAGATGGCTTTCTTGAGACAAGATATGTAATCATAAAGAATATGGTAGGCTTGAATTCTACATCTTTTTATTCTTTAATTTGGCTATGTTAGAAAACAAGGTTGAGTTTAAGGTTTATGGTTTAGGATAATATTCTTTCATATAAAATCTTCAAAGTAAAATATTTCCCTTCAAGAGACTTTTGGTCAGCTCAATTAAGTTCTAACACGAGCTTTACTTAAAAGAATATTTGATCTTCCTAAGATCATTTAAGGTAAGGTATAAGGTGGAGGATAGGCAACGACAAAGATATCAATTTGTGGAATGACCCATAGTTACCTAAGAAAAGTCATTACTATCTTATGGATGTTAGTGAGGTTAGTGATAACAACCTTAAGGTTGCTAATCTCATTATTAAAGATAGTAAGCAATTGTGTCGCAGAAACCTTGAGTAGCTCTTTTCGTTGGAAGACCAATCATTAATTGCTGCCATTTCAATTAGTTTGGTACCTTGTAAGGATAACCGTATTTGGCATCCTAACAAAAAGGGGCAATATTTTGTTAAAATGTGTTATTGCCTTGCTTTTTGAAGTAAGGAGCAATAACCACAGGACTTGATTTGGGGTGAGTTGGGACACGTGTGGAGTTTGAGCCTACCTCCCAAAGTGAAGAATTTCATCTGGTAAGTGGAGACATTCTTCCCATCAAAGCAAACCTAGTAGCCTGTAGTATTGGTGTTGATAGTACTTACCCTTACTATCAAGATACGAAGGACTCTCTTTATGCAATTCTAATGAGCCTGAAGGCTCGTGATTGTTGGAAGACATGGGACCAACAATTGCAAGAAGGTTTAAATGATATTTCTAGTTGCATGCAATTTGTAATCACCCAACAACCTAAGGACATGGTTAAGGAATTTTGTATGATAATGTGGAAGATATAGGGTGTGAGAAATAATTTTGTACGGAAGAATGTAATAACTCGACTAGTAAAGGTGATCAACTTATCTCTTTCCTATATGGAGAACTGGGAAAAGGCACACGAGTTAAAGAAAAGAACCTCAACTAATGTTCTTATGCAAGGAACAGGTGAAGCCAATAGTACAAAAGAAGATAGCGTGTGGGTATTTTTCGTTAATGTAGTAATTTTCTTTAAAAAGGAAGCTTCTGGCTACAAGATAATTTTTAAAATTGAGGAAGGGGGTTTTACTAAGGCAATTTTGTGTTACATCTCAAGCAGTATACCTCAAGCCACTTTGGAGGCAATGGCGTTGAGATCGTCGTTGAAGTGGGTCTTATCCAATCTTCTAATAAAAGGTACAACTTGCTTATACGCTTAGCAAGTTATCAACAATATTAAAGCTAACTCTAGTGATGATTCTGAGTATAGATTGGTTATTAAGGATTGTCGTTATTTCCTTTCACTTAGAAGTGAGATTTCCTATAAGTGGGTTCGAAGGCAAGCAAACATAGAGGCGCATAGACTTGCTAGAGCCCCCGTACACTATGCTAACTTTCATATTTGGGATGTACTTCCTTTCTTTTGATTAATGTAGCACATTTATCTAAAAAAAAAAAGGATAAAAATAAAGGGTAATATTATCCTAAAAATAAAACTAAAGAAACTATTAATTTGATGCCATAAAAAGTAGTGAAAAGTAATAATTATTGGTGTCAATGTATATAATAAATGTTCCTTAACCAATATCTTAAGGGCATTGATTAGCAAAACTCTTAAAATTTTTATTGAAAGATTCTTTTAAACTTTTGTAAATAATTTTTATATTAACAAACATAAATTATAAAATAATCTAATCAAGATGTTCAAGTACTTCGTACCAACTTTTTAAAATTTTTAAGTAAAATTTACTCCATTAATTTTACTCTTCACATAAATGGAAGCTATATATTTTCAATTTTTCATCAACTTGATTATCCTCCTCTTCATCTTAAATTTTTCTGTGTATCAAATATATGTAATAGTGATGATTTTATAATACAAAAATTAATTATTTTTAAAATATAAATTTAATTTTTGTCAAATTTTTAAAGGGAAAAAAAAACAGACAAAACGTTAGCATATTGAAATCCATTATCACTTAGCCCTGCTATACTATTGCTCTTACCACAAAAATAGAAGGATAGAAAGATTAAGATGAATTGATTATTAAGTCTTTTAAATTATTCATACCTGCATTGGTACCGTGAATATGTGATTAGAATATATTCCTTTAATTTGGGTTTTTTCAATTTCTTTTAAATGTTGAATAGAGATAATTACTGAGTAAGTAATTGCAATAAATAAATGGAGTTATTGGATTTAAATTCAATGGCACCAAATGTCAAGAATTTTTATAATATAAAAATTAAGTAATTTTTTAAAATAATATATATTAATATTTTAAATTTTTTTATATATAATGATAACTTAAAAGAAGAAAAAGAATAGGATTAAAAATGTTTCCAATACCTTACAATTTATTTTGCACCCCTTATAATGTAGTTTAATTTCTTTTTACAAAATATCATTCTGTACAAAAAATTTAAAATATTAATATGTCTTATTATTAAAAAAAAATATTTTTATTTTTATAAAAATTTACATTGAATCCAATAGCTCCATTTATTTACTATAAAAACGAAACCCTATAGTTACATCAAAGAATCCATTCACCCATTCAAATGGATCCAATCATTCAGGTGAAAGACTCATTATTTAAGTAGGATTTATTCACTATATATTTATTTCTTTTTTAAAAGAAAGAAAATTAGAAAAAAAATAAATTGAGATAATCCATTCTCATGTGATACACAGGGATGCCATCTAAAGCAAGTCACAGTTTTTTTTTTAAAAAAAGAAAAAAAGATAGAAAGAAATAAATGACAAAAACAAAAATTGCTTATGGTAAAAAGGAAAAAGTCCATAATACAAGTAATCAACCCAAATCGACTAAAGATTCGGTCTTGAATTATTGTGCACTGCTCTATTAATTGGTCATATATATATATATATATATATATATATCATTAAATTGTGTTCCATCATGATCAACACTAAAATCATAAAGAAAAAGTTGAAAGGAAAAAAAAGACAAATTGATTTACATCATTAAAGAGGATGGCTTTTATTGAACTTGAAACTTTGCAATAATTCTAAGGGAAAATTACAGTTATAGATTATGAATTTAAAGTATTTTAAATAGTTGTTAGAAAATTATTAAATTTTTTAAAATTTTAAATCATTAAATGAAAAATTAAGGACATAGATCTTTTTAAATATTTTGAATTTAAATTTTTAAATGTAAAAAATTCTTCAACTCTAAATAAGTTGTCAACATAGAAAAGAGAGAAACTATTAGAAAGAAACAAACAAAAAGAGAGAAAAAGAAAAAGCAAGACATATAATAAAGACAAGTAATGTATATAAGTAGAAACTCTAATGCGACAAGAAGCGAATCAAACAAGAAGCAATTCTCATATAACATATAGTGGAAATGTGTGAGTGTGTGTGTATATATATATATATATATATATTATCCTTTATTTATGGTCAACTTATTATTTTAGTCTTTTATTTATTATAATATTTAAAATAATTTTTTGTTTGTTAAAAATATCACAATTGATATCTTACTTTAAATCAAACTTAGTTTCTCAAATGGATTACTTTAGCAGCTCTCCAGGTATAGTACCCTTACTTTCATCCTTCATCTAAGATATATATATATATATATTGTAGTATTTGTCAATGCAAAATTTTTTTAAAAAATGTGTAATGCAGGCAATTAATGTGTGCCTCTCTTTTCAATGGATTCAGATTTTTTATAATTGTACTTTTTATATTTGAGATTTAAACTATTAAATTTTAATTTGATAATTTAAATTTTAACAAATATTAAATAGTGTCCATCAATTTTATAACATTTAAACTATTAAAATTTTATTTAATAATCCAGATTTTATCAACTTTATTTATATTTGAGATTCTTAAATATAAAAAATTCATTTCCTTTTCCAAAGCAGTAGATGCAGAAATTTTAATGTATTAGAGACTCATTAAGCCCAACTGTTATCAATTAAGTTCTTTCATAATTAATCTTTCTTTCTTAAAAAAAGATAACACACAATCCAACAGTGATTAATTAGTGTAGATTACACTAAGTTTTCCTTCTTTTATAAAAATATATTCTTTTTTCTGAAATGTTAATATATATATATATATATATATGGGAATATTCCCTAACAATTTTCAGATTTAAAATTTTATCCCTAGAAATATTGTAATCTCGTAGAATGTATTTAGGCTAATTTAAAATTGACTAAATTGTAATTCATCTTTCAACCAAATCTATGATCTTCTTTTGTTTTGGTAACACGAATCCCTTTATTTAGATTCTTTGCAACTATTATCTCAATTGCAGAACATAATTATTTTAATATTAAAATTTAAATGTTTATGTTGTGTTTTGGTAATCTAATTAAACTTTAAAAAAAAATTATTTCAGTTTTTAAACTTTAAATACAAATTATTATTGCACAATTTATTGTACGAATTCTTGGATTTATATAATTAATTTTTAATTGTATAAAATTTGAATTCTTTATTTCTGTAAATTACAAGACTGACATGATAATTTTTTTGATAGAAAATTATTAAATTATTTATAGCTGTCAAAATTGTGAGTTAATTCGTTAAACTCGTTAATTCTTTGTTTTTAAGTAGGCAAATCAATTTAATTCAATTGTAGAACTAAAATTAAAGTAGACTCGGTTAAACTCAAATAAAATCAATTAAATTTATATAGAATTGGTCATATATAAGTAGACTCATCAAGTTTGACAAAAGTCAAACTAGTTTATTTTTTAAAAACATTTGGTGTAAATATAAATAATCCAACATTCCAATCAAGTTACCTTATTTATCCTTAATCTTAATTATTTTTAAATTAAGATTAAGGATAAATATAGAATTTAGAATTATTTAAATGATTTTAGTTTAAATTTAGTTATATTTTTATTAATTTTTTTATAATTAACTTACCTTATTAATAGTTATTTATTATAACTTACCGAATTTATTGTGAACCTTGTTATTTGAAAATTTGTAATTTTTATGAATTTAATTAAAGTTTTATATATATATTATTTAATTTTTAATTTTTATAAAAAAATTTAAAGTTTCCAATTAGAGATGAAAAAAAATTTTCTTTCGAAATAAAAAATAAGAATGGGACAGTGAATCAAATTGATGATTGGTGTGAGGAGCTCCCGCCCCGCAAAGGAATTCCTAATAAATTAATAATATCGATTACCTTTTACTATTTTTACGATAAAAGAGCTTGCACATTTATTTCACTGTACTTGAAACTCAGAGCCACGCCAAAAAAATAAGGTAATATTGATGACAGTTTTTATTTTTAAAAACATTAATTTGTTTAGATTTTTTAAAAAATTCGTGTGAACTAATTTTTTATTATTACGTACTAGATGATCCGATATTAGGATTCTTGATATTTCTTTCCACAGAAAAATTTAGTTTTTATTACTAACTACATACATAAATTTTCTCCTGAAGAATTCTAACTCCCTTCAATAAAATCCCTATATATGTAAATAAAAATGTGGATCGAAAGAGATTTGTCAAATTTTGAGGTGTAAAATATTTAGAAGAAAATTTTGAGTTTTGTCAGATATTTTAAGGACTCAAGGAGACATTGTAATTCAATTTAAGTATAATAAAATATATTGCTTGAGTTTTTTATAATTATTTTATGCTTGTTAATTAATTTTATATTTTGATTTAATGGATTAGAAATTAATGTAAATTTATTAAATAAATGAAAATTTTAGCAATGAAATCTCCCTCACTAGAAGGCTTTTTTTGGTAATAGTATAAATGTTAATGACAAAAAAAAACGTGTTTGAGTATAAATGTTACTTTATTTTTAAAATTGTGAATTAAAAATTTCAGTGACAGTAAATAACTGAGTAAAAATAATACAAATATGACAGAAATTCAAAACATGGATATAAATCAATTGCCTTATACCCACAATTTAATTTTTATGTTATTTAAATTTACCTAAATTCATGAAAGGCTAAATGCACGGGATGTGCATTATAGCATACTAGTGCTTCATGGCTAAAATAAAGTCTTGGTCCTGTTTAAGAAGAGTTCCTACTGCTAGACCAGTATTCTGCTACAAGCTTAGAGAATGAAGAAGAACTGGCCTCAAGAAGCATTGATGGTTCATCATACTCCACCATTTTCCCTACAATCCCAATCCAAAACTCAGTGGTATTATCCTTAACAATTTGTAGTAGCATCACTTTATAATGTTAAATAGAAAATGAATTAGCTTACCATAGGAAAGAACCATAACCATGTCACTGTCTAAAACAGTTGGAACTCGGTGAGCCACAGTGATAATGGTACAATCTGAGAATTCTTGCCTGATGATTCTTTGTAAGATGGCATCTGTTGCAGAATCAATGGAAGCAGTTGCTTCATCTAGAACAAGAATTCTGTTCCTTCTTAAAAGAACTCTTCCGAGACAAAAGAGTTGGCGCTGACCTACGCTCCAGTTCTCTCCCTCATCATTCACTGTTCAGTTAACCAAGTATCAGTGATCAATTCAACTCAAAAACTTAGTACTTAACTAAGATTAATGAATTATTATATTAATAATATAACCATGTCTTCTCTCATGAATTCCATTGGGTTTAACACGTTATGTCTTATATTGGAGAATGTGAGCAAATACCTCAAGAACTTCACCGAAGTCTAGTATATTAAAACTTCATTTAATTATAAATGAATTACACTTTACTACGTAAAAGACTAGGTTATGCTTGGGACTTGAGAGAATGAGAGAGAAGTAACTCAAAGAAAATAGACCAAGAGAGGAGAGAGTAGAATGGAAGATCACATCATAATTTTCTTTTTTCTTGTTTGTGACACTTAGAATTATATATTTAGGTGGGGAGATTTGGAAGGTTAAATGAAAACTCCTCAATTATTCTCTATTATACTCTCAAGCTCTCAAGTTTTCAATACATCACAGATCATAATTTTAACAATGAGTAGAAATAGAACAGATTTAAATTCTCTTATTCACTCGATTACTAGCAGCATTCTGCATCAGAGACTTTCCAAGTTTTGAATCCATTACAAATCAACCATTAACTATGTGCTTCAGCCTCTGAAGTTATCTTACCAGATGAGTCTAGTAGATTTGGCAGACAACTTATTGCCTCCTTGAGCTGACACTTCTCTAAAGCCTATGAACAAAAGAAAAACATCAAGTATAAGAACAATTCAGTATACAGAGAGCATATAATCCTATGTTTTATGGCTTTCAAAAGCTTCACCTATTAGAACAAAATTAGATGTCAAACCTTCCATATCTCTTCGTCAGAAAACTGGCCTAGTGGATCTATGTTGGTTCGAACACTACCCCTGAAAAGAGTTGGCTCTTGAGGAATGATGCTCAGTTTCATTCTTAAATCCTTCAGGCCTATTGAGCATATGTTAATCCCATCTATAAGGATTTCACCACTTGTAGGCTCTACTAAACGAAACAGTGAGCTTATAAGTGTGGATTTTCCACTCCCAGTCCTTCCTACAACTCCTATTTTAGTCCCTTGACTGAAAATACAAGTGATACCATCAAGAACTAAAGGAGAATCTGGACGATATTTAACCTGAAAAGAGAGAAATAAAGGATATCACGAATGAAACAGCAATAGAGAAAGAGAGATACAGAGAGAGAGAGAGAGAATCTGTTATATACTTATTGGTTTCTTTACCTTCAAGTCTTTCAACTCTATCCTTCCCTTGGAAGGCCATGAAGATGGTGGCATTTTATCCTCCACTTCTTTTGGAGGCTCTTGCGGTATCTGCATGAATTGTATGATTCTTTCAACAGAGATGATGTAATTTGATAATTTACAGTACCATTGAGTAAAATAGGTCTGGGTTCTTGTTGATGACAAAGCATAAGCCATACCAAGTCCCACAAGCCCTGAATACGCCATAGATAGTGGGAAACATGTCAAAATCCTATAAGGTTGCCATTACTTGACATAAAACATAGTAAGATATATTTGGTAAACTGTCACCCTGCATTCCCTTATATCTTGGTTACATGGAGCAAAGATTTCCATATTTAGTATAATAGATGAAAATTGTTAGAGAAGATATATTGAGTACTTTATAAAAGCAAACCAAGTTAAAACATCACAGATGTGAGATCTCCGAGGATGATTCCACCCAAAATGGTGTTATCCTCTACCTCATGGTATCTCAGATAACACTAGACATTGTGGATACTAATATATCAAATACATATACAGGAATCTTGGTTGCCTCATGATATCCAAGATACTAGTATACAGATATAAATGTAACAAAGATCTAAAAGTTATGTCACCTGAGGATATATATTCCTTTGGAAGAAATACAATTAGAAAAGCTATTGTGAAAAGGATCAAATTCTGAAGCATTTCCATACGTAAAAGTAACCACTCCATGGCAGCATTAGTATGCAAGAATAGTGTAGCATCTGTGTCAACCAGATCTACAAATGATTGGAAGAACCGATCGACCATCTTGAAAGCCCTCATAGTGACCACTCCTGCTAATGTCTCTGTTGTGCAATTCACAACTGGAGCTTTCGTTGTTCCGTTGAGTCTCACTAGTTCCCTTGCAGATACTTGGTAGTAGCCCTTGCAGAAAACAAGAATGAGGAGGAAATTAGAGCAAATTGTTAGCTCTTTCATATATCAAAAGACCAGGAGATAACAAACAAAGAAGTTATGCAATCATTCACCATAATGTATTTTGCAGCTGCTGTAGCTACAATGGCAACGATTAGAACTTCCCATGTAACAGAAGCCATTATCACAATTCCTATGAGAAGTTCAATTGCAGTTTGTGGGACATGAATTGTGGCAAAAGGTATGTCAAAATCCAGAGTACTCAAATCTGATGAAGCCTGTAAAGAAAATTTAATGATTGCCTATGATTAATATGAATTTATTCATATACCAGTTGGGTTTCCCTATTGTAACTGACGTAGGATGTATCTTACCCTGGTTAAAATCCGCCCTACGGGAGTTGAGTCAAAAAACAACATGGGAGCATTGAAAATGACAGAATTGAAACCAGAGAAGAAGGCTTTGGAAGCCTTTAATCCAAGATGAGCTACAAAAAGAGACCTAATGTAAACAAAAACAGCACTAAGAACTGACATCCCAGTGTAAACTCCAACCAGCATTCCATCAGTGATCTTTGGGATTTGAATGGCCAGAGCAAGCCAATAAGATGATACAGCCAGAGAAATAGCAAAACCCAGCAGAGCTATTGAGCCTAAACACACAAGATGCAGACCCTTGGCGATAAGGACATAATCCAAGAACAATTTCCACCCTGCACTTCCCATTTCTCTTTGTTCTTCTTGTGTAAGTTGACTGGTCTCACGAATCTCCCCTTCACTGTAATTCTCCTGTGGAATAATTGTATCTACTTCTCTACATTCTTCCTGGTTTTGATGAAGATCACCCAGTCCAATCATTGCATCTCTGTGAGCAGCTATGAGTTGTTCAAAGGTTGTTCCAAATGTCATGAGCTCCTTGTAGATTCCTGCTTGAGCTATACGACCTCCCTCTATAACCTATAAAAAGCTAAGCTATATTTCATTATTCATTTCTAAGCAGGAAAAAAAGTGCTTGTAGTTGGAAACACAAAGGATTAAAGTTTACTTACAAGAATGTTGTCAACTTCTGAGAGAAACTCCACTTGATGAGTAACTAGGATGACTGTTTTCTCTCTCAGAGCATTCATGACACAGTCCTGCGTTTAAAGTTTGAAATGAAGTAGAATGCATTGACAAAAGAAGGCCTTATGAGCCTCTTATGTTCATAAGAAATCATTAGAGGTGTTATTCCTACATGAAATAGAACTGAAGCAGTGTGTGCGTCCACTGCACTAAAAGGGTCATCAAGGATATATATATCAGCATCATCATAGACAGCTCGGGCAAGTTGGATCCTCTGCTTCTGTCCTCCACTCAAGTTAATCCCTCTCTGACCTATTTCTGTAAGATCAGCATGGCTAAAACCATTTATATCCTTATCCAAAGCGCATGTTTCAATGGCATTTTTGTATCTAGTTTCTTCCAATGTCTTTCCAAAGAGTATGTTATCACGAATTGTCCCACTTTGGATCCAAGAAGTTTGAGAAACATATGCTATTGTTCCATGTGCACTAACCTGAATGCAAGAAGTTAGCATAAATAAAATTAGATGAATAACCGTACTGCATTTTAACAATTTGGTTACTTTAACTCAATTTTCAATTTGGGTCCCGTAATTTTAAAAGTTTTAAATTTGATTCTTGTTATCGAGCTTCCGTTGCCATTAAATTCAGCTTGCATAACCACTTATGTGTTATATTGATGCTTTAAACATGTATGATTTACGCTATCAAAAGATATGAAAGTAAATGGTAAATGGTGAAGGAAAATCTACTTAGGTGTGATGCCATCAAGGTTAAGTTGACTCTTACATGAGTTGAAATGAGTCATGCATATTTAAAGTGTTGAGATGGCATATAGTTAGCTATGTCAACATAAATCAACAACATATTAACAAAGTATTAACAGAAAGAAGTCATTAAAGTTATTTAAAATTTAAAATAACTCTGAAATCAACAAAATGAATTAACCTAACAATTTTTTTGGTTCATAACTCACAGTTCCAGAGATGTTTGGCATCTCTCCAAGTATAGCATACAAGAGAGAGGATTTTCCTGCTCCTATTGGTCCACAAACTGCAACCTTTTGCCCCCTTTTAATCTCTAAGTTGATATCTCTCAAAGTTGGGGCCAGTGATTCATGATCCCAATAGAAATCAGCTGCTATTACTTCAATGCTTTTATCTGAATATGGCATTGAAATGCTCCTCCGTTCATCACCTTCTATCTCATCTTCCAGGAGAAAGGTATTAAGCCTGTCAAGTGAGATCTTAACTTGGACCATGACAGAAAGAGCCTCTGGTATAAACCTCACAGGTTCTCCCATGCTCCTCATTGTAGCAAGAACAGTGAAAATAACGCCAGCATCTAAAGTGGCACTCTTATAGAGTATACATCCTAAGAAAATTACTGCACAGATAATGGTTGGAGAAATGAAATACAGAACTGAGCCATAAGCCTTGGTGAACTGTGTCTCAGCCACCCATTTGAACTCGCTATCACGAAGTGATTCAACCAAGCTCTTAAACTTGTCCTCCCAAGATTGCAACTTGATGATCTTCATATTGTTCAGGATCTCTGATGTTGTCCTGAGTCTCTGATCTTGGCAAACCAGGACTTCTGACTGACACTTCTTTAACTTCATTGCAAATGGAACATTAAGAAGGGCAGAGATGAGGAGGAGGACTAAACCAGGAAGAGCACCTAGACCCACAACCCAAAATAGGACCCCAATGGCTAAGAATAGTTGGAATGCTAGGCTCCATCCTGAGTGGAACCACCATAAGAATTCTCCCATCCTATAAGCATCAACTGCTATGTAATTCACAATCTCCCCAGAGGAATGCCTCCTCCTTCCCAAACTCGAAAGCTTTAAAAGTTTTCCATAGGCTGCCACCATTAAAGTTGATCTCATTCTCATGCCTGTCCTCTTTGAGTTGAAATACCAATGCCTCTGACACAAAGACTCCACCAATCTCGAAAGAAACAGCCACCCAAATATAGCGACACCCTCATAGATGTTTCTTTCGTTGTTGTTAATCGAGTACTTCACAAAAGCATAGATTAGCAGTGGAGAAAGAGCAGCAGAAGTTGACCTAGCCAATGCAGAGATTGCTATGAAGATATTCTCTTTCAGAAAGACACTTATTATAGCTCTAATGACCAAGTTCTTGGAACTGTTTCTGTTTGAGCTTCTTTTGCTTAACAAGGAATCCCATGCTTTAGCAAACTTCTGGTAGGATAATTTAGCTTTGTCTTCAGTCTCTAGAGGAGGGATCTTTCCAAGAGATAGTGTCTTTGAGTGACCCAAAGAGAGTACATGGTTAATCCAGGAAAATGTCAGTTTGTTGAAACAACTAGCTTGGCTTAGTGCTGTTTGGCTCTTTTTGACTTCTTCACACAGCAAAGGTTCAGACATGGTATTTCTTTGCGAATGTTTAGAAACTAAGCAATTTCCAAGGTCTCTAAAAATACCAAGAAAGAGAAGTAGGAAGCCCACAGGCCAAGGCAGCCAAACAATATCTTAGATCTGTGCATTGTAAAAAGAATGTCAATCTTCAAAGCAGAAAGAAGTCCAGACTAGTTTAAGTTAAATTTTTTATTTTTACCAGTTTGAGCAATGTTATACAAGATCAATACTACATAACTTAAATACATAATGATGGTAAGAGAACAACTGATTTAAACATTTATAGAATCCCTGTTTATACCGAAAAGAGCACTCACCAAACAAGATTTAAAAAACAGTTCATTTGCTCTTTTTAACAAGCATTGAGAATGCAAGAAAAGGTCCAAACCAGTTATAGTTATAATTTTTTAACTCACCTGTCTGAGCTATGAAAGTACAAAACTATTACTAAAACTTGATGTTTTCACAACAATCAAAAAGCAATAACATCTTCAATAACCTTTAAAATCATATAACAAGCAAAATATTATAATCTATACACACACACACACACACACACAAAGGAGAAGATATCTTGCTCATGCAGGAGCAAAAGAGAGAATCAACGGAAGTATTACCAAGTGAGCTCCAAAAGTATATGCCATTAACTTCATACTCCGTTTGCTTCAAAGAAGCCTACGTATAAAGAACTTAGCTAGATTCCTTGAATATTAACAAATCGATGCAAAAAATTTTTTTTAATAATTTGGATGCAAAATCGATGCAACAGGAGAATGTTAGGTTCATCACTCTCGAAATATGGTTGGTAGTTTTGATCATCATAGCCATTAAAATATGAGTTATATTTGTTTACTGTGATGGGGCCGCATTAATGATTGCTATCTGGACATGAGTTTGACCGGAAGAGATGAAAGTAAAGAGTGAAATTTATTGTATAAATGTAACAAAAATTGGAATTATTATTATTAACTTCTCCGACTTAATTAGTTTTCTAACAGTATTTTCTGTAAATTTTAGATCATTTATTTGGTTCTAGTTATTACAGTTTTTAATGATTCAATGACACAAATTATGCACAACAGTAGTGTGCACAATACACAACCCGAATTGCAATTTTGATTGAAGTAACATTTATGTATTCAATTTATATCTTTTATTTTTTACGAAAACATGTGCTTTCAAACTTCTAGGCTATTATGGCCCTTCAAGGATATAGAAATAAATTTTAATTATAAAATCTCAACCAATATAAAGATGTTTTAATTATAAACATCTTGAATTATGTGTAAGAATTTAACCGTTGCCCATATTCATAAGACTAATAATAACACAATAATTATTAAATATAAAATTATATTGTATTCATTATTTTAATATATTATTATAATTATAATCATCAATTACATAAACATCATAGTGTCATGGCTCTATAATAATAAATGATACTCTATTATGAATTATTAAATGAATTAATATTTTAAGCAAATAAATATAAAAATATTAAATACACTATTATTTTGTATTTAATAATTAATATATTGAGATTTATAGTATACACACATTCATAGTTTCATGACCCTAAAATCCTAAACTCTAGACTTTATCATCACCAATGGTTAGGTATGTCCATTGAATGTGGTTGCTGTATACAATATAACTACCAGTATCTCATAAAGGTAGCTATGTTTCACTCGACAGTGAGATCATTTTCATTTGAATTTGAAAACTAACACTAGAATTTTCACAATTCTACTTAACTTTTATTTCACTTAATAATTGAAAAAAGTTTACAAATAAAAATAAAATGTTTGGAAACCCTTAGAAAATGAATACAATGTAGGTATACTATATAAAAGCTCTCAAAAGTAATATAAACCAAATAGAAGCTCACACTATCTTTATTTTTGTACAACCAGTAATCCACAATTTTAAATCTTATTTTTTTCGAATGAGTAACTTCTATGTCCGTGGTCTTCATGGGAGATCATCGTTGGACATTGAAAGCATTAGATTTTTTAGCTTCAATGGGCATAAGAAATTTTCTCTATGTTCTTTTATGACTTTTGCATATTGCACAAAATAGAGAGGTGAGGAGCCTTGAACAAGAGACCTTCTATTCTTGAATCTAAGGCTATGTTTGAAAATTTAAGGGGTGATGGAAATGATTGGTTATTAATGAAATGGTATGGAATAAAATGATTTGAGTAAATATGTTGTTTAAAAGTTTTAATGAAGAAAAAAATGGACTTATCAAATTTTTGTTTAAAAGTTACAATTAAATGAATGAAATAGTATGACTTATTTTTTTTTTTCAATATTACCCTTTATAATATAAATATATTACTAATAATTTTATCTTTGTACATTATATAAAATAGAAATGTGACTCATTTTCTTATTTATTTTTTTAATTTCTCAATTCACAAAATGCAACATAATTATGAAATAATATATATATATATATATATATCTTATGTAAACAACTTATAATATGTAAAATTATTTATTTTAAAATTGTTTTAAATAAATAAATTTAATATTTTAATTAATAATTTAATAAAAGAATGGCGTAAAAATTAAATTTGTTATTCACAATATAAATATTGAATAAACTTGTAATTTTAAAAAATTTAAAAGGATATAATATTTATTTTAATTAACGAGTCACTCCTTTTCATCATGGACCCCTAATTTGGGGGGACAATAAAAATAATATTTTGAATGACTAAAAAGGATTTTGAAAGTTCTCTCTTGTCATTCTATTTCGTTATCACAAAAACATCTAAACATATATATATCCCAAATTAACCATTTCACTACATGTCACTTCCTCTTTGATCTTCTATTCAAACATAACCTAGAAGTGAGACATTGAGATAGGAAGGAATTGACATAATATTAAATGCTATGGACAACAACTGCCATAAAAAAAATTAAAAAAAAGTTGGTAATCAAGACAAAGATAGTAGTCAAAATTTATAGGCTTGCTAGCTTTCATATTCTTTAATACCTAAAATATCCTTCTTCTTTTTTCAGCAATAAGGAAGTGTAATATGTGCTTATGTTTTGGGTCGGCAATCATCAAACTAAAATGTCAAAAACTAAAATGTTTTGGGCCAAGGTAAAAGTTGATAAGTTAATCTCAATAAGTAAATGAGCATTCTTAGACTTAATGCTTTTTATAAAATAAACTTAAGAGTTTTGGCATTACCAAAATAATAATTTAAATCTTAGGGCCAATAGATCTGGGATGAGGTTGAAGCGATTGCAGCATAGGGAGGCTTTGCATATGAGCTTGCCATCGCGATGTAGCTCACAGAAAATGAATACATGACAAATAGAAAAGGAGAAGGAGTGATGAACAAGGGAAAGAGAGAACAGAACCTTGAAAGAATAAGAAGAGTGGAAGAAGACACGGGAAGACAGGAAATGAAAATTAAAAAAAAAAAAAAAAAAAAAGGGGAAAGGTGAGAAGAAGGAGAGATGAGAGATGAACCAGATAAAGACTGCAGTAAGGCTACTTATTTCAAAATTTCACAATATTAAAAAATGAGTCAATTGGAAGCTGATTTGGCATCTTATTTATTATATAGACATTCTACTTTAGCGTGCCACTGATGATGTTAAGAAATGAGCTGACTGTAGGAACTTATTTGAAAATTTTTGAAACTATAGGAACTAATTTAAAAGAAAAATTTAGAGACTAATTTATAAATTATGTAAAATATAAGGACTAAATGATGACTTTTCTCTATATTTATTTATTGAAAATATTACATATACTATTTTCGTTGAACTTTAAAATGTGAAAATTTACTCCCTCATCTTTTAGTTCCAATACACTTACCATGTCATGATTTATTACTATTATTATTGTTGTTATTAATATTATAATTATTTAATTAAGACAACTTACAACAAATCTAAAAATACCGGCCCAATATTACAAGGTCGGGCTTGCTAGAGCTCCATGGACGGCCCAATTATAAAACAAGCAATATGACATGCAAGCTTATCGAGAATGGGCCCAATTTAAGGTTGAGTGATCCATCTCGTAGGCCCATTTTCAGAGGGCATTTTAGTGGGAAGTGTCTGTAAATTTAGTTGGTGAAACTTATTGTCCTTATTTTATATTCTAGATGAAATCTTTTTTTTACTAAAAAGAAAAAAATTAAGAGTTCTCTAGGCCATCTAAGAATATGATTGAATATCAACGAAAGGGAAAGAACAATCAATTTGGTTAAGAGACAACAGTCAACGTTTCTTGTGTGTTTGTCTCACTGTTCAGAGCCAAAATTTTTGTCTCACTAGCACAGTCTTCAACAGGTTCATACTATACGTAAAAGTGTGATATTCAAAATATCATATCCATGAAAAATTTTTGAATTGTCAAATTAAAAAAAGGTAAGCAAAATAATTCATTTATAAAGTGTGAGGTACATTTTTCAGTGACACCAATATGGAATATGTTTATACATTTAATTACAATTATTCTTCTATATATAACTTTTTATATGTTGAGGCCCTTCTATCATAAATATCAATACAATTTAAAAAAATTATATATTTAGAATAACCAGTCAGGCTTAAGGACAAATCAGCATAGAATGATTTAGGGGGATTAGTCCCAGACAAAATTACTAGTATGATTCCATTCACATTGAAAAATTTGTTAGTGTTAAAAAGCTAAGATTGAGTAGATAATAAAGCACATTTCACCTCTTTTTTTCTTTCTTTCTTGGAGGCCTTGATATTTCTATTACATTTGTACATTAAAAAGGATGACAAATTTAAGTGATGATTATATGCGCGTATATTCAACAATTAAAATTTAGTTTATACTCGTAAATCTTAAACCCTAAAATTTATCGTTCAGATCAAATAATAATCAGTACATATGCACACATGGTGTAACTAGAAACAACATTTGTGAAGAGGCTGGAATGATGAAATGATAAGGAGATTATTTAAGAGAAAGGAAGGGAATCACTGGGGTGTGAATAGAGACAGAGAGAAAGCAGTTATGAGGAATAGGGGTAGCAATGAAGGAAGGGGGAGGGGGGGGGGGTCATGAAGGTGAAATCAAGGGATGTACCTTTGGTATCTTTGCTTGTAGGAAACTGCATGTGGCCACAAACCCCATGTGGCCCCACCCCACCCATGGGGGCCTTGCATTATTGAGTTTGTCACATACACAATCCCTGTATGTGTGTTATGTATATATTATGAGACTCTGTTTTTGACTCCTTGTGTTTGTTTTTTAAGGGTTTTGTGGAGAAGAGAGGAAGTAGGGTTGTGAAGATATGTAGTTGCAAATGGCAATTCCTTGAGCTGGCCAGTGCAGGTGTAGGGCCATTGCATTTAGGAAGACAGGCTAGGGATGAAGGACACCCACACTTTATCTTCTTTATTTTTCCATTTTCATGTTACCAATCTATTGAAAAAGTGCAGGAATAAATGAATAAAGAGTATATATATAGATATATATATATATATATATATATATATATTAGAATAAGTAAAATGTATTTTTCGTTTTTTACTCATTAAAAAATATAATACTTGATCTTATATTTTTTAAAATAATATCAAAGTTAGTTCTATTAATTTAAAATTTAAAATTTAGTAAAAAGGCTATATTTAATAATTTTTAAAAAAATGAGAGATCAAATCTAATATTTTTTAATAAGTAAATAACTATTTTAAATATTTAATAAACGAATAATCAAAATAATAATTTTGTAATTAATAAGAAATTTAAAATATATTTTCCTTATTCTAAAATAGTAGAATATCCTAAAGTCATAGCATATAATCTTTTATATACAAGTTAAGCATTATAATTTGTAGGTAGCTTTGATAAATAATTTAGATATGTCAAAAGGTAAATTTAATGAAAAAAAAATGCATGATATATTTATAAATCTATATATCGTTGATTTAAATTTTTTTCATCTTTTATGAATGAGAATTTTTACTTTTTTATACATAAATAATATTTTCCATTTTCCCCTAGTATTCTGTGTATTTGTAATGCCTGTAATGTGTCAGGGTTACTCGTTCTTCACTTCCTTCTTTAAGGGTAAATGGATTATTGTCCCTCACTTAAAATTGGTATGACATAAAGGCTTGAAAATGTTCCTTTTAATAATTAATTTGGACTCATCACATCCGAGTGACTCAAGAATAACAAGTTAAATGCATGAAAATTATATATATATATAAAATAAAAATTTAGTCCAAACAAAATTAAAATTTATTTTTTCAATCCCAACAAGAGACCATCGTCCAGTGTTAGTAATAGAAACACAGATGTGATGAAATTTCATACAAAAAAGTTAAAAAATATATGTAAAATATGTGAATTATTAAATTAAGATTCAATGGTCCATAATAATACTACAGATTCAGCAATATTATAGCTGATCCTTGCTCAAAAGCACATCACACACCATGGAAGTGTCAAAAGTCATCATGTCAACCTATTACTTCCATCTTCCTCAAGCTATCCTTTCCATTTTTTACTAGAAGAAACAAATTAAAGTGAGAATTCATTTATATTTATATATTTTTTTATGTCATACTCACTCTAATTTTGGAGATATTTTATCAACTTTATACTTTAAAAAGTCTAATTCTATTCTGATTGAATTTAAATGGTTTTAAGAAAGTAAATTTCATACATATTTTTACTCCTTATATCACATTGTCACTAATTTTATAATCATTTCATGGGTTTCATACTTTAGAAAATCCAATTTCATTTTGATTGGACTCCATGATCAATCAAATCAAAATGGTGATTGATTCATGATAAGGCCGAATTCTTTTCCAATCCAATTACCCACTTTCTATTATGATAATTAATAATTGAAGAACCGCATGTTGTCTCTAATAATATTCTCCATGAAAAGGAGTTTTCACAGGAAAGACCTAAGAGTGAGACCTGCAGATGTGTCTCAACACAAGAGGGGCAGCATCAAATGAGAAAGAACATAACATGCATTGTTGTACATGTAGGGCACATCTTAATGCAAATGAAAATGACCTTAATTATTAATTATGGAAAGGTTTAGCATTCCATTGTTATATAAAGTATCCTACATGTTTAGTTCACCGAACATGTTCCTGCCTACACCTCCTCATTTGTCTTCTAATCATTTTTCTATTTTCCCTTTATGTGTGACAAGAACAATGCTCTACAACCAGTGCTTGCATTAAAAGAAAGTTTTCTACTGTGAAATTGATTAGATGGGTCACTTCAGTAAAATATATATTTTTTATTATAATATTATTATTTTAATTATGATTCTTATTCGTTAAAAAATATTATATTTATTTTTTTAAATTTATAATTTATAATTTGATAGAGAAACAAAGATATCATAATTTTTTAAAAAATAAGTGATTATATATGATATTTTTTAATTAATAAACAAATATTTTAAATATTTTAATAAATAAAAAATTAAAATAATAATTTTATGATAACTGTATGAGTAAAATTATATTTTTTTAAAATAAAATATTCAGTGATAAACCTCATATCTCCTGCTACAATCTCTAGGGATTGTCTTGTTGATGGAAAGAGCATGTAGTGTGTGTGATTAAATTGAGAAAAAACTATTTGATTAAGAAAATTAAAAAAGGAAAAAAAAAAAGGTAAAATGTTTGATGAAATAATTCGTAATTTTTATTCATCATAGTCTAAACGGTAAAACCTGACAAAAATTATTTATATGAAGTCATAATTAACTTTTCATAATGAGGAAAACATAAATGAAACTTAAAATAATTTCAAAATTTATGAAAATAATCAAATTTGGATCTCAAAGTAAATTCAATTGGGTTTCACCAATTGGAATGGGCTTAGGGCTTAGAGAGAGCTTTCTGTAAATATATTATAAGTCCCAACAATTTTAGCTCAATAAAGTCATAAACTTTTCTACTTCACATTTTATGGCATTATGAGTTTGAACTTAACATCACCAAATTTAATACTCAATAAGCATGATGCTTGAACCATAAGAACTTTAAGGGGATTGGTTATATGATAGAGACAAATAATTATTATATGGCTAAATTCAATGTCCAAATAGCAATAAAATATATCTTCATTTCAGGCATAAATAAATTGATATCAACATCACCTAATCAGTACAACAAAAGTGAGATTGTAGTATGTGATTTAAAGAAAAAAAAAAAAACTCAAGTGACTTTCAAATTGATGTTATCATAAAAAAGATGAATCATTCTCACATATCATTCAATTCACACAAATCCACAGAAATAAAAAAACAACAAAAAAGATATTAGATTGGTTTTTATTTTTATATTTAATAATGATATAGTCATTTATAAATTTATCTTGAAAAATTATTATTTTTAAAATTTTATTTTATATAAAATTAATTATTGATTAATCTAAATAGAAAAGATAATTTAGTATAAATTTAAATTTAGAAGTGATTATTTTTTATATAAATTTAAATTTATAAAAATAATGAATCATTGTCACATATTATTCAATTCACACAAATCCACAAAAAAAACGAAAAAAAAAAAAGATCGGTTTTGATTTTTATATTTAATAATAATTTAATTATTTATAAATTTATCTTGACAAATTATTTTTTAAAATTTTATTTTATATAAAATTAGTTATTTATTAATCTAAACAAAAAAATAATTTAGTATAAATTTAAATTTATAAAAAAATTAAATTATTATAAAATATAAAAATAAAAGACTAATTTTATATTTTTTAATATAAAAAAAAAAAAAAAAAAAAAAGGAAATCATGGTGGCATTAAACTGGGTTCTGTCTGATAGGGGAGAGAATGGCATTGAATGCATGAGAAGAGAGATGAGAAGACTGAAATTAGAAGCAAGGGGTTTGGTGAAAGAATGGAGGGAAAGGAAGAGAGAAGAACAAGTTGGCAGAGAGAGGTGTGTGATGGGATGGGGAATACAGAGGCAAAGCAGAAGCAGGAATAGGTGGTGTCTTTAAGGACAAGTAAGGCCCAGCACCATTTACTGCCCTCTTCTCCCGAGATCTCTATTCCTCAATATCCACATTTCCTCCTGCTTTTGGTCTTGTCCTGTGGTTAATGTTGTAATCATTTTCTTTAATTATTATTATCATTGTAAAAAACAAGATGTGAGACCGACAGAGTATACATATATTCAGAGCTAGGTTTGGATGGACCACCAGGGATGAGCCTCTATTTTGGTGCTGTAGAGTATATTTGGAAAGCACTTTAATTTAATGGCTCAAGCTGTTGTGCTGTGCAGTGTTAGATTTTTCTTGACATGGGATATGGAATAGGATAGTTAATTTGATATATTATTATATTTAAAAGATTTTTTTAGGGTGGAATAAATTGATAAATGAGGAAATTTGAGACCTTATTTTGTCATTTAAAATTCTTATTTTTTTTTCCCATCAAATTATAGCTAAGTGATATAATTATTAGGATACTCTTCTTGTTTAAACATTTACAATAATAATATTCTATTTATAAGGATAATGTTATAAAAATAATATATAAGACATTTTATTCGATTAATAATATTTCATATTCCTTAATTAAACTTCAAATCAAGGGAGTGATACATATCTTTGTCACTCTACTTATTTTTATTAATAGTCGTTTTATTTTATCTTTATCAAAATTTCCAAACATAATTTTAAGAATTGAACATATTTGATTGTATTAAGGTAAGATTGAGTTAGGTTAAAATAAAGATAAATTTATAATATTTATTAAGTTAGGCCAAATTTTGAGTATTTAAAAAGAGACTCAATCATATTGAAATTGAGTTGAGTTAACCTAAAATAAAAGTAATATTTGTAATTTTTATTCGGTTGAACCAAGTCATTGAATTTAAAAAAGAGACCTAATTTTGACCTAGGTCAGATTCCAAATTTATCCAAAGCCTAACTTAGCCATGTTCATCTCTATGTATATTCAATTTTCTCATGTCTTTCTTAAGAGAAATTTGGATTCTCTATATATGAGAATATAAATTTATAATAAGATTTAAATTATTAAATTTTCATCTAATGGTTCATATTTTATTAAATATCAAATAACTTTTAACAATTTCTTAAAATTTAAATAATTAAATTTTTATCAAACTTTCATATTTTATCAAATTTACTTACATTTCAATTTTTAACTCTATAAAATCCATTGATTTAATACACTCTATGACAAATCTTTTGAAGTTGAATAGATAATGTACATATTTAGGGAGAGATTAAAAAACAATGAAAAAAAAAGTGAAATCGATACACATATTTATTAATAATTTAAAAGGTTTTTTTTTAATTATCGCAAAAGCATAAACAATTAATGAAAATATTAACTTTTAAATGTTAGATTATCACGTTAACATATTTAGAGTTATGTATAATGTTATTTAATATTGCCTTTAATAAAGTTAACGGTGTTGCAAAAAATGATATTATTAATATTTTTTGAATTTCAAAAATCATATTAAATCAAAATAAATTTCTAAAATTAACGTACACTTTTGGATTAAAAATGAGCTTTTACCTAAAACATTATTCGGCAACAAGAATAAAAATTAATAAAGTAAGATCTTACTTGAATGATCCCAATTTATGAGTAAAAATTTTGATTTATTTCCCATATTTCTCGCATTAATTGAGTAAAAATAGATAATTCAAATTTTGGCTTGATGGTCCCAGATGTCACTGTTGAAAAGGAACATTCACGGTTGAACTTACATTTGCTTTTGAAGTTGTCATTAATTGGTATTTATCAGTTTCAGGAAAACTATAAATTATACTTCAACTTGGTATATTAAAATGTAAAAGTAGTCCAAGTATAATTATCATTATTTTTTAAAAATTTAAACTCCTCACATTTCAGATGCATTAAAATAATATTTTGTTAACGAGTATTTTTATAGAACTGATTAAGAATTATTTATTACATATAATAAATAAACTTTAATTAATAAAATTAGTTGATAAATATTTATTATTATTGACAATAAGTATAATACATAATCATTGATTAATTTTATTAATTAAAAGTTATTTATTATGTATAATAAATAATTCTTAATTAATACTTTAAACACTTGTTAACAAAATCTATTAAAATATTGTCTTAAATGATAAAGTCATCATATTGTGTATTTTTAAATTAAAAAATCACCAAAAGTTAAGTAAATAAATAATTCAAAATTAAAAAAAAAAAAAAAAAAAAAAAAAAAAGAGCGGCACATTGGACTGATTAAGGGCATAGAAATCAAAACTGTGTTGGAAGACTCGCGTACTTTGGGTATGAATCTATTCAAGAAAAGAAGTGGTTGATGAATTTGAGGCAATTTTTGTCTCTTTTTGAGTGGTTATGTTTGTTTAATTAATTCAAGTCCAAACAAAAAGACACTTTGGATTTAAGCTTTTCTTCCTCCCCTTCTTAATGCAATAATGGATTTAATTAATTAAGAGGTAATTAAGCATTATCTTTTGATGCTTGTGCAACATTGTACTACTAAAAATAATATATATATATATATATATATATATGGTGGGGTGCTCAAGTTAAATTGGATCAACCTCTTTATGTATATATTTTTTATTTTACTTTATATATTTTTTATTAGTGTTGGCATTTAAATAATGGGGTGTACCATGCATGCTTTGTGACTATTTTACTTAAGAAAAATATTAAATGATGGATGTAACAATTAATATAACCCTATCCTAGAAAAAACAAAATAGGGTTCCTTCTTGGTTGAATTATTTTGCAAACACCAAAGAATGTACAGTTGGATGAAACATATATAATTAATGAACTTTGATTAATACATTCTAAATCCTAAAGAACTTAAAAAAAAAAATGATGTCTTTGAGTTTCTTTTTGGCTTGAAGGGAAGAATCTTAAGCTTTCTAATTAACATAGAATAATATTCCCTTATTAGCAACTATTCCTTCATGGTCACTTTAGTCCCTCTTTTGCACTGTTTGTCATTGTTAAAAAAATTTCACTAATTAGCTCTCACTTATGTCAATTCATTTTATTTTGTCAATTAAAAGAATTAGTCTGTTTTTTTTTTTTTACAAGTTTTTTATTTATACTCATTCAATTAAGATATTGAACATGTTGGCCTGTAAATTCATTCCATTTGATTAGTATTAATTGATTTTGTTAAAATATCAAGAATATATTATCAATAGTATAATCATTTATAAATAATTTGAAATTTTCATTATTTTACACTTGTAATTAAAGGTAAATGTATATTTTTCATTTACTTTAAACTTTCCATCAATGTCAAATATATATTTAACTAATAATAATAAATAAAATTGTATAATGTAATAAAAAAACTATACAATTATTTCTAATAATTAAATTTACATGTCATGATGTTATAAAAAAAATCATATACTTATCAATTTCACAATGTTTAAGAATTTCATCGAAAATATGACTAGGATATAATTACTAAATATTGATTCATATATATTATGTCTTTCTTTCTTAAAAAATAATAAGCTAGTCTAAAAATTATTGACATGTACAAATTGAAACTCGCAACAAAAATTAAACGACACTAACTACGAAATACACACAAAACGCAGCATATTGACGACAAAGGCACACCCATTAAGATGTTCATGCACTGTTTGCTTATTGAACAAACAACGCTTAGAATTAATACAAGGATCAAACACGAATTCCCAAGCTTTAAATTTTTTGTTTTTTATACCCCAAATCACTGCAAAACAAAGATATATACATAGCTTAATAGGATTGCATTTTGTCCCAAACCAAACACTAATCACCGATCCCACGCATGCAATTACGAGCACAAACTTAGAGGAAACATTAATTAAATAAATCCCTTGTAATTAGCAAGAATATCTTGACTATCTTATTCTCAATTATCTTATTCCTTCTTAACTCTGTCCTCTTCCTCTCTTCTTCCCTTAATTTCTCCCTCAAGACAAAAATTTCAATTCCACAACTCTCCTTAAATTAATTAATTTTTTACGTGCCTTTATTTAGTTTTTATTAATTATATAGAAAATTACATGGATTTTACTCACTTTTTAGTTCGGTCCTTGCGGTTTAAAAAATTGTAATCAAATCTCTAAAATTTACAAATAATTTAATTTAGTTCATATTATTAAAATTCTGTGTCTATTTTACAAACTTTTCTTAACATAATTAATTATATATTACTTATATACTTCAAATATGTATGATTTATTTTTATTATTGTAGTTAAAAAGTTAGTAATCAAATCTTGACAATTTATAAATGTTTTAATTTAATTAATATATTCAAATTCTGTTACTATTTTGCAAATTTTTTGATATAATTAATTATATATTATACTTTAAATATGTATAATTTATATGAATAAAAATGAAAAAAAATAGATAATAAGCTCACATATAAAAAAATTATTAACAAATATAATAATATTAGGGATTAAAATTATAAATTATAATAATTTATTTACAAATATTTAAATTATAAGTATTAAATTAAAATTTTGAGTAAATGACCAAAAGTATTAATTAGAGGAATAAAATAAACAAGTAAAAAGATGCGTGTGTGGCAGGCGAAATAGATAAATGAGGAAAAAGTGTATGGCAGGTCGGAAAACTACGGGACAGGATCCGAGATACGTGGCGCCGAAATCGAGTAGCTAAGACGGCGTCGTAGAGTACCCCGTCTTGTCAAATCTAATCTCATTCATACCAAAACGACGTCGTACAGTCGCCATCTATCCGAATTGATATCAGTGAGGGGGAAGGGGACGGAAAACGTTTAGCACAGTGATAATTTGACGCGATGGTTAACGGCGAGTGGGCCCCACTTGGGGGCGCCGGGTTGTGTGGTACCACAAAACACGAGGAGTGGGGTTGGAGGAGTTTGATTTGAATGCTAAGGCGACGTGACGGTGCGTTTTAATGTTTCACCGCAAAGTGGCATTTATTATGCCCAAGTTGAAGCTAAAATAAATGAGGTCAGTGAAGAGTATAGAGAATAGGACAAGGTTTTTGAATAATTTACGATTGAGGGATTGTCGTTTATGTATTTCTGCGCCCAATCAGACTATGCCTTGCCCACTGGTTTGACACGTGGCGTCGTTCAGTGCATGCAGATTTCACTTTTGACCCACCTGTTTCCACCCTGCCTTATCTGTTTTTTTGATAAAAGAAATTAATATATATTTAATTTGAAGAACTAAAACATACATTTTTAATTAAATTTGGATGAGTGAAGAATTATTTACAAATTTTTAATTTTTGAAGGTTTAAATTAAAATAAAATTTAAATTCAAGAGATTAAATTAAGATATTTAATTTTTAAAAAGTTTAAAATAAGAATAAATTTAAAATAAATAATCAAAATATTATTTTTATCATTGCACTAATAATAAAATTTATTTTTTATGCATGGATGTTTAAACCTAAATTATTGTGATACATATTTATTTCTTATGAAAATTAAGTTAATTTATAATCAAATTTTGTACTGTTATAATAAAAACATGCAATTTATAAATTAGTAAGAAAAGTACAAAATTGATTTTTATTTTTATATTTTATAATAATTTGATCATTTACAAATTAACTGTGACAAATTAGTTTTTAAAAAATTTAAATTTATAAAAAATTTAATCGTTACAAATTTAAATTTGTATAAAATTAGTTTTAAATTAATGATAAATTGATTTTGCATAATTTGATAAGATAAATTGTTATTATTAATTTGTGATTGATTAGTTTGTCACAAAATATAAAAATATGAGACTAATTTAATACTTTTCTTTAAATTAGCTATTATTTAGTTCAAAAATTGAAATTTTAGCATGGTTTTTATGATTGTGATGGTGGTTAACCATGAAATTAAAGAGATTTCTTAATTAATTTGGGGTAAGTTTTTGTTCTTCCTTAATAAATAGGCAATTACTTATATATATATATATATATATATATGTATATATATATATTCAACAAAAAAAAGCATAATTTGATAATTATTAAAATGAAATGCATTATATTTTTATGACGTTCTATTTCATTTTTCAAGTATCAAGTGCTAAAGCAATTCGAAAACCTTTATATTATAATACAACTCTGTAAAAATTTAAAATTCGTGGGCAAAATTGTTGTACAATGATTATGATGATAACCCCTAATTTTGATCCTAAAAAATTGATTATTGGTAAGTGATGTCCCAATTATAGCAATCATAGGTTATGTCATAAAAGGAAAATTAAAACGATAATGAGGTTAAATTCATGACTTTTTTCAATTTAGAAAACGATAATGATGAAGGTAATCATATTAGACAAGCCCTTAACTCTCGAATTTCAAACTCATACAAAAAATTGCTTTATGGTAAAAAGGCTATGCTTCTTTATTACTCATACACGCTCGGAATCAAACTGCAAAATCTTTAATTTGAAACTTAAAAAGAAAAAAGAAAAAAGAAAAAAGAAAAAAGAAAAAAAAATGGAATATAAAGATCATGTGGGTCCCACAAGTGTTAAATTTATTTAAAATTTTAAAAAATGTTGAAATGTGGGGATACATAAACCGACACCGTTTATTAATTAAATTCAATAATAACATCACAGCGATTTTTGGATTTATTATAGTCATTTTGACAGCGCCGCCTTACAAATTTAACCTTTCTTTATAAATCTCCCGCCCATCATTCTTCTTTTAAAATTCTCTATATCACCATTAAAACGACGCCGTCCTTATCTAATTTGTAGAAATAAATAAAATGAAACTCAAGTGGCTTAACTGGGTTATACTTAATTTTTTTTTCTTAAAGAAACGAAAATTCACATTATTCCAACATTTCTTAATACTTTGTTCTAAGCAATATCCTTCAATTCTTTCATTTTTAAGTAACATTTTAACTGAAGTGACATTATTTAATTTGGATTTTTGACGATAAAAATTTAATAATTTAAATTTATATTAAATTAATATAATTATATATAGTTATATTTTTAATTTATAAATTTAAATTATTAAATTTTTATTTAACAATTTATTATAATAAAATATGACTTTGCACTCCTACTAAAACATGAAGAGATTCATGCTTGACATTATTATTATAAATGTTAAGAAGTCATGATGTATTAAGTTTAATGTTTTTAATTATTTGCTTTTTGTTTTTTTAATTAAAAAGCTAGTTATATATATATATATATATATAAATATAATATTTTAGCACTGAAAAAAATATTAAATGTCTTAAAACTAAATTCTCAAATACGTTGCATACGCATTTTACTTGTTAATATTGTCCTAAACATAACCGTCCAAATAAAAACGGGCCACTTTTAATTTTTTTTGCTAGAATAAATAGGCCAATGAATTAAGAAGGAATATAATATCAGTCTCATTAAGTTAAGCCTAAAGTGCCATTACTTTTCATTTAGTTGAAGTGATATTGCTGCAATTATTGAGAGTAAACACTTCTACAATACATTAAATATACATGCACTAAGTGATCAACACATAAATGGGTGAATATATTGCTCAATGCCTTTCAATTTTCATCCTCAATATTTTATTATTGGGATTTCACTATTTCAGTCATTGAATGCTTCCCCTGGTACAGGGTCATTTCCGAAATAAAATTGTAAGAACAGGGGCATCCTGTCCGACCTCACGACGGCGATTTACGGCATTTTCTCTGAAAAAATACTGAATTGACTTGGACCCTGAGGCGTTCTTTCAAAACTAATGTCATCTGTGTGTTTCACCTTACCTTGGACAGCAAAACAAGATTTGGGTTTTCTCCTAAATTTCTAAATTTCCTTCTACTGTGTCCCATTCTCTCTGTCTCTTTCTCTCTCCATTTGTCACTCGCGATAAAGCTGGTCTCTTTTCTTCTCTTCTTACGCTTCACCTTTTCTTTCCAGGGGCTCATTTCCAAAAGAACGGGTTTTTATTTTGGTACTTGCTCCATTTTCTCACTATCCACTAACCTTTCCCTTACTTGCGTGGGCTAGCCGTTGTTGAATCCCCCAAGTTTGTTTCATTTTCGTGGTCCTTGTTCATCTTAGCTTCATTCCCATCTGATATTTCTCTCCTGTGCTATGAAGTACATCAAAGTAAGCAAAAGATATTTTTCTAAGCCTTTACATTCGGCAAGTTTTCTTGTACTATAAGAAGAGGACGTGCTGTTATCTCTTTCATTTGTGAAATTCGTTAATTGAGCGTTCTGGGTATTACTTTTCATGCGTATTCAATCCACTATGGTCTTATTACAGATTGGTTTTGGCAAACTTTCTTAGGGATTATTTTTATTTTTCTTTGGGAGGGAGGTATTATTCTTCGCTGGAAATTCTAAGATGCTAATGATAGTAATGATGAAAGTGTATAATAGTCTGTTTCTTAGTTGTTTGTCTGAATGCCCTAATAGAATTGGTAGACTATAAAGAAAAAGAAAGGTTTGGATCTTGTTTCGGCTGTCCTCTTTTCTTTCTCCTTTTTTTGTTGTTTAGTCGCCAACTATGTTTTTGATCTTCTAAAGCAACAAAATGGCCGTTGAAAAGTGAATAATATTTATATATTAGTTTGCTATCATTTTTTCCACACGCCCAAACTCTGCATTATTTTTGATACAAGTTGAATCTGGACTGTGCAGGGGTAAAACTTGAAGCTGAACTTTCATTACCTCCGAGAGCTAAACTAAATGACCTCTACTTTTGGTCGTATTGGTGGTGATTGGACTGTTTTCTGTCGAAGACGAAGACATGATACTATATCTGTCGTGGAATCTTTGGTAGATGGTTTCCTCTAGAGTTATTATCGATAGTAGAGCCAACTACTTGGATCCAACAACACCCATTTTACCTTTTGAAGCTGTTTATTTCTAACATTTTGACTTGGCGATTTGAACGCACGATAACATTGCTAGTGTCCCAGACTGGAAGGTCTCCTGTGGCTCTTATGTCCTTTATATCTCAAGCTAAACAGTGCATCCAATCTTCTTGAATTGCAGAATGCTTTAAGATGATCACATTTTGATCTGTTAGCTGGGGACTGCGACTTCTTGCTTTCTGAGCCATATGGGTATCTGATTCTTCACGGATTTGCTACTATTTTGGGAACGTACTACAGAAGCCCTCTTGGTGCCAGAAAAAGGCTGGATTCTGAAAGTTGGAAGTGGGTTTAATTGTGACTAAAGGATTCGTTGAAAGGTCTTATCGGCATGATCGTAATAAGTGTACTAGTGGCAGACTAATAATATTGAAGGTGTTGTTTAAGCATATAAGAACATATGGCTTTCATAGTTTAAGCATATAAGAACAAGACATTTTGCCTTTTTTGGGGATTATTGGTGCTGATGAATCGAGAGCAGAAGCGAGGGAAGCAAGAAAAAGGTTCTGATGGTGCTGAGAAGGTCATTGTTGCCGTTAAGGCAGCAAAAGAAATTCCCAAGACTGCTCTTGTCTGGTCTCTAACTCATGTTGTCCAACCTGGGGATTGCATTACTTTGTTAGTGGTTGTTCCTTCACAAAGTTCAGGTAATTTCTCTTTCTTTTCCATTTAATTTATTTTTAATGGTGATTTTGATGTGCCTTTGTTACATTGACTTGGTTAGAATTCTATCATGGTTGCGGATTAAAATTCTAGATTCATGCGACATACTCTGAAGTTCATTAGTGTTCTTCATGAGTATTTGAACCTTTGCTATTGTTTTCATGTGTGCAATTGACATTTACTCTGTGAATATGCAGGTAGAAGACTATGGGTATTTCCAAGATTCGCTGGCGATTGTGCCAGCGGTAGCAAGAAGTCTCCTTCAGGAACAAGTTCAGAGCAGAAGAGTGATATCACTGATTCTTGTTCCCAGATGATCCTTCAGCTCCATGACGTCTATGATCCAAATAAGGTTAGTAGTGGCCTTGATATATGAAAGCCTCGTGCATATTGAATGTTGATGTTTTATCCTTGTAATATCAACCCTTTTGAACAGATAAATGTCAAGATTAAAATTGTATCCGGATCGCCCTGTGGAGCAGTAGCAGCAGAGGCCCAGAAAGCCGAGGCCAATTGGGTCGTCTTAGACAAGTAATAGTCTCATTATTATTATTATTCACATTTTCTCTTCAGAAAGGCATGCTATTGTAACTATGAAATTTAGTTATGAGCTGGTTTACTATTTTGTTGATATGAGATTATAATCATGTACATGTGTTGGTGTTTTGCTGTTGCTTATTTTGCAGACAGCTCAAACACGAGGAAAAACGATGCATGGAAGAACTGCAATGCAACATTGTGGCTATGAAGCGCTCCCAACCAAAAGTTCTCCGCTTGAATTTGGTTGGATCACAAAAAAAGGATCTTGAAGAATCTGGCCCATTACCATCTGAGCAAGATGATCCTGGAAAACAAGCCAAACCGAAGAATGAATCTTTAAATTCGATAAAAGCACCTGTTGTCACTCCAACCAGCAGCCCAGAGCTAGGGACACCATTTACTGCAACTGAAGCTGGCACCTCATCAGTTTCAAGCTCAGATCCTGGAACCTCGCCATTTTTTGTCCCAGATATGAATGGTGAGTTAAAGAAAGAGGAAACCATAAAGGAAAATCAAGAACTTGATGATACTAATTCAGACACAGACAGTGAAAATATGTCCACATCTTCAGCAAGCCTGAGATTCCAGCCATGGATGACAGAAATGCTTTTACATCAACGATCATCTCAACAGACAGAGGAAAGATCTGAGAGATCTCACAATAAGCCTCAAACATCTACGACTAGAGCCTTGCTTGAGAAGCTCTCGAGGCTTGAGAGAGAATCTGGAATTGAATTCTCAACCTATAGAACTGACTTGGATTTCAGTGGAAATGTTAGAGAAGCAGTAGCATTATCCAGAAACGCCCCTCCCGGTCCTCCTCCATTGTGTTCAATATGTCAACATAAGGCACCTGTGTTTGGAAAACCTCCTAGGTGGTTTAGCTATGCCGAGTTGGAGCTTGCTACTGGTGGATTTTCACAAGCCAACTTCTTGGCAGAAGGAGGATTTGGATCTGTTCACAGAGGGGTTCTACCAGATGGGCAAGTCATCGCTGTCAAGCAACATAAATTGGCTAGTTCTCAGGGTGATCTTGAGTTTTGCTCAGAGGTAGAAGTCTTGAGCTGTGCTCAGCATCGGAATGTTGTTATGCTGATTGGGTTTTGTATAGAAAATAAAAGAAGGCTACTGGTTTATGAGTATATATGCAATGGATCACTGGATTCTCATTTATACGGTAATTTCTTATGCTTGTGTGACATATGCTGTAAAGGCAGAATTATATGTTTTAATTGGCTTGAACTTATTGAAGTCATTCAACTGTCAGCATTGATGTAGTACATGAACTGCCGAGTTTTCGTATCTTTATCATAATTCAAGATCCCATAATTAACTAATTAGGAAATGGGATTAGATATGCTACATCTATACAGAGATGGTACTTAGTCCATATATGTAATCAGTAGGATGCAGCATGATTTTCTTGTTCTTAAATACTGCAATCATGCAGAATATGTAAATATCATGATCCATTTATGTTAAACACAACAATTAATTTAATAGGGATAAATGTTAATGGTTCTGAGTTGATTGATAATTGACCTAGAGCCTTGAGTTTTCCAGGGAGACAACGGGAGCCATTGGAGTGGTCTGCCCGGCAAAAAATTGCTGTTGGAGCTGCTCGAGGGCTGCGATATCTTCATGAAGAATGCAGAGTGGGTTGCATTATACACCGTGATATGAGGCCAAACAATATTCTCATCACCCATGATTTTGAACCATTGGTATGGTATCCTTTGACTCCATTGTATCTTGCAGTCTCATAGTCTGGAAATTAAAGTCACCATTACTCCATAATTATATGTTAATGATCTGCCACATGTTCCTTTTCTTCATTTTATCAACGGTTGAGTAATTGTAGATTCTCTATATTTTAGGAATTTACTATAGAATAAAATGTCTTGGATTATCAGAGTTTTCTACATATTATGTACCTAGAAATATAAACCATGTTTTGAGGTGCATCAAGTTGTCTCATTTCTGACATGATTGTATTTTGCTGAATTCTCCAAGGTTGGGGATTTTGGACTAGCAAGGTGGCAGCCTGATGGAGACACGGGGGTGGAAACCAGAGTAATTGGAACCTTTGGGTGAGTGTTGTAATACTCCTTATTTGGTTCCAGTGCAACATGTACATGAATGATGAAACTAAACAATGATGCTGCTATTTAGGTATCTGGCTCCAGAATATGCTCAAAGTGGCCAAATCACTGAAAAGGCTGATGTTTATTCCTTTGGGGTGGTGTTAGTGGAGCTTGTTACTGGGCGAAAAGCTGTGGATCTCAATCGGCCTAAAGGGCAGCAGTGTCTTACTGAGTGGGTGAGTTTGAGGATAATAATATATACCTGCTTAAGATATTTAGTTGTCTCCTATTGGCATCAGAAAATTTTAGATGGACTCTATCTACAAAAGCTAAGTAAACCAATATATAAGACACATGTAACTATGTCGGGGCATAATTTTCAGTTAGACCTACCTTTGACATTCTTATTTGTGTTTTTATGCTTGGTTTGGTCTGTTAATTTTTTTTAAGATTGAGTCTGCCTAAGATTCTCTCATTGGTTGAAATACTGTTAACGAGAAACTTGATACACTGATTGACAAATGGAAGACTGTAAGTTTCTTTCATTGTTCATGCATTGCTTTGAGTAATTGTAAGCATTTGGATATTAAACAGGCGCGACCTTTGTTAGAAGAATACGCCATGGAGGAACTGATTGATCCAAGGCTGGGAAACTGCTATTCAGAAAATGAGGTCTATTGCATGCTGCATGCTGCCTCATTATGTATACAGCGAGATCCTCATTGTAGACCCCGCATGTCACAGGTAAAGGAAAAGTTTTTGAACATATCTTTGTGGATATAGGAAATGGATGTTGGCTAATAAATTGTACTTAAGTTTCTTTTTCCTCTTCAACAATGATCCTCTGTGTGTACACTTTGTTTTGTTTTAGTTTTTTCGTTTTTTCTTTTTTTTTGTTTTTGGTTACAAAGGAGGCAATAAATCTTATCAGTATGTAGTGCCAAAAATGGTTATCAATAGAGATTGAACCTTTGAGTTCAAGTTCATCTCAATCATAAAGACTAAGATTGATGTCGTATGAGCTATAAGCTTGTTGCCTTGTGTATGTGTACTGTAATTATCATAGAAAGTACCAGCTAATAATGGTCCCATTTAGAGATGACAAGGCTAGAGGTTCAGATGTGGCATCTCTGAATGAGCATTCCAGAAGTGTGTTCACAGATAATGACAAGTTTTACATATTTGAAAATTTTTCAACCCTAACCCAAAACCTAAAGCCTTTGTTGTTTCACTTCAAATTTTGACATCTGGTATGCTCTCCTAACTTCTCTTGCATGTTTATGCTTCCTTCTTCAAGGTTCTCCGAATACTTGAAGGTGACATGGTCATGGACACGAACTACATATCAAGTCCCGGTTATGACGCCGGGAACCGGAGTGGTAGAATTTGGGCGGAGCAGCAGAGGCAGAACCATTACAGTGGTCCTTTGTTGGATGAGCCACTGGAGGCATCGTTCAGTGGGAAGCTCTCTCTGGAGAAATACAGGTCTGCCTATTGGGAAAGGGACAAACCTAGACGAACTTCATGTGAAGCTGATTTGTAAAGAGGGTTCACATTGAAAAAAACTGCATATTTATTATGCTAAGAAAACTACATGCTTTTTTTTGTAGATTAGTTTTTCCTTCTGTTTCTCTGCACTGCCATCTCATTTTGCATGTGTGTATAGGAGAGAGGAATTTAGGGTAGGATATATACAGAAGCTTTTGAAATTTTTTAGGGAAATTTCAAGTAATCTAGTGCCTAATGACCTTCATCAGACTTGAGAGCTGTTTGTGATCTAAAATGTTAATCAAATAGCTTGCTCCATTAAAATGGTTCAATGCTTTTCTCTCTCAATCTCACTTGTAAACGTTGCATGTTCATGCATGCATTAAGCAAACAACTTCCAATGCAGATTCCATCTTCAAATGAAAAGATATATGGACCAGTTAATTATGAATAAATGGCAAGTATAATTTCTAAAGAAATATACTGTTTCCATTGGAAAGTAACAAATGGTGACAAGAAAATTTCCTGAATGACTGTCAACGAGATATGAAAGCATATTAGGTGAGTTTTACATGCCTCCTTATATATTGCTCAGTTTATCTAATATTTGTAAACATAATTCATCTAAAAATAATTTTGTGGGACTTATTATTCACATTTAAATATATTTGTGCGGTTTGTTGATTCAGTCATTTTATTTTTTAAAACAATCTTTCTTCAAATCTAAAAACGCACCAGTAGAGATAGTGATAGCATGGGTTTAAGCATTAAATTGTTAGATCACATTTTCTCACGTACTAGTTAGAACATAAAGGTTATATTTAAGTCGCGTACATCATTAGATAAAAATTTAAAAATTTAAATGTGTGTTAGTTGATAAAATCTATAATTTTATTATAAAATTGATTGTATTGGTATAATCATTATATGATACAATAAAAAAAAATGGTAATAATGTGATGTATTAAGTTTATTATACGTAAATTTAAAATAATTTGGTGTATTTATATTTAGACTTTAATACTTTTAAATTTTAGTTATGAATATAAAATTATTTATGAATTTTTAAATTTATTCTATCTACTTTTATTTTTTAATAACTCACATGAAAATATTAATTTGTAATTTTGTTAACTTACATATGTATTTTATTTATTTTTTCAATAACTTCATAGCTTCATAATTTTATTTTTATTGTCAATTTATGAAATACTAAGAAATAAAAAGTAGAAGGGATAAATTAAAATTTTTTTAAAAAAATTTTGAGTTTATAAATAAAATTTTAAAATATTAGAGTCAAAATATAAATATAATAAATTATTTTAAATTGGTATATAATACCCAAGAGAGTATTGTTAGTTTTTTTTTTTTTTATTTACTATTACATCATCATTCATAGTATCTTTTTATATTAAAATTTGTACTTAAGACCACCCAGAAAATAGGCTATTTTTGCTATACTTATTATTAACTAATATATATAGTATGTAGTTAAATTTTTTGTGTATAAATTTTAACTAATTAAATTTTCAATCCACCAACTGATAATAAAAGTATGGCCTTAAACGCTCGTGTTCTGACAAAATTTGAGAAAATCAGACTCATTAATTGTGGGGATGAAGAGAAACGTGAGATGTCAGGAGATTCAAAATTTGAAAGAGGTAAAACAGATAGAATCTGAGTTGGCTGATGATGACAAACCTGAGAAGTTCAGAAACTAATTACTCCAAACATTTATTAATGGAAATGTCAAATGTGGATTCTGATCATGTTTTGGCATTTCGTGGCTTTAAGACAAACCCATTCTTCGTATTTTCCCTGAGGCCAAACATCATCTGATTTTTGTTTTTTTGTCTGTGTATTGTGCAGAAATTAGAGACATCCGCTCCTCAAATTCTTCTACCAATGGCATTCATACTATATCTTTACTTTGTTTTTAAGTTTGGTACACAGTTATTTATTTGAAATTTGAAATTGTACAGAGAGAAAAATCGAGTCTTGATTTTTGAAAGAGGGTGAGAGAAAAAATATATGAGTTGCAAAATGACAAATTGGTTCTTAGACTTTTCTCAATGAGTAAAATTATGATGGACTCTGTGTACATACAAATGGAAAGTAATATCTAAAAATGAAAAAAAAATATAGAAACAATTATTATTGATTTTAAAGTTTATAGTATACAATATTATTTTGGTTCTTACTTTTCAATTCAATCTAAATTTGGTTACTCACTTTTCAATCCAATTTTAATTTAATCTATCACTAATTTCTATTATTAATTAATTTTTTTTAAAGTTAATACATTTAGTCTTTCAATTTTAATTAAGTTTAGACTAAATATGCTACCATCCATATTAATGTGGGATCAAATTGTGAATGAAAATTAATGAGGAACAAATTGAAGACTGAATTGAAAAATAAGGGATTAAATTAAAAATTAATTTATAAATAAGTGACTAAAACAATATTTTACTTAAAGTTTATTTATGTATAATTTTTTGTTTTCCTACTCGGACATCAACGTGGCATGTATTTTATTTAGTTTCTTTGCCTAACTTTTAGCATCTATATTATACAATGGAAAAAAAAAATCATTTTGATCCCTCACTCTTTATATTAGTGTTAATTTGTTATTCAACGAATTTGTAATGTAACAATGGTCCTTTGGAAATCTTGAAAACACTAGAACAAATTGCTCCCTCACTTGGATAGTATCAAAATAGAGGGACCTGTTTTGGTGACTACAGTATTTTTGAATGATCATTTAGATATTGCGAATTTGTGGTGAACCAAATTAACATTGATGCAAAAATTGAGTGGCTAAAATGGATCCTTTCTCTCATCTAGTGTATATTCATATGTGAAACTTGTTTTAATGACTTTTCATTAATTTATAGCATGATCAAAGTGTTTGTATTTAGGGATAGATGTAGAGCTTGATTCTAAGGGAGCAAAAATCTTTGAATCAAAGATTTAAACTAAGGGAGGTAAATTCTTACAATCCAAGGGAGGTGAACTAATATAAATTAAAGAACTAAATTAAGAATATAAAATAACTTTACATATAAAGTTGAAATTTTAAAAATCTAAGGGGGCCAACGCACCCTACACTCCCCTATTGATCAATCCTTGTTTGTATTAGAAAATCTTTTTCTCCTTAACACATATTTAGAACAAAGTTGTGTTGCTTGTTCTTTATTAATTCATTTATATAATGCCAAATGAATCATAGCTTATTGGTTCAAATGAAAGAAAAAAATTTGAAGAATTAAAGTGGTAGTTATAGGAAGGTATGGAATATAGTTTCATTAAGTAGTAATGGAGTTGCCATTAGGGTTGTACAGTACCCAAGATTACCCGGCTTGACTTGGCCAATTCAGGCTGAGCAAAAAAAAAAAAAGAACCAAGTAAAGAGGGAAAATTTCGGTTGGGTTCGGTCCAGGGATAGGATGTGTTCAATTAAATGGCCTGACCTGACCTAAGTTTATATATATATATATATATATATATAATATTATTATCAAGTTAATTTTTATCCATTCATCTATAGAATTTCATCATCATTGTTCATGCACATTAATCTAAGTCTCCCTCTCTCTCTCCCCTTACATACAGCCTTGAGACAATCTCGCTATCTTAGTTTCTCTTTGAAGTTTGAACCCTAGCCTTTGTGTTATACCAAACTTAAGCTTCTCTTCCGGTTAGATGACTCAAACCTTTCATCTCAACATCTTCTGCAATCACCCTCCATTTCCACTTTCTAGGTAAGATCTAAAACCCAAATCAAGATTGATGTAAGAGGTGAAAATCCTTTGTTGAAATATTGATTCTTGTATATATTTAGTAATTATATGACTCTATGTCTCTTAAATTCCTTATACCCACTACCACAACCATGAGCACTTGTTGAACATTTTTTTAGATGAAAATTTTTTAGGTCCTCTTTTATGGTGTATTATTTAGTTCCATTTTTTGTGATCTCTATATTTGGTATATTTTTCCATTGGGAAACTAATCTTGAAGTTCATAAGTTCATTGGTCTTGAGAAGGGGAGCAGAAGATATGTTGCATTCTAATGTCTTTCAAATTATTCCCTTCTCTGTTAGTGGCACTAGTTACTTTGTCCATTGTCTTTGATATGTGAGTTTACCACACATTATCTTTAATTACATCATTATTTTAATTTGGCCTTGTCACGTACATGATTTCTCAAGTTTTGTTGGCTTCACAACTTTTATTATTCTTTTTCTCTTACCACTTTGCAAATTGATGTTTTCCATGTTATATAATCTCAAATTTACATGAAACTTTGTAAAAAGTCAATAAGGAAGACAATGTGATGAAGTACCCTACTTTTATTTTGTTTTACTCTGACTAGTCAAGGAGCTGAAAGTAGTTTAGGCATGTGAAATTTTATTAACATATGTCATGATTTGATTTGAAAATTTAACTTCGATCAAAGGAGATGTTAGTGAAATTATTCATCAAAGAAGATGACAGTAACAAAGATGAGGTCAAAGTTATGTTAGGCAGAAATGAAGGAATGTAGCTGAGTAAGAATTGAAGAATTTTTTGCATGCAAAGACTAGGTCAAAACATATTGAATTTTCTAATAGAAGAAAGAATCTCATTTAGATCTGGATAATAGTGTAATTTTTGAACTTTGGATATGGTATATTCAAGATGTGATATAATATATGGTATTTCTAAGACTAAATGCCATAATTATTTAATGTGTAATATATATGATAATTTACTTTTGAGTAAATTAAGTTTAACTCTGTACTTCTTTATCCACTTTGCTTAGAATAGCTACTAAAAACCAAAGTACTCAACAACAACAATAACAACCACAAGGGTAGCTAGAGCTACAACCAAGTAGTATTTCTATCCTTTCTCAAAACACCCCTTTTGCTTCATATGTTGCTACTATTGCAGCCATGAATTTTACCATGATAGGTTTAAAGAAAACGGATCAACTAATAAAATCTACTATTTGGGATCATTTTTTTAAGCTTCCATTGGAAGAGACAAATGATGAAGCTAGAGCTACCTAAAGTTATTATAATGTGTCATACGCTTTTGATCCAAACAAACATAGCACAAATTCTTTAAAGAAACACTTATAGAGATGTTAGAAGTATCCTTATAATGCACAAGAGAAAAAATAGCCTATTCTAGCATACCTTGAGCTATCTACAGGAGCTTAACTAAAGGCCTTAGTCCCTCACACTTATGATGCTAAGGAGAGTAGAAAAACTCTAGTAGAATTTATTATCAGTGATGAGATGCCTTTTTAGGTTGTAAAAATGTGTAGGTTTAAATAATATAGCAACTATATGGAACCTTGATTTACAGTTTTATCTAGAGTGACAGTTGTTAAAGACTGTTACAAACTCTTTAAGGAAGAAGGAAAAAAGGTCAAAGAACTTTTGAAAAATATTTTGTGTGCGTCTCCCTCACCATAGACATTTAGACTTTAGTTCAAAAATTTCAATTACATGTGTTTGATGATTCATTTCATTGACGAAAATTAAAGACTGTAGAAGTGTATCTTGAACTTTTGTATGATTGAGAATCATCATGGGGGTCAAAATTGGGAAGCCAATTGAGAAGTGTTTGTTAGGATGAGGAATTGAAAAGTGTTCACCATAATCATAAACAATGCAAGCTCCAATGATGTAACAATGTTGTATTTGAAAAAGAGATTGAGAAATTGGAATGATTTAGTGTGTAATGGAGACTTTTTGCATATGACATGTTATGGTCATATTTGGAACTTGATTGTTAATGATGGATTGAAGGACTTGCATGATTTTATTTCAGCTATTATAAATGTTGTACATTATATTAGGTCTTTTCCTTCACAACTTCAAAGATTCAAAGGTTTTACTTATTGAAAAGGAAAAGATTAAGTCCAAAAGTCTTGTATGTTTGGATATTGCAACCAAATGGAATCCCACATATTTGATTTTAGAACATGCCATAAAGTTCCAAAAAGTTCTTGAGAAGATGGAGGATGAGGATGAAGGGTACAATGTGTACTTTAGGGAAGATATCTGGCGAATTAGTCCTCTTGCTACTTTGGATTGGAGTAATGTTGTTGTGTTTCTTAAGTTTTTACAAGTATTTTATAGCATTATAATGAAAACTTTTGGATCTTTGTATGTCACTTTAAATGCATGCTTCCACGACATTGCTCTTGTACAAACTATGCTGCAAGCAAGTGTTGGCTAATCAACAATATCTTCTTATTATGGAAATAGCTACAAGAGTGAAAAGTAAATTTGACAAATATTGGAGGAAGCTTGATAACATGAATCCTTTAGTGGTCCTAAGGGTGGTCTTAGATCCTTGGTTCAAACTTGCTTATGTCAATGCCACTTTTGAAGATATTTATCTTGATGCTGAAGTGTGTGAATCCATGAAAAAAAAGGGTCAAAGATACCCTAGATCATTTATATTAGTAGTATTCTGAGGGTATTGTCAATGATCAACCTCTAGTTTCCACAAATATTGGTGATCCTAGTTTTATTATAAATGCAGGAGGTGTATGAAATCCACTTTCGTCATGTTTGTGGCACCAGTAGAGAAATGGTTGATGCTAAAGAAATCAAAACGAGGTTCAAAATAAAAAATAGAGTTATAAAAGTATTTAAAATCTAATATATTTGATGATGACTCTTCTTTTGATATATTAGCTTAGTAGGAAGAGAATTATTCAAAGTATAAAGTTTTTCTCTTATTGCACATGATTTGTTAGCCATGCTAGTGTTTACAATGGCCTTTGAATCTATTCTTAGCATCAGTGGTCGTGTGCTTGATCCTTATAGGAGTTCGTTGTCTCATAAGATGACTGAAGCATTAATTTGCATCCAGAATTGGTTTTTCACCATAGAATTCAGCTTTAATGATTCTAACTTTGATCAACTTGAGAAATTTGATGATATTGCACACAGTAAGCTTCATATTTATTTACTAAACTTGTGCTTTATGATTTTTTTACTATACTTATGCTTTATAATTACTTTCTCTTAACTAATTTGTTTAATTTTTTTTAGATGTTTTAAGAGGTACTTCATGCAGCAACATCACAAAAGATGTTATAACTATCGATTAATCTTGGCCTTCTTTCTTACGTCCTAAATATTTGTTTTCTTTGTTGTAATGGATTTAACTACTATCACTAGTTTGGAGTTTGGAGAATTTAAATTTGGATTTGGATTTGGATGAGCTTTTATTTGTATTTCTTGACTACGTAAGAGTACTAAATGATTTAAATGGTTTTTATTATCTATTTTTTCTTTGATGTAATGTTTGCTATATCTATTTGGTGTCTACTTGTTTTGGGTTATGCTTTAAGGGTTATTTTAGTTGTTGAAAGTTAAACCTCTGGACTTTAACTAGCACCAAATGAGTTAATGGTCAAGGATTAATGTAAATTGCTATATTTGTTTGGTGTTTACTTACTTTAACCTTTTAGACTTTGAAGAGTAAGAGTACAATAATTTTGATTGGTGGTTAATGGCTCTCCCCTCTCGCCTAAAGGTATGATAATTCCCTTTTGACCAAGTCCCTTAATCCTTTTTATTTACTATGTATAAAAGCCTTCTAGTTGAAGCAATTGTGTCTTGTATTTTTTATGTTTAGACTTTTAAATTTGAAGCTAAAAGTAACAAATTTTGATGTAAATAATCAGATAGGAATTTTGGTGCAGTTTGGCAATTGTGTTACAAACAAATGAGATAGATAGAATATATATATATATATATATATAAAATTAAATTCTCATGTTTTTGAGGTGACCTGACTTAGCCCGGAGTAATCTTGGGTTGACTAAGCTGACAAAATCTAGCTCATGTTTAATTTTGGGTTGGGTCTAGTGTAGATATCGAAGCTAGCTCGACTTAGGGTATGACCAACCCTAACTGCCATTGTCAAATACTAGTTGATTGAATATAAATTTAAATGTCCTAGATTTAAAATTTTTAAAAGATGATGAAACAAATGAAAGGTTATGCAAAAACATTTTGGCTTATGTTTTACTATACATCAAAAGCACAGTATAGATATAGACTATTCCATTCTCTATCCACAAGCATATTGAAGGAATATGGGAAGGCACATATGGAAGTCATGGGTTAAATTATTAAAAAAATAATGACATGATATAAATGACGTTGATTCATTAATTATCATATTTGATTGATAAATACAAAATTTAGGGCAGGGTTGATTTTGCCTCACATAAATGGTACATGTAGATAAAGATTTTTTTAGAGTTGATAAAACAATAAAAGTGACAAAAATTGTTTAATATAGATAAGTTTATTAATAAAAAAATTAATCACAAGGGACTTCAAATTCAGAGCATTCTTTAATTATTGTTTTGATTGTTTGGCAGCGGCGCATTGCAAATTTGGATTTAATTTGTTTTAGTCTAAACTGAGAAAATTTAATAGTTTGTTATTAAAAAAATTATACCTATATGACATTTATATTTAAAATCTAAAAAATTATGATTGCAATATTTTAAAATAAATCTTTTTATGTCAGGTTTCAATGTGAATGATAGTGTGTGTGTGTGGATATATATATATATATATATATGGGAAATTATAGTTAAAGAGTATAAATTTATGATATTTATTGTGAAAAATTATGCATTTTAAAATTATCATGTAAGTATCATGGACTAAAATTTTCTTGCTTAGGACCTAATTATAGGATCTTAGAATCATACTTTGAGATTCTTCTATTTGTATTCTTAGAATCCTAGGATAGAATCATTTGGAGGGAAAAAAATATAGGTAATTCTCTCTATAAATTTTTAAATTGAAACTCAATTAATTAAAGGAATGAAAGTAAAATTTAAGACAAAATTAAGGGTTTAAATTGAAACTAAATTTATATATAAGACAAAAGTGAAATTTATTATAAAATTAAGGGATCAAATTAAAACTAAATAAAATTTAAGAATAAAAATGAAATCTCAAATAAAATTAAGAAATCAAAAATATATTTTTTTGGCTAATTTTAAAATCTAAAGTATTTATTGATAAATATTTTAAATTTATGGTACTTAGATATAATTCTCCTTTCAAATAGGGAGATATATATGTGTATATTGTAACTTTCATAGTTTTACTCAATATAATTTAAATTTCACTTTTTGCATGGTTAAAATTTGCTACATTTAGGCATCATTTGGTTACTAGATTTGAGTCGAAGAGAATGTGAATGAGAATAGAAATAGGAATAAAAATACAAAAGTGTGTTTGGTTTAGCATGAATAGTAAAGGGAATGTTAATGAAAAACATTATAGTAGTTAAATTAAAAAAGGGGAAATGTCCAATATGACCCTATTAAAATTAAGAGGAGTGGAAAACGCAAGTAGGGAACTAAATAACATTTTGTAGAGAGGGCTAGGGCTTGTTAATCAATTCCATTTATGAAGTAAGGTGCCAATCCATTATGTCCTTTCATCAGGCTGACCTATGACGACAGCTTGCACGTGCTATTTAACAGATTCCGATGACGATGGAGTGCTGATGCTATTGCAGTAACAGGTACAACTTTCTCTGTTTTCCTTATATTTCATTTTGGCTGATCAATTTGGGAGGACTTTATTTGAAGGAACTGGTTTTGATCATCGAAACCCAACCACTGGTTGTTATATTGCTAGGCACATTAAGAATTTCTTCCTCTGCGATAATACTCCATTCATTTGTAATATCATAAAGTAAGGGTGTCTATAACTGTCGCAGTAGTGATTGGTATTGTGAGGCAATGTATTAGGCATCAATCATTTGGCTGAGACCTAATAGTTGCTAATAATAATATGCTAAAGATAACCCATTTTATGTAAAAACATGAAATTGTAGCATAGTGTTAAACATTTGAATCTTTAGCTATGCTAACTAGTGTCTTTATTAATGTATGAATATGGTTAAACAAAAAGAGCTAAAAAAAGAAGTAAATTATGATAAAGGGCTTAAAGAAAGCTTTCAATTATTGTAAAGTGATTAATTATCTGTAATGCAATTAAATATTGGTTTAAATTAAATTTGCAGATGTGATATGTATGGCAAATATGCACTTATATATTCCAACCATTTGATTGGACAATGAATTTAGACTAGAAATCATGTATGAGCACAACCTGCCTGTTCATAATTAAGGCAATGTGGATGTATCAGGCAGAGCATAATTAGGGGGCAATAATTGAAAATCCTAGTGTTATAGGTAGTTTCATTTAAGTTGTTCCTTTTATTGCATATATGGTGTTAATTATGTACAATGACCATAATGAGGTTTGGGCTGAAAGTTGGATCAATAATGTTACGCCCTTATGTTAGAGTAACAAAATAATGCATTACATACATAATTAAATACATTATAAAGTGGGTCATGATTTGTAAATTTTATAGCAAAATTTTCAATATCAGATTGATGTCAGTTATATACAATAATTGAAAACCTTAGTGTTGCAGATAGCTTCATGTAAGCTGTTCTTTTTAGCTTTTATATGGTGTTAATTGTAATACATATTAGTATTGGCAGAAGATAAGTTCATATTATAATACAAGTTTTTACTGTCATAAGTTGTAACTTTGATACTGAGATTGGAGAAATGGATGCTGGTTAATGTTGGACATTATTTGCAGGTGTAATATGGCTTCTTCCAGTGTAAGAGACAACGATGGATTAAGGACTGGAGGTTTGTGAAACAGAACATGTTCTTGTGGTAGAAGGGTGACCTTAAAAATTTATGAGACTGAGTTGAATCCAAATAGGTTGTCTGGAAAGTGTAGAACTAACAAGTGTAGTTACTTCGAATGGTTGACACCCTTGTGTCTGATGAGGTGACGACAAGGTAGTCTTGACATGTCCAATATGGTTGATTCAGCGAGGAAGAAAATAAATGAACTTATGCAGAGTGTTGCAACATTAGAGGCTGTAGTGAAAGTAATGGAAGGTGTAGTGTTAGAAGATGTGGTTCATAGAATCAAGCTTCTAGGGGGTTGTTTTATTGTAATGGTGCTTGTGTGTTTAGTGATGACTGAATAGGCATTGTAGTGCTTGTTTATTTTGTGAACCTCAAAGTGGGCAATGGGTAGCTAGTGTAATGTAGTTAGTTGATATGTTAATGCACAATTCTATTGAGTGCATGCTGTGTAATTACTCTGGAAGGCTGTCTTTTCCATTTATGTACAACATGGATTATAGCTAAAAGTGTATGTTAAGAGTTGCATTCTGGATACTTGGATTTTACCTATTATTGACAGTGACTGGATTGTATCATTAGTTTATTTTCAACATGTTTGTATGAAAGCATACTTTATTGGTTTTCTTTACATAATTAGCAGTATATTACTGTTATAATGTAGTTGAATTGTACTGCCAAAAACTTAAAAGCCCATTGCCAATAAGAGTAAGCTCAATAAATGAAATTTCATTTTCTTTACTACAGAGCATTACATAACTGTTAATATGCAGCTGAGAACACTGATGATGAAGCTGACAATTTCATCCATTTTAATTAACATTGTTAACAGTTCTATGCCTTAGAATAAATTTGGACAAATGAAGAATAATAACCCAATAATAGAGAACATTCATCCATGGCCTATAATTAATTGAATATGTAGCATTTTTTCTATTCAATAACACATCATTTACAACAAAAAAAAAAACACAAAAAATGATGCAACCAGAACATATCACTTACAAAATCAACAACCATGCATTTGTAACAACACAACTTGGTTTATAATTGTCACATGTATGATAAAATAACAAACAGTAAACTAAAGAAAATATTTGAACTAACTAAGGGCTAAATAAAGCTAGATATCTCTCCCCCTTTGTCACCATAAAGAGGGAAGAGCTAAAGGGAAATCTTATGACCTCTAAGCATCGAAGCCTCTCATTCATGTCTATCATTATGTCATGAAGCCCATGTATTTGGAGGTTGAAGTTATCCATTTTCTGATGGATAGCACAAATTTCAACTAGGAGGACAGGTTCAAGAATGACAACTCTTTCTAGAAAAGTTAGTGATGGAGCAGTTGGTGGAGCTTCTTCAGTGTTAGGATCTTTTAAAGGTGGAGGTGCAACAGAAGAGGAACCAACTATAGGCCTTACACCCATTGGAGTTTTCCTAATCTAGTTGTCTTAAGGTGTTTTAGTGAAGCCAATCTTACACAAATTGTTCCACCCATTTTCTGCAGGAGATTCCACCTCATCCTTAAATGGGTTATTATTGTGATGGTTTAGAACAATAGTAATAATGGACCTATAAGGCAGGGGAAAATTTTTTTCTTCTTGCTAGAGATCATCCTCTACATAATAGGCCAAGGGAGCCTAAAAGTGTCTTCAACTAGCAGACACTTCATGGAAAATAATTCAGAATCACTGGCACAGGCAAATTACCAAACTTATTGAAAAAATAATATGCCACAATGTAATATAAAAGCCTATTTTCTAGGAATAGGCCATTCACATTTAGCTGAGTGTTAACCTCTTCAACAAGCACTTCAAATATCCTATTTTGAGCTTCTAACTTATTAAAGGTAAACACAGTCTTGAGGGAATTAGGGTTATCAATAAAGTAATGACCCTTAGGAAATGGTAACTTAAGAATGTAACCAAGAGTCTCCTAATAAAGTAAAATCTTACCCCTTAACCTTAGATGATTTCACAAGACTATTGTGCTTATGTTCTAGGTTTGTATAGAAGGCTCTAATGACCTTAGGGCTCCAATCAAGTTTCAAAGAGAGAAATTTATCTACTCCAGTAACCTAAAAGATAGTAACCAATCGAAAACCCTCATCTTCCAAGAATTTGAAGTTCACATTAAGCTTTCAAGCACCCCCTCTTGAGAAAATCTTTAGAGAAATTCTTTTCTTAGTCTTTAGATGAGAAAAGCAAGGAATAAAAGCCACTATTGGAGGATTTCTTGGACCTTGGCCACTTGGAAGCACTTAGTTGTGCCATGGTTTGGCCAATCACCTAAAAATCGCTTAAAACCTTACCAAATTGAAGAGAAGGAGTTGTAGAGGTGCCTTTCATGTGCAAAAGCCTAAAAACCCATTGGAGATACTCTAAGATGGAAGAAATGACTAAGTTAGGGACAAAATGATGCGAAATGAGAGGGAAAATAAGGATATATTGCCAAAGACGTGAAGAGAATGGGGGAAAACAAGTAGTTGGGTATATTTCAAGCTGATTTGAGGCTCAAATTACTTTTAAAAAGTGATTATGTGCTATCCCAATCGACTACTCTTCTCTACCAGTTGACTGTTGGGTTAATTTCCATTATATAGGTACTTTAGTGTCTTGCCAATCAACTGCTCCTTTAGGGCCAGTTGCTTGGTGGGTTTCAGAGACCTATGATTTGATGATGCATTCTCACTAGTTGATTGATCCCTCGTGGCCAATGGACTGGCAAAGCCAGTGGATTAGCGGGCTTTAGAGACCAATGAGTTGAATACACACTTCCTTCAGTCGACTGCTACTAAGTGGCCAATCGATTGGCGGGTTTTAGAGACCAATAAGGGAAAAGTGCACTCCTACTAGTCAACTGGCGAGCTCCATAGACTAATGAGTTGAAAGTGCACTCTCGTCTGTTGATTGGTGTACCCATGATTCATACTTGCTAGCTATTTTTGGTCTATCTGATTCTTTCAACTTTATATAATGTAGGCTGTCCAATTGGGGTACTTGTTGACCGTTGTGGTACTCAATGGATGTTTTTTGTCTAACTTAACAAGGTTGTCTTGCTTATGTCAATTTGGTTTGTCTTCACAGAGTATCCATTAACCATAAGGTTCTTATTTGATGTTATTTATACTTGCATCAGATTGCTTTGTGTGGAAAAAAAACTTGGTGGGACATATGTCAAACATTTTGAAAAAGTATTTCAAACAATGTTAGTGTCAAGCAGCAAAAGGTTAGGTGAAAGATAAAGTAAACATAATTCGAGCTTTTTCTCCATATGAAATCACAAGATCCTCCCACAATTATGTCCTTGAACATTGCAATGGAATAAAATTTTTTACATTGCATGGGATTTTAGAATGCAGTCTTTATATAGTATATTCATAGAAAAGGATGAAGGACTTACTAGCTTGAAGATGACATGGAAATGAACAAAAAAAATTATTTCCCTTAAGATTCAATCATCATTGAAGTGAGTAATATGTTCATATTTAGCTAATCCACTTGATGAAAAGAATGGTAACAACTAAACTACTACTATCAACTTGATAGGCATATTCTACTGCACTCAAGTTAGTACGATGCAGCATAGGACATTAATAAGTGGGTAATATGCATCAGTGCTTAATTATATCCGTAAATGTCCACCACTCATACTTCCATTAATATAACTGATAACTTATACTCCCTTATGTAAAAGGAAAAACCTAATAAAAAAAAGAAGAGGAAAACTTTAAAGTTTACAAATATGTAAAACTTTAAAACTAGTTGTATGAACATAGATGTAAAATTTCTAAAGCATTTACCAACAACCTTGGCATGGAGGTTGGTTCCATTTCTTTATACCTGCCATATATTAGTCAACATAATAATGGATGTGCCAAAAAAAAATAGTAGGACAACAGATAATAAGTCTACGAGGAGAGACATTGATCAATAATGGGAGAATTGGACAACAAAATAATTCCTAACAAAGAATATAATTGGCAAATAACAACCTATTAACAAGGCTGCATGTTTTCCATTTACAACAACACAACCTATTTACAATTGCAATATTTTATACATATTCACAATAGTTGATAACATTCCTCTCTCTCTCTCTCTCTCTCTCTCTCACAATTGTACAAAAAACTACATTGTGAGCTAACCTAAAGGTTCAGGGGTGTTCAATTTGGCATAACTTACAGATAATAGACTTCCACAACTAACTTACACTCTTCCCTTGCCATGTTTACAATTGTACAACAAAACGCTATGGTGAGCCACATAATGGTGGATGTAGGACATATATGGGAGAGATGGATACTAAATAGTTATATACATGATCATAAAAAATGTGGAAGTGCACCAACTACAATCTAGCTTAGGAGTCCTTGATCAATGAAACCTTGAGGTGGTTAGCCATTCTAGAGAAAGCGACCATTAGCCTATCATTGTTTGCAATTTTCAAGTGCGCATGGATATACTCTCGCTTCGTTAAGCCCTCCACTTTGGCTAGCTCAACTCCTAACCTCTTATGTCTAGCAGTCAAGTCAAAGTCATATGCAAGCTTCCCCACCTTAATGCCCAATGTTCGCAGGCCGACCTAAATATATGTTCTAATTTGATTGAATGCTTTCACCAATCCATCATCTTGGAAGCGTCTTTTCCTTTTCTTTAACCCTAATGCTGCATCAGTAAGAGTGATAGGAGGTGCTTCAGTGATGCCACATCAGCACCAAGGTCAATGACTATATCAGTGTCCTAAATGTCCTTTAGGCCAGCATTAACAAGTGTGTTGTCATTTTTGTCTTGTACATTATAGTTAGCCTGAGCATCTTTGCCAATAGCTTTGTCTTTTCTTTACACCTTAGTAAGCTCATGGAAGTATGAAAATGGCCAATTTCTAAATGGTGTAGCCTTTTATGGCTCTACAAGTAAACATACCAAACATTACCACAAAGTAAGTTAATTTATCACCAATAGTAACTACACAACTACGAAGATAATAAAAGTTATATAATTGACCCTAATATACTTGTCCCACATAGCTTTCTTTGCCACCACATATTTCTTGGTATTGTCCCACCTGAAGCCAGGCCATACACCATCCCACTGCTAGAACACTGAGCCTTCATCATAAATGTGAGGGCTTGTAAACTCCCTAACTTCAATTAGCTGCCCTATATGTGATTCTGGTTCGCTTTGAACTTTAACAAGCAATCCACAAGGATTTTGTCTTCCTTTGGAGTCCAAACATATTTTCCACCTATTGCCTTGCTTGACTCTTGTTGCTGATCTATGTCCTTTGGTGAAAAATAAACCTGTTTGGACACCTCAATTATGAACAATGCATATGACTGATCTTGATGTGAAATCAATAAATTCATTTTTTATATACACAATTGTATTATCACACAATATCATCCAAACAACATATACATTATGTACTAGTAAATCTAAATATTTCAATAGATACACAACAGTATCGAGAAGATAACACAAACATATTATGACTCATTATCAAGGTATACAAACAAACTACACCTCATAGTTAGATTACATACAGATACCATAACTCATTTTCAGAGAGAACAAGCATACTTTTAAAACTCATAGGAAATGACATATACAACAACATCACATTTATCATCACATGCCTCTATAAGCCTTATACTTGGTTGATTTGTGATTTGCTAAGGCCTCCCAAAAATCACTCCAAGTATTACTGGGCTCAATGGTTGGTACAGGGAGTGTGGCTAAGCCAGGTGCTTTTGGTTTAATGTTTTCAACCTCACTTCAAGAGGATCACCGTCGTTAGATTGTCATATCAGATTATGTAAAAGGCAACATACTAGGATGACTCGATTATGTGTTCGAACTAGATAGAATGATGGACTCCTGAGAATAGCCTAACATAGTTTCAGCATACTAAAGCATCGTTCAAGAACATTTCACATGGCTGAATTCTTCATGTTGAAGTACTTTTTATGATTCATTAGCTGTCTACTTTCCTCCACTCATGTAGGTGGTACCGTTAACCTCAGAATGGTGCAAGAAAGTCCTTACGTTAGTGAACCTTGAATCCAGCAAGTAATATTGTCCTGTATATGTAATAATTAATAGGATTAGTTGTCTAATTATGGTATTTCTTGTAGGTTTAGTCCTCTGAAGGTTGCATTCTCACCTTGGGGTACTCTTAGCCCATTCCTTCTTGTGATTGCATTGTGCAATACTCGCCCATCCATAGCTGATTCCTCCCATTTAGACAAAACATATATGAATTGCCTGTCTTGGGAGTGCACCCCTAGGACATTGGTGGTTAGCTCACCTTTTTTATTGCAATACCTCGGTTGGTCTTACAATGGAACCTTAATCCTCATATGAGTCCCATCAAGTGCACCGGTGCAACCTTACCAAAAACAAAACAACCTAGTTCACATGGCAAGTCACTATAATGATGGAATAGAAACTATATTGTTATGCACTTACCTTGAACCATTTCCATCATTCATCGGTTGAGTCCTTTTTTATAGGCTCAGGTTTTTTGTATAGTTCATGGTCTAACTTCATCATAGTATTTATACACAATATTGAAGTACCTACTTATGGTTTCACTAAACCTACCAAATGAAGATTGTATAACCCTATTCTTGACATGATAAGCTAACGTGTGCAAAAAACATTGTAACTTACTCATCAAGTAACATGTAATTCATAGGTTTCAGTCCTCTTATAGAATCAAGCATGGAGCAGAGCCTATTGAATGTTGCCCAATACATTCTTTTCTAATTAAAACAAATGGTGTCATTACTATATATTAGGTTCCTGAGGTGAGCTCTTTTTATTTTTTTTTTGTAGAAATTTAAGGTATATGATCTATACGAGATAAGCATTTGACGTTAGGCAATACATACCCCAACGACTAGAGAGCACCTATAGAGTTCTACCAGTGTGATCGCCCATCATACTAATATATCCATAATCAATCTTCTCCTTGCAAAGTCCATCTGTACACACATATTAAGTGACGAGTAATTTAAAACATGAAATCAAGCGAGTCTATCAATCCAACATAACTCACATACCATTCCAAAAAGAATCAAGAACACCACATTAGACAAAGGACCCTTTACCTTATTGCAATTTAGGCTGTTCTCTATCTTAATGACCTAATGATTACTATTGTTTTGGTAAACTGACCAAACCTCTATATTTCTTTACCATTTTAACTTTTTTAGGTTTTGAACTACTCAACAAAGACCCTAAACTAAAAAACAGAAAAATAATCTTTGTTGATGAACATTATAAACATAGAAATATATTATTTCATGTGCTTTATTTTGCAAAAATATTGGATGAGTAAATATGACAATGATCCCACCTTCTATGCAAGTCCATTCATATTGTTATACACATTAGATGAAAATATGAAGTGCATATCTAATGGATATATATATTGGGAATATATGAAACAATATATCCCTCTAGTTTTTACTCTTCAGAAATAGATAACAACATTATGCACTCTTTAGTAGGCCACTTCCTAGATTTAGATAGCTTTCTTTTCCTTTTGACTATATATAAACTAAAATAAAAAATACCTATGTCTACCATAGATTCATACCGTGTATCAGACATGACATATCAAATTTTATCATGGCTGTCAGTGCCATCTTTATCAGTATCCATACTTGGTCACTTCTTCTTGTATAATAAATCTGTATTTGAATTTCAGGGTCCATTATCATTGGAATTCTCATGTGTGTTTGTGTGTGTTAATTGTAGGTAGAAATTGTAAACTACAGACCCAGGCTTTTCAGTTTGACTCCATAGAAATGACAAACTCATCTCAAAACCAAAAAAAAAAATTATTGTTATATCAAACAGAGGTTAAACCCATGTATAATCTATGATATGAGACACTAAAAATTAATTGTATTGTCCGATGATCCTATCCACATTGGTGCTCATACTGCCTAACTCCTTCTTTAACAGTACTTTTTAATTCATAGCATGTTACTGTTAAGTGGAAAGATGCTTATACTGACTATCCAAATGACCATCTTCAGCTTCTTCAACAATTATCTCAGACACATTAAACTAACCCAAATCACGAAATGTTCAAACACACAACAACCATGCGCCCACAATTTCAGAACTCCTGACCATGTTTCAGAGATACAAGGCATGAAACAGACCTGCAGCTCACTGTTCAGATAACCTACACCTACGAAGCAAAGTAGAAGGAAGAAACCATCCAACTGATAACAAGGAAGAAGATGAGGTTTCGGCAGAATAGTTCACAATGGCACCAATCGAACCATGAAAAATAGGGAAGACGTATGACAAAGAAAAGTACAAAGAAAAAGAAGTTGTCTAACAATACTCACCATTCAATAGTGGCCGACGATGAGTCCGATGGCTTGCCACTGGTGAAGCAATTGCCGGTCAGAGCTGATGGCATCTACAGGAGGACGTCAATTTCAAGCAACTTCAGGGACTCAACTTCTATGGTGCACAGTGTAGGGTAGAGGGGTGAATCAGAACTTGGCACACTGCTCTCCCAGGAAAGGCCTTCATTCCCAAAAGACTGGGAATGTGTTCTGCCATAGGAAAGGTAGTCCTCTGCCACTACAGGAACTAAACATGGGAGATGGTAACAGACTCCCATTCCCTGAGCCTTAATACTATACCCAAACAAGGCCGTAGTTGTTATGTTTTTATACGACGCTAGTCGAAGTTCATGTCGAACTTATTTTATCTTCATACAATTTTAATGTAGTGACTTGTAACTTCAATTGCCTATTTTTTTTTTTTTAATTTTGGTATGCATTAATCTGGTTTCGCCTTTTCCATTATCATTTATAATTTTGACATAAACGTTGTCAATTGACAAATAAGTATTTCATTAATTAATTTAACAATTTTTCAATGTACATTCTTTTAAATTTCAAATCATATGCAAATAACTTTCTTAATTATTACAACTAGTTAATTTGCCCACATCTTAGAAAAAATTAGTTTGTTTTACCATATGTCAATACACTTCAAATTAATAGTATTTATAAGTATTAGTACAAAATTAAATCTAATAATATGTTGGGTAAATTCTTTAATGCAACTATAAAATTAATTGTACTAGTGCAATCAATACATGTTGCATTAATAGGAAGATACATGACAATGACTTGTCATATTATGTTGATTTTATGTAACTTAAAATAACTTGTTACATTTATATTTTGACTCCATTATTTTTAGATTTTATTTATGAATCAGAAATTCTTTTTAAAATGTTCAATTTGCTCCTTTTACTTTTTATTTTTTAATAAACCACACAGAAATATTAATTTAGAATTTTGTTAATGTACTCCTGTAATTTATTTATTTTTTAAATAACTCCACAACTCCTTAATTTTATTTTTATTTTCAATTTATGAACTAATATTTTGTGGGGTTAGTTAAAAAAAAAAAAGGAGGTAAATTGAATTTTTTAAAAAACTTTTAGGTTTATAAATAAAATATAAAAATATTGAGGTCAAAATATAACTGCAATACATTATTTTAAATTTGTATATAATCAATATATTTTGACATGTCATTATTATGTATCTTCTTCTAAGTATGCCACATAGTGCTTGTATCAGTACAACCAATTTTATAATTACACCAAATATATTGATATAAAAAATCATAATAAATTAGAGAAAGTTCATAAAATTATTGGTTATGTGATATTGATGAAAGAGAAGTGTTGACAATGAGCTTATTGAGAGAGCACTATTATAAACCATTCAACCGTATTGCTTTTTCCTTGTTTTTAATTTTAGTTCATGTCAAGTTATATTTATAATCCCTTATTAAAAAATTTAAAAAGCAATTTATTTATTTGTTTATTTATTTTCTCGTTGACTTAAAAATAATGTCTAAATTTCAAAGAATTCTTGATTTAAGAAGTAGTCAATTAATTCATTATTTTTCTTATTCATTCTAAAGAATTCTTAAATTTCAAAAAATAATTCTTTAATTTTTTTGTTCACTTAAAAAAAAATTTCAATTTCAGAGACGGTTAATTAATTTGTTAACTTTCTCGTTGATTATAAAGAATTTAGGCATATTAATGACTTAATTATATGAGAATGCTGAAAAGTTGACACGAGAAGTTGAAAGTTTGCTCAACATAGTTAAATAAATTTCTATAGATAACCCCAATGTTGTTAAATAAATCTTCTTAAAATTTAATCTTTTGTACAAATAATTTCTTTAAATTTTATATTAAATGTAAATAACCTTTTTAAATTTTGGATCACACGAAATTGATCCTTTATTTGTTAAGCTTAGTAAAAATTTGGCTAACTTACATATGAGATGTACTTGCACATAATCTTTAAATCTAATGAGATTTATTGTCAAATTTTGAAGTTATGAGAGTTCTTTACATATGATATTATGATCTAAAGTTCAAAGAAAGTTTTGTACAATTTAACATTTTTTCATGTAAATCAAACTAGCTCACGTTATGCGTTCCATTACTTGTCATTATTCAAATTGAGTTGGCAAACAAAATATTCAAGTGCCAACTTTCAACAAGGCAACAATGCTAATATGAAAATAATAATAAAACACGGGGTCAAATTAAAAATTAGCTAAGATTATAGGAAGCAAACTAAAATTATACTAGTCCCACATCAGCTCTCTCTTGTGATACACAATATTTGGCAATGCTTAGACAGAAACTAACGCTGTCATTTTAGGGACTTATATATATATAAGTGTAAAAACTTATTAGCAAAACATAAAATATAAGCACATTAAAAAAAATACACGAAGTAAATGTGTAATTTAATCTTAATATTTCTATGGTTATTTTAAAGGTATTTTTTCAGGCTGGCCGAAAAAGTAAAAAAACAGAGGAGGCATGAAGCTAAAACCAGCTATACCAGAGGCACACTGGCAGCTACGTTACGCATCAAGGACAAAGAAGCCTCTTCGTCTTCTTCTTCCGATAACAAATCCCCCGTCTTCCTCAACGCGCCGTGCGTCGCCGCCATCGCCACCATCGCCACCAGAACCGCCGCCATGAAGTTCAGCGTCGCCTCCTGAGTGTGGTTCAACTGCAGAACCACCTCCGTCAACAAGCACATCGCCATCAACACCACGCGATCATCGATCGGACGGCCGAAAATCGCTAGCGTTGGCCCGAAGCGCAAGAAACAACGGAACAATGTGACGACCATTATGACGGCATAGACTGTGATCGGGTACCAGGGAAGGAGGCAGAGGAGCGCGATTTCGGCGTAATTCCTTTGGAAGAAGGCGAGGTTGATTCGTATGCGGGAAAGGGCCTCGTGGAGGCTGGCGGGAAGGGCGAAGGAGGAGAAATTGAACATGGTCCAAAATGGCCGGTAAACTCCGAGTGTAGCTTCGATCCTCTGTTCGGCGGTCGGGATGTTTGGGGCGAGTGGAGAAGACGACGAGGAAGTTGAAGGAATTGTGCCATAGGTGGTCATGGTTCTTCTGGTTTTTCAGTGGAGTTCTCAGATCGTAACATGACATGGTCTATATGGTTTTGAAAGGAAGATGAATGGGAAAGACGAAGGTGCATGGAAGAAGAATATACGCAATCAATCATATTCTTAATTACGGTCAAAGACATTGTTTTGAGTGACTCTAATCAAACCTGATTATAAAATTTTGTCATTTATAAATTGTAAATGTCCTGACAATATGGGATTATTGAAAATTTTATATAAAGCCTTTAGGTAAAGGTAAGATTTAATAGTATAAAGTTCAGCTACAATAAGGTTTAATAAGAATTTAATGTATGTAATGTTTGATGTGATATTATATAAAATATTGTATTATATAAGATGATATGATTATATATACTATTAAATTTAAAACAAAGAATAAATGAGTAAAATCTCATTTAGTTCCTCATATATAGAATAATTTTTACTTTGGTCCCTTATAATTTTTTTTTCAATTTGGTCCTTCAAAAATAAGATATTTCTCAAGTTTGCTTATCATATATAGATATTTCTCAATTTGATCTCTCATAATTAAAATTATTATCAATAATGTCTTTCATATTTTTTAAATTAACTTATGTTTTTTGAAAATTATTGATAAAAATTATAATTGTGAGGATCAAATAGATAAATGTCCATACGTGAGGGATTAAATTGATAAGACATTTCTGTGAGGAAAACTTGAAAAAATATTTTATCTGTGAGGGACCAGATTGAAAAAAAAATTCTATGAGCTCATATACTTTAAATTAATTTATTTTTTAAGGATATTATTGATAACAATTTGATTTGTGAGGGATCAAATAAAAAAAAATGTACATATGTGAGGGAGTAAATTGAGAAGACAATTCTATGATGGATTAAATTGAAAATATCCTATATGTTAGGGACAAAATTTGGAAAAAGTTTTATGAGTTCGTATTATTGGATCAACTTGTTTTCTAGTATATTATTGACAATAATTTTATTTGTGAATGATTAAAAATATATATATACATATGTGAAGAAGACAATTATGTGAGGAATCAAATTGAATAAAATCTTATATATAATTGACCAAGTTGAAAAAATTTTCTATGGATTTGTACTTTTAAAATTAACTTATTTTCAAAGAATATTATTGATAAAAATTTTATTTGAGTTATCAAATGAAGAAATATTAATATGTGTGGGACCAAATTGAGAAGATAATTCTATGAAGGATCATATTGAAAATATCTTATGTGTGAGTGATCAAATTGAAAAGAAATTATGAGTTCATATTTTTAAATTAACTTGTTTCTAAGATATTATTTATAACAATTTTATTTGTAAGGGATTGAATAGATAAATATATATATATATATATAAATAAATATTTGTGTATGTGATGGACTAAATTAAAAAAATAGTGCGAAATTAAATTGAAAAATATTATCTATGAGGGGATTAAATTAAAAAAAAACTATACAAGAATAAACTAAAAAATATCTTATACGTGAAGGACAAACATTTTTTTTAATTAAAAAGACATAAAATATCCTATTAATGACGTTATACCTAATGAGGTCAAAAGAAATTATATTTGTAATAGAATGCTTATATTAAATGTAGTTGATTCAAGTTAACTATATAAATTTATATAATTTAATTTAATGTATGCACGAAATACATATTAAATGTGAAATTTGAATAATGATAAAAGGTATTATTTATTACCATATTAAACTTTCAATCAACAAAATAATTGCCTTTTTTATCTCACTTCAGTAACGACGACCCTATCTTATTTTCTGCAAAATATGCAATCATTTATATCTCATTAATTAGCTCGTTACAGGTATCTCATGCTATAAAATTTACAAATTTTTTAATGAAAAAATTTCCTCCATGGATATAATTCTACTTCGAATTTTTTCCTCGACTAGAAACTTATATTTATTAGAGAGCAAATCGGATTATATCCATTCAGAAATAAAGTGCATATTCTAATTAATATTGACACGTCATCCAAGTAAACCTAAACTTTGATCCTGGATCTTCAACCTATCTCTTTTTGTTAGGACTTTTATGTTTAATTTGGTTGTTAGAATCAATGTGAAAAAATGAGAATGAAAATAAGAGGCACTCTCATTATTATGTTTGGTTGATAAATTGGGACTTCATTCTTATTTTTTAAGGAACTTGCTCTCCTTTATATAAAATAGAGTTTTCTCCCTAACTAAGTTATGAAATGAGATTAGTCTCATAAGAATGAAAATATTCTTGATAAAAATGTTTCCACTCATAATAATTTTTGGACAAAAATATCCTTGTTATACATCAAAATCCTAATTTATTATTATTTATTAATGATATTATTAATTTATTAAATATATATTATTATATTATTAATTAAATATATATTAAATATATAATTATATTATTAAATAATATTTCGAAAAGATGTCTATTTTTTTTTAATTTTATGATAAGAGATAATATAATAAAATATGTATATTACGTAATTAATTCTAATATATAATCGATTAACTAAACAAAATAAAAAAAAATATATCTATTTTCATTTATTCACAATCAAATAATATTTTAATATTTCTATCCACACTCCTATTCTCATTCTTATTCTTATTATATTAGTTTTAACAACCACAGCGACCTCAGTTCTTTTCACTGCGGGAAACTTATCTTCTGTTCAAGAGAGTTTTCCTTGAAATTTAAAGCGTCCTTTATTTACAGTTTTGATTGCTAGATCATGAAGGGATGGAGCTTTACAGGGCGTCCGGATCCAATGTTATACCTCCCCTGCAGTATGTTGTGCTGCAGCTTCATCTCAGTTGTTCATTTGATCGCATCGTCCATTTGTTGCCACATGTTGCTTGCAAGTTTTTTTTTCTTTTAAAGAAAAACATCATCTTTATAATTTACAAAAATAAAACTCTTTATAAAGTTAAGTGATTAAATTAAAATTAAAGAATAAAAGTGAAACTTTAAATTAAATTAAAAGACCAAAATTATATTTTTACCTAATAATAAATATTTTAAATTTATGGTACCTAGATGTAATTCTCCCTATAATTTTTTCATATGAGGAAGTATAGGGTAAATTTCATAGTTTTACTCAATATAATTTAATTTTTACTTTTTGGATGATTAAAAAAAGGTACATTTAGTTGTTATGTGTTTATTAACATTTCAACTAAGTCCTATACTTCAGTATTAAGATGATTTCTTACATTCTTGTCACATTCTTGTCACTTTCATATAAGCCACCAACATTGGCCTTTATCGTAAAGCCATTGAAGTGGGTCAACAAATTAATATACATTGCGAGTCAAAGTTCATGTGGAACTTATTATATCTACATGCAATTTTAATATAGTGCCTTTTACCTTCAATTGTTATTTTCTTTTATAAAATTTGGTATATACTAATTTGATTCATCCTTTTTCTCTATCATTTACAATTTTTACATAAACACCGTTAATTAATAATTAAGTATTTTGTTAATCAAATAAAAAAAAATTTAATGTACATTCGCTTAAATTTCAGATTATATACAAATAACCTTTTAATTTTAAAATTTGACAATAAATTCCTTAAAACTTTTAAATTTGTGGAAATAACCCTAACCATATTAAATGCATCCCTTAAAAGTTTAATTTTTTGTACAAATAATTCTTTTAAATTTTATGTTAAATGCAAATAATCCTTTTAAGTTTTGGGTCACGCGCAATTGATCCTTTTATTTATGTTAAATGCAGTGGAGTTTTCAGGTCGTAGCATGACATGGTGTATATAATTTTGAAAGGAGGACGAAAGGGAAAGATGAAGGTACATGGAGGAAGAAAAGAAGAATATACACAATCAATCATATTGTTAATTACGGTCAAAGACATTGATATGAGCAAGTCTAATCACGATTATAAAATTTTGTAATTTATAAATTGTATATGTCCTGACAATATGAGATAATTGAATTTTATATGAAGGTTAATAAAATAAGGTTAGATAAGATAAAGACTGATTGCATATAAGGTTTAAGTTGGATAGTACAAGGTTTTATAGGAATTTAATAGTATGCCGTATTTGGTGTGACATTATATTGTATATAATAATAAGATTATATATTTGGTTAGAAAAAGAATGATGAATTCATATTTACTTAATCAACTTGTATTTTAAGATATTATTGATAATAATTTTATCAGTAAGAGATCAAATGTAAATATATAAATATATATATATATATATGTATATTTGATAGACTAAATTAAAAAGACAAATATGTGAGGGGGTCAAATTGAAATTTTTTTTATGGATTCATATTTTTAAAATTAACTTATTTTTAAATAATATTATTAATAACAATTTTATTCGTGAGTAATCAAATGTGAAAATATTCATATGGGAGGGACTAAATTAAAAAGATAATTATATAAGGGATCATATTGAAAATATCTTTTATACGAGGGACCAAATTGGACAAATTTATGATATCACATTTTTTGAATCAATTTATTTTTTAGGATATTATTGATAACAATTTTATTTGTGATAGATCAAATAGAAAAATGTATATATGTAAATGACTAAATTGAAAAGATAATTCTATAAGGGATTAAATTTAGAAGACAATGAGCAATTAAATTGAAAAATATATTACCTATGAGGGATTAAATTGAAAAATAGCCTACAAAAGTAAACTAAAAAATATCTTATTTGTAAAAGATTAAAAAAAGATTTTATTAAAAAAGACAAAATATCAATTTGGTCTCAACAGACCAAGAGAGATTGTATTGGTGATAGGGTGCTTGGTCGTATTAAATATGATTGACTTGAAATGATCGAATACGCTTATACATTTCAATGTGTGTACCAAATGTATAATAAAGATGCATTGCATTGTATAACCTCATATAATTTAACCTTATATAAGGTGCCAAACATGCTTCAAACTACTAGTTAAAATTAATTTATTGCACTCATTAATAATAGTAATAATAATAATAATAATAACAATAATATTTATATATTAATCTTACTGTATTTTATTAATTATTGTTATTTATAGGTACAATAAATCATTCTTAACTAATGAAATTAATCTATAAACATTTATTATTATTATTATCAAGTTCAATAAGTAATTCTTAATCTATAAAATTAGTGCTAAATATTTATTATTATTATTATTAATGAATACAATAAATAATTTTTAACTAGTGTCCTATATTTGTTCGCAAAATTTTAATTTTATACATATTACGCTGAAATTTATCATAAATCAGATTTTAAATATTTTAAATATTAGAGTACTCACGTGTTGAATCTTAGAGGATACTCATTGAGTAGAATGGTTTAGGTATCTTATTTATTGAAAAGATGTTTCAAAACTGTTGTGGTATTCCTTTCAAATTTATCTCATTTGATCCTACCACATTAATGTAAAATTATAATTAAGGGCCTTAAGTTTTAAATATTTATTATGAAAGATATACATTTTAAAATTATTGTATCAGGAACTAATTTTTTCTTACTTTAAAGGACCCTATCATGGAATTTTGGAACCACACTTTGAGATTTTTGTTTATTATTTATATTCTTAGAATCCAAAGGTAGAATCATTTGGAGGGAAAAAAAAATAGTCTCTACATAATTCTCACTAAAAACTCTAAAATTGGAACCATAGAAATTTAAGGGCCAAAATGAAAATATATGATAAAAGTAAGGGACTAAATTAGAACCAAATGCATATAAGGGACAAAAGTAAAACCTACAGTGAAATTAAAAGATTAAATTAAAATTAAATAAAATTAAGAGATGAAAATAGAATCTGAAATAAAACTTAAAAAGCCTTTTTGATTTGCCTTGTGTGATCAAGTTATCATCGGGGGACTTTCCTCGTTTGAATTAATGCTTTGGAAGTTTCAAATATGATGCTCAGCCAGTAAAGAGACTTATAATGTATTTTCCCCCTAATTTTAAAATCTAAAAGTCTTTAATGATAAATGTTTTGAATTTATGGTACTTAGATTTAATTTTCCCTATATTTTTTTATTTCAAATAGGAAGGTATATCTGTAGATACTGTAAATTTCATAGATTTACTCAATATAATTTAATTTTCACTTTTTGTGTGATTAAAATTTGGTACATTTAGCTGTTTTTTTTTTTTTTTTTATAAGATGACAATATAAGTAAAGAAAAAACTCAAGTTAGGACAAGAAAACTATATTGTGGGATTTATGAATTTTATCCCTATTGGAGAAGTAGGTATTCCAGGCAACGTCTTCCTTCCGGGATGTGGTCCCTTTTGTCAGTTTCTTGAAGTTAGAGGCGAGATATTCAATGTCATGGCCAATCATTTGAAGTTTGTAATCATTGTTGAAGTCTTGATCGAAAGACCTGAGATCTTTGGGTTTGGTAAAGAGAACTTGAAGCTTGGTTTCCGAACGTTTTGGCTAGTGGTTGTCTAATTGTATCCAGGACAGTATCTGTCTTATAGCTACCGTAATGCAGGTCCTTCGGTCCCTATTCCTGAAGGTATTCGGGCTGGTGCAGTTACCATTTAGATAATAGTTTAAGGTTTAGGGTCTTGAATTTTAAGGTATGTTTGGTTATTAAAATTGATACAATAGAAATAAGAATAAGAATGAGAGTAGAAATGAGAATATTAAAATGTTGTTTGGTTGAAAAGGAATGAGAATATGTATATCTTCTTTTACTTTATTTAGTTAATAGATTACAAATGCAAATTAATTAAATAATGTGTATATTATACCATATTATTACTTATCATAAAATTAAAAAAAAGAGACAGACACCTCTTCGAATCATTAATTAATAATATAATTATATATTAATATATAATTAATTAATAATATAATAATTAATATAATAATATAATATATATTTAATAAATTAATAATAATAAATAATATTAATAATAAATTAAAAATAATAATTTAATAATAAATAATAATAAATTAGATTTTGATACATCACAAGGACATTTTTGTTAAAAAATTATTATAAATAGAGATACTTTTGTCAAATATATTTTTATTATAAAAAGACTAATCATATTTTATAACTTTAACTAAAGAGAATAAATTATCTTAAAATAAGAATATAAACTCAATTTATTAATTAAATATCCCCATTCTTATTATTTTATTGCCTTTCAATACTAGTAATCAAACAACTTGATTGAAAAGGGAGGAGATGCTGTAATATTCCTTTCTCTTTCCTCGTAAACGAGGTCCAGCTTCTTAAGGTCCCATCCAGAGCCATATTTTTTCAGTAGATCTTTCACCGTACAACCTGTGGTCATTACCCCAGTCCTTACTTATAACCCATGGTTGTGGTCAACTAAAATTTCATTACCTCTTCCAACATTCCACTGAAGGTTCTTTGTGATGAGTTGCTATGATTTGTGAATGTGTTTCCTTTTCCAGGATGCTCTAGACCTGTTAATAATATTTGCTTTAGAGGAATCAAAGTATTTTTTTGCTATCATGAGGGCATAACTATTTTCTCTTCTTTCTCCACGATCCTTTATAGTTGTTTGGCCAATATGGCTTGATTGAGGTCGGGTGCTTCTGATCCCTAAAGCAACCCCATTTTGATCGTTGGCAGTTGGAGAATTTTCCAACTAGCTAAGTGGATTTTAGGCTTTCATTCAGTGAAACCCTAGAAAAAGTTGGCTAGCTCAGAGTCAATGAGGGTACAATATCTCTTAGGGAGGTTGATGTAGGATAGCTCGTACACTATTGAGGAGTTAAGGACAACTTTCATTAGAGTAAGCCTTCCAGCTTGCGAAAAGAGAGGCTTTCTCTGATTGGAGCTTCTTTTTTTTTTTTTTTTTTTTCTCAATCTTATCTACAATATTAAGGTAAATCTGTTAAAGGATCCCTAATCTTCACAGTATAAATCTGTTAAAGGATACCTAATCTTCACACTTCACAACAAGCTAGCTTCCACCATGTCTGTGTTGAAGCATGGGAATTCTCAAACCATTGGCAATCTCCCCTACAGAATCAAAGCCCTTGAAATGAAATTGCAGTCCTTACAAAATGAAGTTAAGTGCAAAGAAATAGTCTTCCAAGAAAAAGAAATTAGACAAGAGCTTGAATTTCTCTACGACTGTGAAGAAATGTCATGAGCAAGAGCTAAACAATCCTGCATGATCCTTGGAGATAGAAACACAAAATACTTCCAATTGAATCCCACGGACATATGGAACCTGTTGCAAAAGCTCAAGATTCCTGAATTGTCACCTGAGCACATAAGCAACCTCCAGAGGGCAGATGGTTAAGGGGAATTAAGTATTTCATTAATCAAATTAACAATTTCTTTTATATATAAATCAAACTAGTTCACATTATGTGTTCAATTACTTGTCATTATTCAAATTGAGTTTGCCAACAAAATATTTAACTGCCAACGATGCTAATATGAAAATGAAAATGAAACATGAGATCAAGTTGAAAATTAAATAAAACTACAGGAACAAAAGTAAAATTATTGTGATACATCAGATTTGGCAATGCTTAGTCAGACACTAATGTTGCCATCATAGGGACTTATATGAAAATAAAAAGGTGTAAAAAATTATTTGCAAAGGATAAAATATAATACCTAAATTAAAATCACACTATAAAAATACACCAAGTAAATGTGTAATTTAATCTTTTATTTTTCTGAAACAAACAATATATTGGTCTTTTACATTTTGATCACGTCTCAATTTGATTCTTAACATTTGCACTATTCTGAAATGGTACTTTGCAATTTCAAAGACTTTGCTGGAGGATTATTTGTTTAGGAAAGACTCAATTTTCTTAATGCTTCAAAATGTAGAGAATTATTTTGAAACAAAATATAAGAAAAGAATCAAATTGAGATAATGTCAAAACGCTATTTTCTTCTCAAAACTTTTGAACTATTTTAGAGGTATACTTTCAGGCCGGCCAAAAAAGAAGAAAAGGAGACACGTGACCAGAATGAGCAATGCCAGTGGTACACAGGCAGCTAAATTACGCATCGACGACCTAGAAGCTTCTTCGTTCTCTTCTTCCGATGACAAATCCTCCGTCTTCCTAAACGTGCCGTACGTTACTGCTGTCGCAGCCACCACCGCCAAAACCGCCACCATGAAGTTCAGCGTCGCCTGAGTGTGAATCAACAGCATAACCACCTCTGTCAACAAGCACATCGCCATCAGCACCACGCGATCATTGATCGGACGGCCGAAAATCACCAGCTTTGGCCCGAAGCGCGTGAAACACGTGAACAATGCGATGGCCATTAAGACTGCTAAGAGCGAGAACGGGTACCAGGGAAGGAGGCAGATGAACACGATTTCGGTGTAGTTCATTCGGAAGAAGGTAAGGTTGATTCGAATGCGGGAAACGGCGTCGTGGAGGCCGGCGGGGAGGTCGAAGGAGGAGAAATTGAACATGGTCTTCCATGGCCGGAAAACTCCGAGAGTAGCTTCGATCCTCTGTTCGGCGGTCGGAATGTTTGGGGCGAGTGGAGAAGACGACGAGCAAGTTGTAGGAATTGTGCCATAGGTGGTCATGGTTCTTGTGGTTTTGCAGTGGAGATTTCAGATCGTAACATGACATGTATATGAAATTGAAACGAAGACGTAAGGAAATTGAGCTTAATATATACACAGTCAATCATATTCTTAACAACATTCAAAGTCATCGTTTAAGTGAGTCTAATTGAACAGGAGTATTAAAATTTGTCATTTGTAAATTGTTTTTGACATGACAATATGGGATTATGGATTATTTTATGTATATTAAGCTCAAATTTCTTATAAATAAGTTTTTCAATATTTAAAAATTAAATAAAACATTATTTTAGTCCTTCACTTGGTAATTTAATATCTATTTAGTCTTACACTAATATAAAAATTAATACTTTCATATATTTATTCTTAATTGAATTTGGATTATTATAAAATATTAGATTGAGACTGAAAATTAATGAGACATCAAATTGATATTTTTGTGTGTGTGAAAGTATTAGACGGAGATTATTGTATTTATTCTTAATTGAATTTGGATTATTGTGAAGTATTGGATTCAGACTAAAAATTAATGAGATATCAAATTAATATTTTTCTATGTGTGCGCGCGTATGAAAGGATGTGTGTAAAAGATTGTGTGTGTGTGCGTGCATATGTTAAACACTCTTCTTAACATGAGAGTTTTATTGATTGATAAGAAGCATTCTCATATCAAACACTTACTTTTCGCTTTTTGTGCAATGACTTGTCAATTTCCTTTAGTGTGTGTAAAACTCCTCTTAACGTGAGAGTTTTGTTAATTAATAAAAAAAAAATCCTTTGATCAAACACTTGCTTTTGTATAATGACTCCTTAACTTTCTTTAATATAATTGTTTTAATTGATTTTAGTGTTACACTTAACAATTCTTCTCTCTTTAATATGAATATTTTTATTGTTATATTTAGAATAAAATTTTAATATTAAATTTAACTACTTTTCAATTCCCTTTAATATAATTGTTTTTATTATTATATTTAGAATAAAATTTTAATCCAAAGCTCAATAACTCCTCAACTTCCTTCATTATTGTTTTTATTGTTATATTTGGAATAAAATTTTAGTCTTAAGTTTAATAACTCCAGATCTTTCTTTGACATAATTGTTTTTATTGTTTTAGTCTTGAATTTAACCAAAAAAAAAAGGTACAAATAATATTGATAATAGAAATTATATAATAACCTCACGTGTATGAATATATATATATATATATATATATATATATACACATACATATACACGTACATGTATGATAGCATTGTGTTTTAAACTTTGAAAACATGATATATGTTGGTCCTCCAATTAGATAAAGTATACGATGCCCAAATACTTTTAGTTAATGGTAGAATAAAAATATTGATATATATATATATATATATATATGTACACCAATTAATGTTGGCGTTTGGTGACTTTGATACCTTTTTTTAATATAATGCAATATATATTAATTAGGAGACACATTGATTAAGCTAAGGTAATGAATTATGATTCAGTGCATGCAATAAAATATGCATCAAACTTTTTAGGAAATTGGCATAATCGTTGCTAATTGTCTCCAATAGCTTCTATATGTTCATTAGAAGTTAATGAGATGAATTGCAAGAGGGCAAAATAAATTGCATCTATTGTTATTAACTTGAATGAACTTGTTTTTTCATGCCTCTTCGAAACTGTAACCTTTCAAACATACTTTAACCTAATCGAGGTTAGAATGGAAAGTGTAATAATAGTATTGAAAACAGTGTGTAATTTGATATATATTAAGCTCAAATTTATTATAAATAATTTTTTAAATATTTAAAAATTAAATAAAATATTACTTAAGTCTTTTATTCATTAATATTATATCTATTTGTTTTCTTACTAATATAAAAATTAATATATTTAATTCTTATTTTTAATTGACTTTGAATTATAGTTAGAAGGAAACCAAATTAAAATTAAAAATTAATAAGATATCAAATTAAAATTATATTTATAAATGGAGGGTTAAAATAAATATTTTACTTTTATAAAATTAAAATACTCACATATTAAATGTTAGAAAATATGCACGGAGTGGAGTAGGACAAATAGAAGGTTTTTTTTTTGCCTTCGATACTATTATTAGAGAATCAAATAACTCATTTCTTGCGCTGTCATTTTTCTATTGAAATTATTTGATCACAGGAATGGCAGTCTCGTGATTCGGCAATTTTTGGAGTTTTTTCTAACCAAGGGATTACGGGTCACGCAATCTAGTTGCTTTGTTTATTGTAAATCATCTCTTCCTCCTTGAAACAACTGATCTGCCTTTTCATCCAAATTACGAAGAATAGGGTTTCTCTCTTTGCATTGACCACACGCCACGTGTCGAGTAAATTGTTAAAGTCAACAAAAAAAATATAACACACGTGTTAGGGAGCCATTAAGATCTATTTGGTTCCTAAAATAAAAGTGAATGTGAATAAAAATAAAAATGAGATTAAAAAAATATATTTGATATGTAATAAAAAAAAAGTAATAGAGATGAACTAAAATAAAAAGATTAAATTATCTTTCAATTCAAAATATTATTATTATTATTATTATTTTAAAAATATTTATTCTTAATTTATTAATTAAAAATAAATAAAAAATACAGAATAACTCAAATTTTATTTTTTTAATTACAAAAACATATTATTTGAACTACCAATAATTAAAAACAATCTTTTCATTCCGCAAGTTCACTCTTATTTTGCTGCTGCGTCACTCTCTCTTATTGATGAAACATGTACTAACATGAGGGCAAATGGGTAAAATCAACCATTCCATCGCATATTTGAAGGAAAGATTTTCAGTCACAGGACAGTTCTTCAAACTAAATGAATCTGAATCAACTGATGTAAAATAAATATGTTGTGTGGTAACGGATTAGATAAAATAATAATAATAATTAAAATAATAAATGAAAAAAAAAATTTGTGGGTTCCACTATTATATAATAAATCTATTATATGACAGCGGATTCGAATTCCAAACCAAATGTGCTGTTAAATACTTAGCAATAGTATCATAATCAAAATTATTGCAAATAGAATAATTTAAGTATCTTAATTATTGATAATATGTTTCAAAACTATCAATGTATTCCTTTCAAATTTGTCTCATTGCATCCTGGTCCTTCTGACATTAATGTAAAATTTAAGCAATGAAAGAAAAAAGGTTTAATTTATTTGTAGATTAAACTTTCAATCAACAAAATATTTGCCTATTTCATCTCACTTCAGTTGAGACGACCCTATCTTATTTTCTACAAAACGTTAATCAGTTATATCTCATTAGCTTGTTACATGTATCCTATGCTATAAAATTTGTAAATTTTTCAGTAAAAAAGAATGTCTCCATAGATATAATTCTATTATGAAATTTTTTACTAAAAACTTATATTGATTAGAGAACAAATTTTATGATATCCATTCAAAAATAAAGTGCATATTATAATTAGCAATGACATAACATTTGTAATCTTAAATTGTGCATCTTGAATCTTTAACCTATTTTTCATTGTGGGTAAGTTTTCGATATAGTGCATTAGTTCAATTAAATTATTTATTTAATAAAAATATGTTATTATGAATAATTTAATTAAACTAATATACTACGTCTCACCTGAGTATGAATTGAATATTTGATTACAAAGGAATGTGGCTTACAAGACGGATTAAAGATCCCAGAGGCAGGGGAATGTGGTAGGATTGAGGTAAGCTATGGTCTATACTGTGATGCGTAATTTTAAAACAAAACTAATATTAAATATAATTTAACAATATACCTAATAAGTATAAAATTATTATTTTAGTCATTTATTTTTTGTAATATATAAAATAATTTTTATTCATAAAAAATATTATATTTAGTCTTTCACTTTAAACCAAAAAAAAAAAAAATGATTTATTGAATTTAAAATTCAGGAGTTGATAAAAATAAATAAATTTGATATTATTTTTAAAAGTGAGAAAATCAAACCAAGTATGACATGTTCTCGAAGATCATTTTAAACATTATGATGAGTGATAAATCCAAATAACAATTTTATAATTAATAAAAAACCCAAAAAACATTTTTTTAAAAGTAAAAATATGTTGTTCCAAGAAAATTATATTCTTTTGTTATACAATAAAGAAGAAATAAAAAAAGATTATTCTTGGTATTCAAGATTGAGTTTGCCAAGACATTGTCAACTCCTCAAGTCACTCACCGAACTCGAGAAAACTCAGAATGACAAATTTTAAAACTCTTCTTAACCATTACAAAATCTTTCCTTTCATGCCATTTCTTACACGTTAACCAGCATTTGTTTTATATTATATTGCATTCGATGAGATTCAAAATTGCCTGGTAACTTGCAATCATAATAGTTGTATAAATTAAGAAAAATAAAAACCAATGGTTTGAACCCTGAGAATATTTAATGAAAAAAATTTACCCATCACACTCTCAATTTAATAAGAATTAGTCTTCCATCATCCAATTGAATGAAAAATACCTATAACTATTTACAAAAAACAAAAAAAAAAAAAAAAATATTGCATCGCACGAGAATAGGCACTAGAGGCTTCATGCTTTAATTTCATTTCACTGATTTTGCAAGTTGAGCCTTAAAGCAACTTCAACACCCACGCATTTGTCCAAACGGTTACTTCATCTAACACCTTGGAACAACTCAAACTGATATATTTTTCAAATCTTGAATTACCCAAAGTGGAAATCAATACTTCACCAAGATAAAAGTGAAAATAAAATGTCAACTTAATATTTTAAGAAATCATAATTTACTTCCTTAGGTTAAGATTTAATTACAAATTTAGTATATAAATTTCAAAATATAACAGTCTTTTTTTGAACTTAATAATATAATAAAAACGTTAAATCCCAATTTAAATAAACTACAGGAAGCTACTTAACGATAATACTCACGGACTAATATAAAGTTCAGATGAAAATACAAATATAGAATCACGTGATAATTACAAGGTCTAGTGCAATTAACTTCGACTTCAGTTCAAATGTATAATATAAAATCTCTATTTTTCTTACTTTACAAGGGTAACAGCTTCTCCCCCAGTTACTGTCCATGTAAATGCTATCTCCAATAAATTAGGTCTATTTCCCAAATAATATAATCAACGTCACCCCAAGTCATTGTACAAAAAAAAAATTCAGCTATTTCTTCATTGACCAGGAAATTATTTAAAGTACTGAGAAAATACCAGACCACGTGTTTTAATTTAATCTTATGGACTACGGAAAATTGTGATTTCGGTTTAAGAAACTTGAACTTGAAGCATACAATGGTGATTAGATAGACTTTAAGATTGGCTGTGCCTGCACGTTAGAAGTCCAAAAGTCTGCAAGATTTTCTAAAATGCCTTCCATTGCATCCCAAGATTCCCTTTGCTTCTTCATCTGCAACATCAGACTTACCTACCTTTATATATGACCCATCATTGCATTAGCAGTAATTGTAACTTGACACATTCTCTCAGTCAAAACAAAATTGATAGTTCTCTTGTCCTCTTTTTCCAATCCTCTCTTGGGCGTATTTGAGGCTAAGGCAATGGAGAGAAAACTTGAGCTCCTTCATGGAACAATTGAAGCCACCATCTTCAATGCCACTCCATATGCACCTGCATTTCCCTTTAATGTGAGCTACAGATAACAATACTATTACTTCCTTTTAACTGACTACGACTTTGAAAGTCCGAAATTGTCCCCCTCAACTATCACCTTTCAAGATTTAAATTCTTCTATCCACCACTTCCATGTCAACCCCGTTAATAGAGAAGGTAGGAAAACTCTATCAGTCATCACTTGGCTCACTCCAATTTGTCTGAGAACAAGAGATGATAGAGTCTGAAGTGATACTTCTGGAAACGGGATAACAGATAATTGACTAAACGGTTTAAATCTTAAAGAGTGATAATTGAAGGGGATATTTTCCTACTTTCAAAGTTGAAGGAGACATTTGAAAATTGATATTTGCATTTTTTCCCCATAGTATTACATAATTTCATTGGCTACACTGAAATTCCTGTAATGTTTTCCGCAAACTCTTATCAATTTCTGTTATTTTTTCAGTGTATATGTGCAAATGGGAAGCCTGCATATGTGACCATCAAGCTAGGCAACAAGAAGGTAGCTAAGACAAGTCAAGAACGAGACCGCGTGTGGAACCAAACCTTTCAGATCCAATGTGCTCACCCCGCTGATTCAACAATTACCCTCACATTGGAAACATCATGCTCCATATTGGGGAGATTCCATATTCAGGCCCAGCAGTTACTGAAAGAAGAAAGTTTGATAAATGGTTTCCTCCCTCTCCTCATGGAAAATGGAAAATCAAACCCTCAACTCAAGTTAAGGTTTGTATTGTGGTTTAAACCAGCAGGACTTGAACCAAGTTGGGACAAGATGCTAAGGAATGGGGAATTTCAAGGCTTAAGGGATGCCACGTTTCCACAAAGGTCCAATTGTCAGGTCAAGCTTTACCAAGATGCTCACCTTTCTTTTACTTTCCAACCTCCCTTTGATCATTGTGGAGCTCCAAGAAGGCTATGGGAGGATGTGTATAAAGCCACTGAGGGCGCAAAGTACTTAATTTATATTGTAGGGTGGTCCTTCAATCCTAAGATGGTTCTGGTAAACATCATCTCATTTCAAAATTTTCTCCTTTTTTTGGGTTATATTATTTTGTCCATAGTTTTACTCAATTCTCATTTGGGTCCTTATAGTTTATAAATGTATGATTAAATTCCTATAATTTTTTTTTTTTAAATTTGTCCTTTTTCATTAAATTTTTATTAGTGTGATGTTAATTTTTACTTATGTAGCTAACCATATGCTATTTTAATACTCTAGATATACATAATTCATATTAACAAAAGGAATAAAATAGATCATGGAGTTAAATTTACTCACATACGTGGCATGGTATCACATGCCATCTATACTAAGTGGCTATGGTGAGTCAATATGAAATACACGTATTCAGTGACCAAGACGGCAAAAAATTGGCCGCATCAGTAGGATTTAACGATTGACAAACATTTAGTTATAGCAACTCATTTACAAATTTTCAAACTATAAAAACCAAAATAAAAAATTTGATGAAACTATAAGAATCAATAGAGTAATTTAATCCTTTTCCTTTTCTGTCTCCATGTAATTTTGAGAAGCTTATATCCTTTTTTGAGCAGGTTAGAGATCCAGAAACAGAAATCCCATACGCAAGAGGAGTGAAGTTGGGTGAGCTATTAAAGAAGAAGGCAGAGGAAGGAGTGGCAGTGAGGGTAATGCTTTGGGATGATGAAACATCCTTGTCATTTATTAAGAACAAGGGTGTGATGAATACCCATGATGAGGATGCTTTTGCATACTTCAAACATACAAAAGTTATATGCAGAAAGTGTCCCAGAATACACCATAAGTTCCCCACAGTCTTTGCTCACCATCAGAAGACTATAACTGTCGACACCAAAGCATCGAACTCTGTGAATGATAGAGAAATTATGAGCTTTGTTGGTGGGTTAGATTTGTGCGATGGCAGGTACGACACAGAGCAGCATTCATTGTTTCAAACACTTAATAGTGAATCCCATCGCTATGATTTCTATCAGACAAACATTGCAGGTGCTAGTCTTAACAAAGGAGGGCCAAGGGAGCCTTGGCATGATGCTCATGCTTGTGTTATAGGTGAAGCTGCTTGGGATGTGTTAACAAATTTCGAGCAAAGATGGACGAAACAGTGTGATGCTTCCCTTTTAGTCCCTGCAAGTGCCTTAGCAAATCTCATGCCCCAGACTTGCTCAAGCATTCCCATTGAGAGGAATTGGAAAGTTCAAGTATATAGGTCAATTGATCATGTCTCAGCTAGCCAACTGTTTAGAAAGCTTACTGTGGAGAGAAGCATCCATGAAGCTTATGTCGAAGCAATTAGGCGTGCAGATAGGTTTATCTACATAGAAAATCAGTATTTCATTGGGGGATGCCATTTGTGGGACAAAGACAAGCACAGTGGGTGCAGAAATTTAATTCCCATTGAGATTGCGCTCAAGGTGGTGAGTAAGATTAAAACAAAGGAGAGGTTTGCAGTGTATGTAGTGATTCCAATGTGGCCAGAAGGACTGCCCGAAAGTGAAACAGTTCAGGACATTCTACATTGGACCAGAGAAACAATTTCAATGATGTATAGGTTGATTGGAGAAGCGATACAGGAGAGTGGAGAAGCAGGGCATCCAAGAGACTACTTGAATTTCTTTTGCCTAGCAAATAGGGAACAGAAGGGAGAAGGGGAGTATCTCCCACCACATTCTCCTCATCCTGACACACAATACTGGAATGCCCAAAAAAGTAGGAGGTTCATGGTGTATGTCCACTCCAAGCTCATGATAGGTATGAAAGATTATCATCACATTTAAATTACTAACTTCTTCTTTTCCTTCCTTAAGAAGGACTAATGTCAGTGGAATAGTGTGAGGGTCAATCCAGTCTTCTCTTCCTTAGATATTGAACTAAAAATCTAATGAAACGAAGTTGAGCATTTTAGGTCTCTTTTGATACTTCTTTTGCTGATGAACAATTAAGACTTTAAACAAGTAATTATTGAATGGAACATTAAGTTTTAAGATGAAATGCACAACCTAATCAATCTTGGACTAAGCACTTATAAAAACTTCACCTTGCCTTTGAATGAACTTCAGAAAAAAATTCATCTGAAGATCAGAACCAAACAAACACACGGTTTTCTTGCTTTTAAACACAGAACTTGTAAATCTATTGAAAATAATAAGGCTAAAACAACCTGAGCAATAAGATGTTAGAGAATTTGTTCTTGTTGGGGTTATAACAAAACCATGTAAAAATACTATGTTGAAGATCACATAACGCACAAACACTTATATCTATAGTTCATACAAGTCATAAGATCTGACTCGTATTTTTTCCTTTGTCTGCAGTGGACGACCTGTACTTGTTGATAGGGTCAGCTAACGTGAACCAGAGATCCATGGATGGACAAAGAGACACGGAGATAGCCATAGGTTGCTACCAATCTCAAGATGGTGATTCCGATCACCAAATAACTCACCGAGGTGAGATTCACGCATACAGAATGTCACTGTGGTATGAGCACAGTGGGTGCACAGAGGCATCATTGCTGGAGCCAGAGAGCTTGGAATGCGTGCGGAAAATGCGATCGATAGGAGATCGAATGTGGGCAATATATAGCGGCGAAGAAATTGTGGACATGGAAGGTGTTCATCTCGTGAGCTACCCTTTGAAGGTGACGCCAGAAGGTTGTGTGGAGGATTTGGGAGACAGTCAAGGTCGTTTTCCTGATACACTGTGTCCAGCGAAGGGGAAGAGATCGAAAGTGTTGCCGCCAATCTTCACTACTTAGGCAATAATAGACATTTTAAATTGTGTATTTAATTTAAAGTGTGTCAAATAAACTAACACCACGTTATTTTCTTTTATTTATTTTGAAGATTATAAATTGCCAACAAATTGCATTTATTTTATTTTTTAAAAATAATTTATTCAATTGTTTTTTTAGCATTATACATGTCTAGAAGTAGCAAACAATGGATGAAGAAAGTAATAATACTTTGAAAAAAAAAAAAAAGGAAAGAAGAAGAGTGATTTTATGCTATGGATAGAATCTGTTTTGTGTACAAAGTTAGTTTTATACATAAAAGCTTAAATAGTAGGAGAGACTTTTGTAATATATAGTGTTAGATAATTTTTTAAAACTAGAGAAGTGTAAGTATTTAAGGTAAAATCTTTGGTATATTTTTAATTTTAAATGTATCAGTGCATCCAATTATAATGTAGAAATATGATTGTAATTTTAATTATAATTATATTCTTATATTATAATTGGGTACACCAGTGTATTTAAAATTATGGGTGTACCAAATATAACACCATAATTTAATCATATTTTAAAAAAGATTAATGCAATTTATGTTTTTATTATTTTTATGATTATAAGATTTTAAAATGATCTCATCTTTGGTACAATTATAATTTTAAATATACCAATGTAATTAATTATAATGTAGGGACATAATTCTAATAATATCAATCTAAAAAATAATAATATCATTATTATGTTTTTATATTATAATTGAGTGTATTGGTGTATTAAAGATTTTACCTTTTAAAATAAATTTGGCATATATGTGTCAAGTTAATCCGAAAAATAATTATAATGAGACTCCTTTTATATACCTATTGATTTATTTATCACATAAATTTAGTCATGTGACTAATGAATAGTGGGGAGCAAGAAATACAAAATGAAGAGGGCAAAAAATTAATTAAAATATTTAATATATCAAAAAGAATTTTATTACCAATTCAGAAAAATTGAAATTTATATAGATAATATATATTATTTAAATACATTGAGAATCAAGATTATCAAACATCAAACAATTATACATTCATTTTTCCAACAAAGTATTCTTGGGTGTTTAAGTAAAAATAAAAATATAAAATAAGTAAACCAAACACACTCATTTTTTTAAAATTTATTATCATAATTAGTCCTTAAATAAAGATAATAAACAAAATTAGAGAAAATAAATAGTGAGATGCAAATGTATGGTAGTCTTTCATCTTATGAAGTGAAGATATGAATAGACGATGAACTAATTAAGTAGGCATGAACGAAAGATAAATTATGAAGCAATGAACTAAAAATTAATAAATTATGATATCCAAAAATAAAATTAAAAAAATGAATTATGATGTTTTAAAAGTCAAAGTAGTGCAAAACTTGGATAATAAAAACTGAAATGAATTGAAGAAGATGAAGTAAATGTATGAAGTGTAAATAGTGTTGCTGAGGGTTAAAATTTGTATCTTAAGTTGTGCCTATCGTTGTGAGTAAAGATGTATTAGACTTAAAAGAAAAATTAAAAACGTGAAGATTAAACTTAAAATAAATAGAAAGTAGATGCATGAATAAAATATCTTGAAAAATTTTAAAGGAGTAAGGACAAGAACATAAAAACATATAGCAAAAAGTTGGACTTTGCTTTATTTAAAAAAAAAATTCATTTAAATTTTTATAAATTATGTCGTGGACCAAATAAAAATTTTATTTTGTATCATGACATTAAAATCTAAATAACACATATAAAAAACATATACGTTGCAATTGGGGTTGGGGGGGGGGGGGGCATCTGGCCACTGAGAATGTGAATAAATGAATAACCTTTCACCATAGAAAGCACGCATTATTTGATTTTTTTTAATTCTTACATAAACATTGTAAATAGTAACCAATTTTAATTTGTAGTCTTGACACTTGCACTCGCACTCTCAATGTCATTAACGGTGCTTGTGTTGCACCATTAAATTCCTACCATTTCCATTTCTATAATACTATAATATTATATATTTGTGACATTTTTGTCTCGTTATAATTAATGATAATCAAGTTTTGCTCCATTAGTTCAGAAACAATCATATAAATCTGTCTTGTTAGAAAATGAGATTGTTTGATTCCAAATTACATTTGATCAGGTCTAGTAAATTTTTTAATATATTTGTTCTCAAAATCTCTGAAAAATATATAATTTTTTTTAATATACAATCATGTTAAATTATAAAATGTTATTTATTAATAAAAGAATTGAAAAACTACCTTTTTAACCTCTCACATATTATAAAATTATTATTTTGATTATTCACTTATTATAATACCTATAATATTTCACTCATAAAAAAATATCATATTTATTTTTCACTTTTTAAAGTAATACAAAATTTAGTTCCCCAATTTCGGGTTTAAAGTTTGGATAATAACTAGATATGATATTTTTTATTTCTTTGAGAAGTGAAGAACTAAATATAATATTTTTCATTAAATAAAAAATTATTTTAAATATTATAATAAGTAGAAAACTAACACAATAATTTTATAATAAATAAAGAAGCAACATATTTTACTCTTTAAAAATCTGATAGACTATAGCTACGGACTCTTGTAGGCCTACACAACCAAATATATTACAACACGTTATTTGTGAATGTCACATTAAATACATGACTAAAACTAAGGCTAATATTACTTAAAAAGTCTAAAAAGCTCGGACATACTTGCATAAGCTTGAGTAGATTCCAAGTAAGGCTTTCCATGCTGAGCTATAGAAGATAAGGAACGAATCTTTTCAGAGTTTAGACACACAGAGAGATTGAAGTTCTGATAGTCTAAATCATCTGACTTTTTGTCTCCATACATCTTGAGCCACCACGGCTGAGGTGGATCTTTCGGGGACGAGTTCCCTATCCCATGAATCTCCTGAGAACCTTGGAATAAGATATCATCATTTGCGGTTTGGGTGAATACAGTGTCATCAGCAGGATATTTAGATAGCTCACCAGTCACCAGTGATAAAATTTCCTCACTCTGAGCCTAAAGATGTGCAGGATAGTTCCTTACTAGTTAAGCGTAAATGAATTTAATTGACAAAGGAAATGTATCGGGGAATGCATAATCTGTTTCTGAATGTTTGCCAGAGACAGACTTGATTTCTTGTCCAAAGAACTTAGGACCCATGTATTTTTCATAAATTATTATTCCCAATGATCATAATCAGCTGTTGTCTCCACTATGACAGTGAAAATACCATCCAAGGAAACACTGTCTTGTGGTTCTGTGGATTATGTAGAGGATCATAAATCTTCATATCAGGGATTAAGTGGTCTCATAACCTGCAGACCACTTCAATCTAAACTGAAGATACTCCTTTGATGTGTCCATATACTTCAGTATTTCAATCAAGTCATTGCACTGCAAGGGCTTAGGCCTTTCAGTCTCGGACTGGTTTTGAATCTCAACTGTAACATCCTCTAAGTAATGTCTCCAACATCTGAAGTGAGGTTCATCTTTGCAGCAACTTGGATTTTCTTCTCTGTTCAACAATTCATGTAAGATGAACTGCAAATTCATAATAACCCGACAATTAATTACATGAAAAATCTCATTTAAAAATTTAATTTTTTTTAGCCTTTTGAGCGTTATGTTCAAAGATAAATATGATGTTTATATGTTCACCAAAGTACGATTACCTTTATAAAATCCCTGTGGTTGGGGAGTGTTTCTATTTGTAGAATATTTGGTTGACAACTACAAAGTGATCCATCCAAAAGATATGGGTACGCAAACGAGGGTGTGAAAAAGCGAAGAGACCATGTCAGGCATTTGACTTTTGGAGGTGGAGAATTGACTTGTGATTCTTGCACTTGTCCTGGCCAGAGAATCTCCTGTGCTTTGAAAAACTAGCCAAAGAAAAAAAAAAGGAAAAAAACTGCATTCAAATGCCTACACTTCACTTTGAAATACATATTATGTTTGAGAAAATTGTTAAATATGTTTAATTATGAAAAGAGTAAAATCAAATCAATTATAAGTAGATATATTTGTTAATAAAACTCAATATTATATGCTTATATATATATATATTAAATTGATAAGTGAGACTTAATAATTTCACTTGGTTCTATGGTTTTAAATTTTCAATTGAATTGTTATAGTTTAACAATATTTAATTTAATTCCTATTGATAAACCTTTAAGAATATGTCATTAGATTACACAGACATGACCTTATGTGTCATCTTAGCATTATAAATACACATATTTTTCATGCCAACCCTCCCAAATCACTTTACACCAAATTTTATACTCTAAATCTTAGACATTATAACATGCCACAAGTAAAGGGATTTCATCAAATAATTTGCTTTTACTCTATTTATTGACAAAAATTATGCATATTTAGAGTACTAAAATGGCACATATTTAATCACATCAGCAAAATTTTATAGGACATTAATAAAAATTTAATAAAGGAACTGAATTAAATTTTTTAAAACTATGACAAACTTTTAATACGCAGGCATCAAATTAAAAATCAAATAAAAGTATAAAAAAGTTAAAAGAGTAATGTAATCTTATTTATAATGTATTTGACTTACTTTTTTTTTTTTTTTCTTTATGAAGCATTGCTACCTAAAATTTCTCCTGTGTGGATACGTACCTGTCCATAAAGATAAGTCAAATGTACTATTGGTTGGTTAAACTTCTCAATACACTCCCTCACAGCAGCATCCAGACCAGGGCGACCCCCGAGATATAGATTGAGTGCGGCAGAAGGCTTAAATGAAGAAGCCATACCACTGAAAGAAGGAAAAACATAACCTTCATAATTGAACTGTTCAAGTTTTGGGGCATTAACCTCAACATCCAGTGGTGTCTGATAACCCATGTTTGACAAAGATATAGTTCTAAGATGAGCGCACAAAAGTTTGATCCTCTTGCACGAGTAGAAGCACAATTCCATAATCTCCAAAGAGGGATGTTCAATAACAAATTTCTCTTCATAATCACCAAACAATAAGCCTTTTATCTTGAAACAATCAGAAACATAAATTTGACTTGGTCCATGAACTAGAAGGGTATTCAGATTTGGAGCTTCAATCTCAAGCCTACGCTCAATTGCTTGTTCAATATTCACATAATTAAGCCTGGGAAGGTCTTGCATTTTCAGAGACCTTATGTTGTCAATTTGTCTCAGAGTGAGCTTCTCAAGCAAAGGAGAATTGGACAAGATCTTCTCCACACTACACTTACTCACATCTACTCTTGACAAATTTAACTCTCTGAGGCAGTTATACTGAGCACGATCAGCAGAAATTGAAGAATCTATACGAACAGAGCAACCCTCTATATGTAGTGTGATTAAGGATTTTGCAGCAAAAATGGCTTGAGGCACAGAGTAGGTTGTCGCAGGAACAATGACCTTTAAGTGTTTGATATAATAATTCAAAACCAAAGAAATCCAAACACTTAATTGGGCCCTAAAAATCAGGTAAGTCATACCGTCGATATTGTAGTCGGAGAGAGATCTCTCCTCAGTCAACTTCAATTCCAACACAAAGCTCTCGATTATCGCTTTCTTCTCATCGCGAAGTGTGCACAAGGAATCATCGATCCACTTCATGAAATTCTGGATGTTCTGAACATTCTGTTCCGATGCACTTCTGCGAAATTCTCTCCGGAAGGAGAAGTTAAACACGGGAAGCAAATTCCAAATTCGGAGCCATGATTTCGAGACAACACTCGTACGAGCTGCATCGGCAGAGGGTAAGAGGAGAAGGATGTGAAGCAAAATGGGGTCCGGTAATTGAGTTATCATATCACAATCAGTATCAGTACTACTGTTACCATTGTCCTTTGGAAATTTTACCTCTGCCTCTTTGATTCTGCAAAATTCTTCATCATCATTTTGACAGTGCAATGATCCTTCCATCATTTTGAAACTCTTTGATCTTCTCTCTCTGTCTGCCTCTGATGTCTGTGCTTCTCTAGAACTGGGAATCGATGAGGAAGAAAGTCGAAAGGTTGAGTGTCTCGTAGTTAATCTTACAAAATCAAATCGACCGTATAAAAAGCAGTAAAAATCAAACCGAAAGTAAAGAATAAAGGAAAAATCGTCAAGTCGTAGTTCACCTTTTCGTCAGAGAATTCCAGTAACATACTTTTGACTCAGTTACTTCACGGTTAATTCAATGGTTCAAATGAAAGAACATATTTTGTGAATTTGGATTGGTTTAAATAGAGCAAATTCCACTTTTATCCCTCATTTATAACAAAATTATCATTTTGATCACTTATTAAATAAAATATTTAAAATAATATCTCATTATTAAAAAATAATATTTTTAATCTTTCACTTTTAAAAAAATTATTAAATTTAATTTTTTTGTCAAACCTTAAATTTTAGTTTTAAAGATCAAAATTTGACTTTTTTTTTTTTAAAAAAATAAGAGATTAAATGTAATATTTTTAATAAATTGGGATTATATTAAACATTTTAATAAATAAAAGACCATTTTACTCTTTAAATATACTCTATATTCATAAAAAATTAATTTTGTCTCTCAACTAGTCTTTTAAAATAATTTCTTGTGACTCAAAATATAAGAATTTCTTTTACTTTAAATGATGCGCAGTTTGCTTCTGTTCACTTTAAAAGTTAATTAAAGATTTGATGATCTCTTAATTTTGTGCAATATATTCCTGTTATTTGATATCTTCGTCCAATATTCTAACAGCTAAAAGAAATGTGAACACACCAAAAACACATCCAAAGCCCCAAATGCACTTATCCAAGTGGGTATTGGAGAACATTTAGTCATTTTCCCTACTAAAGACGAATTTTCTCCTGTGATGCATCTTGTGCAAGTAAGAGAGAAGAACAAAAGATGAATCTCATTTGAGTAAGACTCACACTTCTATTTCGCTCTAATTTCCAACAGGACCTCCTACAGTTAGTATTTTTTATGAGTATACTTGGAAACATTGATATGCCCAAACAGGAGTCTTTATATCAAATTCGTTCTTGGTATGCTGCTAGTATGATAAATACTTTTCATTGAGATTTGTTTCAAAACACATTCACAGGTATGGGAGATCTTTTTTGATGCAAGGCCCGTGTATGAACGGGAGTTTCAAAATGGTTTTTTAATTCATACACTTTAAAAGGTGTTACATCCTAACACTATAAAAATTGAGATTCAAATTGAATGATTCAAAGTCCTAACAAGTGAATTGAAGAGGATACTTCTGAAACCGAATGAATTATGCTAACTTGAAAGCATCCTCCTTGAGTCAATAGTCATGGACTAAAGCATCATTCATGTTTTTTTAAAAAAAAGCTAACTTCTTGCATGGAATCACTATTTTCGAGTTAGGACTAACCATTTTAAAAAATGTTTTTTCCTGACTCGAAATCACTGTTTCTAAGTCAGGCTTAACGAGACAAGACATGAGTGTCCTATCTTGTCATGCAGCATACCGTTGAAAAGGGGTTGTATGGTTGTGGTCCCCCTAGCTCCTCCCATCTTCATCTTCCTCCCTCCACAACTTCTTCTTCTTCTCCTCGTCCTCCTCCTCTTTCCACATCAAACTCCTCTTTTTTTTTCTCTCTCTTTTGGTTACGAAGATATGAAGGGTAGATGTTTTACTAGTATTCATTATTAAGGCACATAAGATATTTTATTTTTTTATAAATGTATGTGTAAAAGATTTATTGGGATAAATGGGAATTATATTTATTTGTTGATTGTTAAAGTAAGAAGAGTAAATTAGATGTTTTCTTTAGAGTAGTTATTTTTGGCAATTTATTTAAATTATAATATTGTTGTAATTTAAGTATTTTATAATGTTGCAATTATTTTTGTAAATTGTTTAAATTATAATATTGTAATTTAAGCATTTTATAGTATTGAGATTATTTTTGGAAATTGTTTAAATTATAATATTATCGTAATTTAGATATTTTATAATGTTGAGATTATTTTTGCAAATTGTTTAAATCATAATGTTGTTGTAATTTAGGTATTCTATATTATTTTTGTAAATTATTTAAATTATAATATTTTTATAATTTAGGTATTTTAGAATGTTAAGAATGTCTTTGAAAAATTGTTTAAATTACAATATTATTATAATTTAGTCATTTTAGAATGTTGAGATTGTTTTTGCAAATTGCTTACATTATAATATTATTGTAATTTAGGCATTTTATAATGTTCAATTTGTCTTTGCATATTATGTAAATTATAATATTGTTGTAATTTATGCATGTTATAATGTTGAAATTGTATTTGTATATTGTTTAAATTATAATATTGTTGTAATTTAGGTATTTTAGAATGTCGAAATGTCTTTGCAAATTATTTAAATTATAATATTGTTGTAATTTAGGCATTTTATAATATTGAAACTGTGTTTACATATTGTATAAATTATAATATTGTTGTAATTAGGTATTTTATGATGTTGAGATTATTTTTACAAATTGGTTTAAATTATAATATTTTTGTAATTTAGAATGTTGAAATTGTCTTTGAAAATTATTTAAATTATAATATTATTGTAATTTAAGTATTTTTTTTAATGTTGAAAGTATATTTATAATTTAGTTATGTTATAATATTGATAATATACTTGTAAATGACTTATTATATAAATTTGTAAATATATGTACTGTTTACTTATATGACAATTATTAGAAAATAATTATAATTTTTTTATTTTATAAAGTTTCAAATTTCGTAATTTAGTATTTTATAGAAATGAAATTGTATAGTTTATTAAGTAGAGAATTAAAAAAATAATGGTAAAATTGTCAATTTGAAATGCTATACATAATGTAATTAAATATTATGATGAAATGAAATTAAAAATGAATATTTGATCATTTAATTTGACTTGATTACAATTTATTTATTTATTAGAAAACATGATTGTAGGGTAATAGACAGCATGAATGAACTTGTATGTATATATGCAAATGGAAGAATTTATGAAAGTAACTACGACGCGATGTTTGAATGCACTAATATGAAGATGCTTACTGTGGACATAAACATCAATTTAGTAGACCTAAAACATGTGGATGGGCGGAAGCTACGACTTTTCTAAAATTAGTTCGCATACTAATTGATATATAGGTACCTAACATCACTCAACTTAACATACTACCACACAAGTACATTAGAGGAAGATTTCGATGTGCAAAACATGTGGTGTGTAGCATCACGATTTTGATCACAACTAAGTAGGGTTGAGTTATATGCATACATCTCGACAACTAGAATATAGTCTTCTAGTGCTTGGTGTTCCATGTTAACTACTAGTTCAGCTGTTAAAATGTATGTATATAACTCAACCCCATTTAGCTATGATCAAAATTGTGATGCTGCACGCCACATGTTTTGCACATCAAAATCGTCTTCTAATGTACTTGTATGATACCATGTTGGATTGAGTGATTTTAAGTATCCATGTATCAATTGAGACACAAACTAATTTTGAGAAAGTCTTAACTTTTGCCCATCCACCTGTGTTAGGCCTACTAAGTTCATATTTGTGTCCACAATAAGCATTTTCACATCAATGCATTCAAATGTTGCATCGTGGTTACTTTCGTAAATTCTTTCATTTGCATATACACATACAAGTTCATTCGTGTTATTCATTTCTTACACTAGTTTTATAATAAACAAATAAATTGTAATTAAGTCAAATTAAATGATTAAATACTCAATTTCAATTTCATTCCATCATAATATTCAATTTCATTATGTATAGCATTTCAAGATAGAAATTATATTTCAAATTGACAATTTTACCATTATTTTCTTAATTCTCCACTAAATAAACTATACAATTTCATTTCTATAAAATGCTAAACTAAAAATTTGAAACTTTATAAAGTAAGAAAAATACAATTATTTTTTAATAATTGTCATATAAGTAAATAGTACATATATTTGCAAATTTATATAATAAGTCATTTACAAGTATATTCTCAATATTATAACCTAACTAAATTATAAATATACTTTTAACATTAAAAAAATACCTAAATTACAACAATATTATAATTTTAATAATTTTCAAAGACAATTTAAACATTATAAAATATCTAAATTACAACAATATTATAATTTAAACAATTTGTAAAAATAATCTCAACATCATAAAATGTCTAAATTACAACAATTTTATAATTTAAATAACATGCAAACACAATTTCAACATTATAAAATGCCTAAATTACAACAATATTATAATTTAAATAATTTACAAAGACAATTTCAACATTCTAAAATACCTAAATTACAACAATATTATAATTTAAACAATATGCAAACACAATTTCAACATTATAACATGCCTAAATTACAACAATATTATAATTTAAACAATTTGTCAAAATAAAATCGACATCATAAAAAACCTAAATTACAATAATATTATAATTTAAACAATATGCATACACAATTTCAACATTATAACATGTCTAAATTACGACAATATTATAATTTAAACAATTTGACAAAATAAACTCAACATCATAAAATACCTAAATTATAACAATATTATAATGTAAACAATTTACAAAAATAATCTCAACATTCTAAATAACTAAATTACAACAATATTGTAATTTAAACAATTTGCCTAAAACATTCTTAACATTCTAAAATACATAAATTACAATAATATTATAATTTAAACAATTTGAAAAAATAATCTCAACATTATGGAATATCTAAATTACAACATTATGATTTAAACAATTTAAAAAAATAATCTCAACATTATAAAATGCCTAAATTACAACAATATTATAATTTAAATAAATTGCAAAAAATAACTACTCTGAAAAAACATCTAATTTATTCTTCTTACCTTAACAATCAACAAATAAAAAAGAAAAAAAAAAAAAAAAAGAGCAAAGAAGAAGAAGAAGCAACAACAGAGGGAGGCAGATGAAGATGGGAGAAGCTAGGGGAGACTGCAACCATATAACTCTTCCTTCAACAGTCCACTGCATGATGAGACAAAACACTTTGGGTTTTTTAAAATGGCCCATCCCAACTCAGAAATAGTAATTCAGGGAGTCAGCCTGTTTTAAAAGAAGTGACCTCTCTGATTCACCTGTTAAGACCCTGACTCACTCAATCCGAATCTCAATTTTTATAATATTAGAATATAATACTTTTTCATCTGTTGCATTTAAAAAAAATTCTTTTTTTTAAAGTGTAAAAATCAAAAAGCCAACTTCACATTCAAAAATGGTGAACCATTTTAACATTTACATTTCATTCAAGAAATTTAAAAGAATTGACACAAGCATCAGAGCAGAATTACTAGTTTTGGTTGATTCTTATTCAGATTATGTAAGAAATGAAAGAATGAAATATATGTGAATGGAATAAAATGCCATTCCGTTTGAGAGAACCAAGTTCCGAATAATCCACTCTACTTGGTCTCAGTTTACAATTTGATTCTCCAAGAGTGAATTCCAAACAGAGTTTGGTCATGGAGAGCTCAAACTTCTAAAAGCTTCAATTCTCCACCATCTGAGTGCGTTAAAATTTAGTCAGTTATGTCAATATTTGTAACAATAATTTATAAGTATACACAAATTTTGAAAAACAGTACGAATCCAGAGATTCGAGCTCCACAGATCCTGAGCTCTCTATATACTCACCCTACCGATTATCAAGCTTCTATTCTAAACTGAACCTAGAATGGTTCTTGGGTGTGAAAGCTAGGAGAATGTCAGAATACAATATATAGAATAATTATTAAAAAGAAAAAAAATTGATGTGTTTGCATCTGTAATTATAGAAACAAATATAATTTCATTTTGGTCCCTTATGATTGATTATTTTTCAATTTAATCTTTTATAAAAACTATATGCTCAATTCAACCCATCACACATAAAGCATATTTTAATTTAATCTTTCATAAAATCACTTTTTTAATTTCATTATTTACTTATAAATAATTCTTAATTTAATTTCTTACTAACAAAATCGTTATCAAATATGTCCTTCATATATTTAAATTAACATATTTTATAAGAACATTATCAAGAAAAATTATAATTGTGACAGCCTAAATTGAAAAAAATACCCAGACATGAAGAACCAATTGAGAAAATAATTTCATAAAAAACCAAATTGAAAAAGGCCTTATAAGAGTCTAAATTGAGGTGGTTCTGCAATAGACTAAATTAAAAAAAAAAAAAAAAAAACCCATTTATGAGGAACCAAAATGAAATTTCAAAACGCTGGCATATTGATGTGCTTAGACTTCACCAAGAATAAAAGATGCAGCCATCTCCATCATTTTTCTTCCTCTCTGGAAGTCTTCCTCCTTTGTGTTGAGCTTTCTATAATTATAGATGCAATGTTGTTACTTGTTATAGATAATTGATCGTACCCAACAATATTAGAGTAATGCCGATCCTTCATAGTCTCGTTTCAAAAACTTGTACCGGAAACTGTCAACTGTAAAGGATATTTTGGATCTATCACATGAAGGCAAAAATATCCTTTCCGCGAGGGAACTGACATTTTAGTCCTTGAAAGATACACTTTATTTCAATTTCACCCTCCAGAGTCCGAATTTTCGTTATTGGTCTTCCAAAGAATATTGTCTTCAATAACATTCCCACATTAATCCCGTTAATAAATAGACAACAGAAATGGATGATATGGCTTATGTAAAGCTAATATGGTAGTTAAGTTTCCGCTGCCATTTAAACATGCCATGACAGCGTAACATTCTAAATAGCCGCAACATTCAGTTTAAGTGCTCTATCATGGCATGTTTCAATGACAATTGGACATTAAGCTACATCACCAATCTCTATTAATAGGCTCAACACAAGGACTATATTGAAGATTTACTCATGGGAAGACTAATATGAGACATTCAAACTTCGAGGGATCAAATTGGGACCATATTTCAAGGACTAAAATTTAATTCACTCCATATCGTTCCATCAATGACAGATTAAACTTCATTGCATTTTACTCCTTGATATAATCAGAAGCCTACTGATCTTCCTCAAGTTTTAAGTCGCACATTATTAGTGTCAAAATAAGTATAGAAGATTTGTTCATACCATCCAGTCCTGGACAAGATTCCTAGCCGCCAATCTGCAGCCATAATAAACCCAAAATTAGATTCAAATATATGGCACGTAGCTTAAATATGCAGACAAAATTCCAAGAAAAAAAATTCGTAAAAATACCATAACTTAACAAAAGACAACTGAAAGAACATAATTCATGATGTTATATTGCATAATAATAGCAGTATCAAAATTACGGAACGAAACAATATTTAGGGGCCATTTCTGTGGTGTGAAATAGTCTTGTGTATTATTATCAGAATTCAGAACTACATAAACAAACTACAAGAAGACTCTTCTCTTTGATGCCATGCAATGAACCACTTCATCCCAAAAGCTCAAGCTGAGGTAAAAGTCTATGAATTGGTTTCAATAATATCTTCAACACTCTCCAACTCCCTATCATCCATCGCATACATTACTGAGTATCCCAGTAACTTCTTCAGAAGATTCGGGGTCAATTGCCCAAGTTCTTGCTAAAGAGATATGTACATTGGTATCCTCCAGCCTAGGTAGAAATCAGCTTCAGATCATGACCAGTGGCAGTAACATTTGTTTTACCAGGGAAACTGACTGTTCATGTCCTTTACTCAATAGTCTGACTCCCTAAGAGACATTACACCAGAGACTGCTGATTCAGAGTAATCAATCTATGTTCAAGTAAGCAAAAATTACTAACAAGTGCTTTTTGACCTAAAATATCTTGCCCTTCATTAAAATTCAGGTTCTGCTACCTAAGAATCAGATAAAAATAGTAAAAATCAGTCGACTGCACTGGAAACAAGTTCAGTAATTTACTCTAGAAGAAGGATACAAGAAAGCATATAGCTTCAGGCTTCAGCAACCAATGCATCCGGGGTAACTAAGAAGTCATAGAATTCCAGAGCAGACAATTTCATAGTTTACCATGGATTGTCAACTACACAAGTCAACATCTAAGCCTTATCTTGCAAATACTAGAAGGCTAATTGAGAGACAAGCCTATCAGATCAACTTGTGTGGATGATTTGTCATCCTACAACTTTGCAGCTAGCTCCAAGCATTAAAAACTATAATGTAACAGGAGTTCTTACTCTGTAGTTACTGATACTATCCAATATACTTCTCTGACCTTTCATTCCAAAATAGGATATGGGATTAAAAGAAAAAATGATATCAGATCATGCAAACAGGAGGACTATTATGCCAATTATCCAAGTTCTCCACCAGTACCAATATCAACTAAAATTTGTGCATGCCTTATATGAGGAAAGGCAACTTCTCCTGTTCTGGTGGGAAAATCAATAAGAATTCCAACCACTATGATTTGACAATCTTATTTCAGAAAGTAGCTACCAGGACCCAAGAGAGTGTAGGAAATCCACCCTTGAAAACTAACTTGCAACGAAGAATAACCACATCCTTTAAATACTCCACTGAACATCCTGTATTACTTAATAAGAGACTTAGGCTTCCCATACTATCCAATGCACCTATCATAGCACTACCCGTGAAAGAGCCAACACCTTGGAAATTGCACTCTACAACACTTCACTTAGCCATCTTGTTAGTCAAAACCCTCCACAAATAGCCTTCTTTGTAACGTTGACCACATTCCCTAAGTTTCCCACAAAGCATCACATACTACTCAATGTGAGATTTAGACATCTGACACTACTCAATGTCCCTAACAATGGCTTGTTTAAAAACCTTTAAAACTTCAAAGGTAGACAAAATATAAAATTGATTAATAACTAAAAAGATCTCATGTCTTGCAAGAAAAGTATAGGCTTCTAAAACTACTATTGGCTTCCCAGTATAATAAATAAGTAGGGCCAATCTCATAGCAAGAAATGGAAAAAAGCAGTCACTGCTATGGATTATATAATTAGTCAAACAATTAAACTTAAGATACTAATCAAGTTAATTAAAGTTTTGAAATTCCTTACATTTCAACTACACTGAATTTTTTGATTAGATGACATACTAGAAACAATACCAATTAGATCTAATTATATAGCCCAATTTAGATGAGCAACAATTAAGTTTCAAATGCAGCATACTGAACCTTACATGATGATATTCAGCATGGTCACGAATAACAAAGTTCCATATTGGTTAAATCATTCAGACCAATAAAGAGAAGCAGAATACTTGCCTATGAGCTTCAGATTGGCAGCAAGCCTTCAGATACATGGCAGTCCCACTATCCTTTCTTCTGATATTTCACGGCAATACAAGCAAATTAAGGGAAACTTGAATGTCACGGAGGATCTTGAACAATGAGATTTCAGCACCTCAACGAATATGAAGAATGAAATACTTTGTGCTAATATAGGGGATATAACACTACTGGCAGTTGTTACCCTCCTTCAAGAATAAAACGGCTATAAAGTTGATAGCATGCCCCTTAATTCTTGGTTAAAGACAGTGCCCATTGCCTCCAACATCCCATCCTACCTTCACTGTCAGATCAATCACCTTGTGGTCCATTTTGAATAAACAGTTTAGAGTAGGACAAATTGAAAAACCAATAAAACTACTATCTCAGTGGGTAAAACATAAGTCATCTCCCCAAGCAAAAAGTAATCCATTTTTAGTACTGATGTCAGGATACCATTGTCCAACTTGCAGCAGCTAAGATCTAATTATATAATTAGGTTTTGAGAGCAAACCAAACAGTGGCACACAATACTTCTATATCTATAACATCTCCATTCGAGTACATTATACTTTTGGCTACCCTCAAACTATAAAGCAACATAAGAGGGCACCAAAATCTCTCAAATTACTGAAAAACACAGGGCAGCTATGCATTGTTTCAAAGGACTAAGATATTGCCACTTTAAGAAAAAGGCCATAGTGGCGCATACTTAAACCACCCTCCTTTCATGCCAGCAAAAAGCATTAGTTACTAGTCACCACAGGCAACTTAGCAGATTATAAGGAACAAAAAAAAGCTTGTACATTTCCATACCTAAACACTTCCAAGAGCACAATGATATGAACATCCATCCCAGAAATAGAATCAAATAAGTCGCCTAAAACAGAAATCCTCATTGAGAAGCCAAAAACTTTATCTCCAAGAAAAGGACATCTTATATGTGCAGCCAAGAAGTTGTTAGCAATAAAAGCCACTAACAAATTTATATCCCCCTTTCTCAATAACTTGTACATAAATTGCTTCCATTCTTACTTGCATGATCATACTGACCTCTGCCAAATGAATATGACCACGCCACCAACATCAGCACTGACACATAGGCTTGGAATAATTACACATATATATTTAACTATCACTCTAACCTAAACGAAAATATATAGAGTTTTTCTGGCAAAACGCAACCTTGTGTTCTGTTGACATTACTAAATCAGCAAGCATAAATAACCTAAAATAATTAATGCTCCAAAGTCCTGTGGATAGTGATAACTTCATTAATGGATTTCCATGTACCATATGTTGGACTAATGGCAAAATCACTCAGTCATTATCCTTAACATAGACCATATTAAACAGCACTACTCTTTTAATGTGTTGGTAGGTTTTCAGCCAGGAGCTTTGCTACAAACTAACTATAGAGTCTTCTAATGCTGCTAGTATGAACTACTTGTAGTACATTGAACTTCAGCCAACACGATTCAGGAGATGGGATTTGCAAAACCTCAACAAGGCATCGCAGGTTCCAACTCATAACTCATAGAAAAGAAGATTTTACCAAGTAGAAAAACTTAAAATAATAATCAGCCAAAAAAAAAAAAAGCATAATAGTAGTCAAAAGAGGCGAAAATATATGAATACATGAAAAATTGAGATTAAGATTTCCATAATACTAAGCAATAAACTAATATGCATTGCAGCAACATAGTGTCTATGATAAAAGCAACGCAACACTAAAAGTCTAAAACCTTATATTTGTCAGTTTAGGACTAATAATATATCTAGATAATTAACCATTGATGCCGCAAGCTGACAAAGAGAAACTTCAAGTTCCATCTCAGAATCAAATATTCCCATAAACAATGGATTTGCCTTTGCTCTTCCCAACACCAATCACATATATCTCAACGGCGATTCATGTGAGGCTTCTCACGTCCTCCACCTGAAGTAGCAGCTCGCCCATACAGAGGACTTTTCTCAGCACCACCCTAGACAGCAGCATACCAAATGAGGAGAAATTCTAACTGAAATATAGATGAAACCCAGAAAAATTGGGGAGCAAATCTAAATTATAATTTAAGGACAGAGCATACCCTATGAGCACCATATCCATCAGTGTATGGAGCTGGTAAAACCCCATTTGAGCCACCAAATCTTGTCCCATAAGGTCCACCTTGATAAATGATGAAGCAAAACATGAAAAGGCCCATGATGGACAATAGAACAAATATAAGTATCAAACTAGGATAACAATTATTTTAATATTCAGTATGTTATTTAGGACTTCAATCTAACTGAATATATACTCCATTCAGGTCTTCAAATTGAATGAGTTTACTTTCCTATTATTCAGGGCAATTCAATGAATCAGAATTTCAACATAATAATCTTCTGATAACCAGTATTCCTAAAAAGTTAAGTAACTACAAAGACAATAATGAGGATTGAGGAGGTATCTAACAAAAAAGATCATCAAAGTTCCACAAACGACAGAACAATAAATAACTCATACCAGCGGGCCAGTGTCTACCATCAGCAATAGTAAGCTCAGCACGTAATTTCTCAACTTCCCGGGACATGGAAACCATATTTTTCTCCATTGCCTGTCTCTGTTCCATCAACTCTATGTTTGCCTTCTTTTCATAGTCCACCATGGTTCTAGATAATAAAAATTTAAAAAAAAAAAAAAATCAGCACCATTTTAAAGTAATTTCGCAAAAATTGCACATCACAAAAGGGACCCAAAAAAAAAAAAGAGAGAGAAAACGAAAACTCCGTTAGCAATTATGCCACACACCTAGTACGCATAAGCTCTTGGTGCAGGCCTTCAATCTCAGCCCTCAACATAGGAATTTGTTGATTATCAGCTTGTAACCTTGCAAGATCTTGGGTCAGTGTCTGGACTTTCCCTGCAAGATCTTGTCTCTGATTATTAAGTTTCTGAGCTTCAGCTCGCAATTGTACAGCCTCCTTCTTCAGAGGCTCAGTTGCCCGAAGCTCAGATTCTAACTCCAGTCCTTTCTCAATAAACTCCCTTGAACGCAGCTCCTGTTCTGCACGAATGTCAGCAATGGCAAGATTCATCCGATGAAGCTCCTCCTTCGCAGCTGCAAGGTCTCGCTGCATGGCCATTCGGTCTTCAAGCAGCCTCCTATTATCTGCTATCAACCTCTGGATTTCTCCATGCTGCATTTCAAGCTCTTCTTCCAATATAGCAGGATGAGGAGGCAAACGCGGGCGTTGCATTGGAGGCTCACGAAGAAAAGGCCCTTCAGGTAGATAGGCCCGCCGGTCATTGAAGGCTTCTCTTTCTCTTTGACCACGGTTTCGTTTTGCCATTTTAAGTAACCTTAAAAGACAAGCACGTCACACACCCATATTGAAATTCTGACAATTGAACGCTAAAACCATCGTTGAGAGTTGCAAAAGATTAAACATGACATAAGTTTCTAGCAGGGCATGAATACTAAATAATAATGAAAATTTTAAACTAGAATCATTAATAACAAGACTACGAAACAAATACACAACAGGAAATTAAAATCGAAACAAACCGAAAACCCATGCATCTCCCAGATACATGATTAGAAGCTTCAGAAATTACAGAACAAGCGAAGAACGAAAAACAATTGCAAGATTCCATCGGTAGGAAGAAAATAAAAATAGCGAATGAAAAAGAGTTTTGAACCTTCTGATTGCTCTTTCAGAGAAACGAGTCTCCGACAAGAAAACGAAAACGCAAAGCAGAGGGTTGTCGCAGAGGAAAACGGGGTTCTTCAAGGAAACCGATTTTGCAGAAAGATGGATTGATGAGACCAAACGTTGAGCGTGTGTGCACTAGGCAGATTCCACACCCCTAAGTTCTGCGACTCAGTCTTTTACGATGTCGTTTTATCAGGGTGAGTGTTTGGTCACGAATTTTACATAAAATCTAGGGGTGGGTAAACTACCCATTCAATCCTGAATGCACAATATATATATATATATATATATCATCCAAATAATATTTTATAAAAATTTTAAATTACGCTAAAAATTTTTAAAAATATTTTATGAGAGCTTCAATTTATATAAATACTCTTTATTAGAGTTTATTTGAGCAATTATTTTTTTTATAAACTTTGTATAGTGAGAGTTGTGTATCCTTTCTGAGAGAAAATAAGAATATAAAAGTTTTGGGATATGTTTTCCTTGAGAGAGTGAGGAGCTTTGTTTAAAAATAAAAAGAAAACTTTAGATTGAGTTAAAAGTTATAAACCTAAATCTTAAATTTTTTATAACTTTTTATGAAATTAGTAAAAAAACTCTCACTAAAAAATTTGAGAATTGATCGTAAGAGTTGATTCATAAAAATCTCTTATCTTGTACTTTTTACATTTAGAATCGCTAGATTAATGCTCTATTTTTATTTTAAAGTTTTGCATAAAATAATATCTTGCTTAATACATTTCTTTCCATTCCCTTTGAGACATAGAATTGTTGGAAAAATTGCAATATTGTTTTGATTTATTTGGATACAAACTTTTGTATTAAATATAACTATATAACGAAGAGTGCTCTGTTTTTCCATAAATTCACTAAGCTTATGCAGTTCAAACTTCATGCATCCAATACAAAAAATTCTTTGATTAATTTATTTGTTGGCTTGCTATATCTTCCTTCAAAATAATCTCAACTGTAAGTGATTTGAAAAAGAATTTTGATAATAAATTAAGTTTTGGAAAACACTCATTTCTCCCTTTTTTCCATGTCAGTTGCCCTACCTAATATGTATTTTTCAACACTAAAATGCACTTAAATATTTATAATTTACAAAAGACTAATGATTTAGGTTTTTCCAAGATTCATAGGTTCCTACTTAATAAATAATAGTAAACTCTCCATCCTCTCCATTGAAATAATATCTTCATTCTAGAGGAAAATACTATTTTTGTCTCTCATTTATTACAAATTTATTATTTTGACCCTTCACTCATTGAAATAAACAAAATAATCTTTCATTCTCTAGAAAATATCAAACTTTGTCTCTTACGTTTTCAAAAATTATTAATTTTAGTACCTTCAATTTAGAATTTAAGATTTGATAGAAAGACTAAAGTTAGTAATTTTTGAAAAAATTAAAAACCAAATGTGACATTTTTTAATGAGTGAAAGATTATTTTAAATATTTTAATAAGTGAAAGACAAAAATAACAATTTTATAATAAATGATGACCAAACAAATAATTTAATTTTTTATTTTATTTTCCACCAAAAAAAAATTTTTTTTTTCATTCAGCCCAAACAATGTGCTATTTTGAGTTAAAATAAAATGATCAATCAGCTCACAGTTCAGCCTACAAATTTCTCACTCTCAAAGGGCCTTCAGTTCATCGATCTTCTGGGCTTTACAAAAAATAGTCAGAAGTTGTGGTTGATGAAGGAGCATATGCATCCCAGTCGCTGCTAAAGGTTGCACATGGAATCAAACCTTCTCCTAAAGAAGCCCAATGAGGGTCTTCTAAAGGAGAAGAAAGCTAGCTTCTTTTCTTTTGGATACACATAAGTCAATTTCCTTCCACAACTTAATATGTTAAACAATTGATTTATAAAATATAAATAAATAAAATTTAATCATAATAAAATAAATATGCATGTTAGACATATTACTTCTAACGTACCTATGTATATCTATATAATTAAATTAGCTTATCTATCTTTTATAAGTGGAATCTATTTGGAAATATCTCAAAATTTTTTAGTATTTTCAATGCAATCTGTATTACTAAAGGCCAACTAATATAAAATTATTCAAAAGAGTACTATGACTGATTTGTTTTGATTTAAATGATTCAAAAGTACTCTACATGAACTGTAATCTGGAGGTGTTCACTAATGGAGGATGAAGATCTTAGACCCACAAAATGCTCTTAGCCCCTTTACAGAAGAAGCTACTTCACTGACCAAACTGACAGGAGACCCCTTTACAGTAACAGTAATGCATAATACAGCTAAAGTTCCAGCAAGTCTCCTATGAATAACATCTAGTATGGGACCCTAAAACTCAGATTATTATTGTCCTTGTTCATACCCACTAAACTCACTTAAACCGGCCCCTTCCAAAAAAGAAAGAAAAAGAGGTAAAAATAAAAGGACTAAAAAGTGTGAAGAGTACAACTTTTATCGAAGAACAAGATCTCTGTGCCCCCTTACAATTAACCTTTTTGCTACATTCTGCATATAGAAGGATTGGTGATAAGTAGAGGCCTGAATCAATCTAAGTCATGGGACCTTCAAAAAGATGAAACTTCTATAGTCTATATCTAAGAAAAGAGCCAGAGACTATGGCCACGTGTGTTTGAATTGGCCAAACTCTTCCTGAAACCTCCCCTTCTCTTTTCTTCTTCTGCATTTTGTTTATAAAAACAGCTCAAGATTCCACTCTCTTTACCCAGATTGGCATTCTCCTTTTCATTCTTACAGTGGGGAAGTTCACAATTGTATCTTCCTCTGCTGACCATCTGCATTTGAAACACTAAATTTTAAGATGTCTCATATTTATAGAGTGGTACTGATAAAAGTTGTTTTTTTTTTTTGTTCATTAAATGTTCAAAACAAGCTGATCTGAGCAAAGCACTGATTCAGACTTCAGAAGTATTAGCAAAGGGGAAGAACCAAAAAAAGAAAAAGAATTATAGATATAAGAATAGGATTGCATATTATGCTGGCCTATCCGCCCCCTAAGACCTAGATTCTTCTTCCATTTGCAAGGTCATATCTTCATAGAAGCATGAGTTGTTAAAGTTCAAATCCTACAGATATTCCTGTTGTGTCTTGAACAGTTCACAACTAATGGATTATTCATGTTGGACCTGTCTTATATCACCACTTCCTCCTCTTTCTTAATGGAAAATTTTAGACAGATTCAATCTATCAAAGATAGATAAATGAAATTAATAATGAATAGATACTTAAACATGTTAGAGATGGGTCCTACTAAAAAGTGTATTTGATATCTCTATTTATAATTATTTTAATTTACTTATCTTTGACAAATCCAGTTCACATAAATAATCTTCTAAATAGCTATATGGACTGGATAACTTTAGAGCCATTCTCATCATTAACAAGAAGACAAACACGTAAGGGCCCTAGACCTGCAAATCATTCTGTAGCTTTTAGCAATTTGATAAGAACTCCATTATTTTGCACATTATACACATGAAGAGATCATAATCGGATGTTCTTTCTAATGGCGAGTGTGAGGCTTCCTGGCCCCATAAAATTCACTTCTTAACCGCATGATTCCACCATTGTCCGTATGCAAGAAGGCGACACTTTTGTCAATGACCCACCTGGATACACACACACACATATATAGAGGAATCTATGACTTTTTGTAGTCTAAATTTTTACTTTAAAGAGAAAAGCTTGAGTGGGAATCATGAAAAGAAACGCCACTTTGTTCCCACAATGGTTGAAAAAGAGTTTCATTTGTTATGTGGATTTTGCCTTTGCTTCGTATATGTCGCATTTTTAATAATGACTCAATGTGTTGACTTATTAGAACTAAGAATAGAATCATAATGAAGACCTACTTTACAGAAAGGACAAGAACTAAGATATACTTTTTAAGATGTTTGCTGTCAAGTTCTCTAATATAAATATGACACACAGATATTTTTTCCTGCTCAATAATGCATAATTAACTCTTTTAAAATGTCCCACAAATGAAAAGGGAGAAAAAAAAATAAGGAAGACTAGGTCAATTTTAAATATACATGTAATCAAGTTAGACACAATCTTCTAGCGTAATCCATTTATGACATACTTACACTTTGTTCATGATAAGTTTGATCAACCTTATTTAGTTAACTGGATCTACTTAAGAAATTCTCTAGAATTTTTACCTGAATTGAGTGACAAGGTGGTGTAGGAAGATGGAAGCTTCCAGCCTGGACAAGTCAAGACCAGGACACAGCCTTAGTCCCCCACCAAATGGTGTGAAACTACTACTGCTTATGTCTTTGTCCTGTTATAAAATCCCCCAATTCAATCACTTGAGCTACAACAATTACATATAGATAAACCTTTACGAAACCAAATAAATAAAGAGAAGAGGATGTTCTCTTACTTGCCACCTCCATGGATTAAACTGATAAGGTTGGTCATAGTTACAACAATCTAGATGGACTGATCTAAAATATGTAAAAACACACCATCCTTTTGGTATTAAAATCCCTTTTATTTCAACATCTTTCATGGCCTTTCGGAATACACCCATTATAATATTCCCCATCCTCAAAGTTTCTGTAATAACCTGTACAAATTGAAAACAAAAAATTAGTTCAGAAAGTGAGGGTTCTATTCATTTTTTCCCTTTTATTTTTTTAATTCTTCAAAGAGGAGCCATGTCCTTACTGTTTGAGTAAAAGGTAATGATATGTAATCGCTCCAACTCAAGGGTTCCCCAAGCTGATTTTTGAGCTTCTTAAGCTTCATATTTTCCTCCTGAGACTTGTAAAAAAAGTATTAGTGAAACCTATCAGGAAATTAGCTTTATGACTCTTAAAGCCACATGTGGTCAGTGATGGAGCAAATGATAATCATAAAGTGACTTGTGCCTACCCAGACACTTCATAAGCATTGGCAAATGGAAAGAGAAAATTCACGAGATTCTTAAGTAAGTTCAGTTTAAAAAAGAAAAAAAAAAAAAAAAAAAAGGTAAACTATTAGGATCCAAATGCTAGGTATGAGACTTTGTCCCACATAAAAAGTATGGGATTAATATGTGAGTTTTCTTATAAACCTTGGGCTCTCCGGTCTCATAAGCTAGCTTTTGGAATATAATATTCTTAAAAGTTCCTATCGACCACCTCTAACTTGCCTGCATATTTCTTCATAATTAGCTTACTCTACTTATTTCATAAGGACCAAATCTACTAAGTATTTTTCAGAAAGCAGTAATAAGTAACTGACCAATAACATAATCTTCAAGATATGGCATATATACCGTTAATTGTTGCAGAGCAGCAGGGCATTCTGATAGATACTTTATAGCTATAGCAATAAGAACAGGCACAGAGTCTTCTCCTGGAATCATCATATCAATCACATTATCCGCTATCAAATTGTCTGTGAAATGCTCACTTGCATCATTCAGTAGCACATCCACTACATCTCTTGGAACTTCAGAGACGCCACTATATCTCTTAGCTTGAATAATTTTCTGCACTAATTTGATCATTTTCTTTTTGGCCTGATGAAACCAGAAAGTCAAAGTCACTACTAATTAAAATAGGCTTTTACTTACGATAAAATAAAAGACATCAATTAATTCTTTTAATTGACTTGCCTGTAATGAATGATAAAGTTTAGTTCCCGGTAGGTTTATGGGAAAAGACATGAGTCCAGAGATGAATTCTTGAAAATGTTTCCTTAGAAGCTCCATTTCTTCACCTGGATCTAAACTAATCAGTGCCTTGACTAGTAATTGAAAAGCAATCTGCATACCAAAAAAAGAGTATAAACATCATAAATATGAATCTCGGTCACGGGGCAATATAATTTATGAAAAATGATTATGAACCCCATTTGGATGACTGATTTTGCTTTTTTCTTTTTTTTCCCCTCACTGTGTAGAAACATAGGTACGAACCAGAGACAACTCAAACACTAATAATTACTTTTAGAACTCAATACAAAAACATAAAGACTGAGAAAGAGATAGAGAGAGGATCGCTTTGTCATACAACTTCGGGAAAAATTCTTAGGGCTTGCGTTACCATAAAAAGAAATAAATAAATAAGTAGATTAAATTAATTATGAATAGGCATTTAAATATATCATGTGCAAATTTTTTTTTAGTTGGTTGATTTTATCAAATCATCTACAAACCACACTCACAAATGAATGAGAGTCAATAATAAAATATACTATTTTTTAATGTGGCGGATCCCTATTAAAATTTACGTGACAAATTCATATGAGAGAGTAGGAGTTCATGAATGACATGACAAGCATGGCTTCCTCAAAAATGCCTCGTTTAGTCACGTTTTAATAAGACATTTCATGGCATGCTAAGATGTTTCATAATTGGTTATAGACCAAGTATACCTGATAATTTAAGAGGGTTAATTTCATTAAAAACAACTTTAGCATGGAACAAGGAGCCATGTATAGATTTAAGAGCAGGATCATCTTGTTTTATCTTGTGGGATTGTGCATGTTAAAACTCTTTCTTTGCTTATCATTATCTCAAAAAATTGACAATATTAATTCGAAGAAAGAATTGGACACAATGTGAATGGAACGCACACTCATCGTGGGGTCTTTCACTAAAATGAATCCCATTTTATCTCTCTTTGAAATTGACAGCCAAATTTTCTTTTCAAGAAGACCCCCTAGAGGAAAAGATAAGAATTCAGACTCTGAAGATAGCCACAATCACACACAAACCCCTTGAGAGAGAGAGAGAGAGAGAGAAGAGAAGGAAAGAACAGAGAGCTAACGCTTTTGGTTTCATCTTGTATGTATACTGGGCGATCCTCTCTCCAATTTGCCATAGATTCTTGGACATAGTGGAGCATTTCTTCAGTAATCTGGGACTTTAGCTGTTGAGACTTGAAGAAACCTCCAACAAGGCCATGTATTCTCCTGTGAAGGCTTCCATTGATAGACAGAATAGAAGACTCCCCCATCAGCTCAGAAAGAGACTTTGGATAAGAGGGAACAAAAACTGTTGCATCACCTTGCAGTATAAATTTATTAACTTCTGCATCCGTCGAAATTATTGTAGGACTCCCAAATATGTGTGACTTAAATACCTTCCCATACCTTCAACCAGGGAAAAAGGAAAAAAACATGTTTTAGATTCTTCTCTTTCTGCGAAACCGAAAGATCATCACAATGAACTCCGAAGCCACTCTATATATGATCATGATCATCTTTGCATATGATTTAAATAAAGAATTCTGACAACCGAGATGGCTATCATGGGCTCTTTGCCTCTAATATAAGAAACAGTAATATTGACATTAATATTAAACCCATCATGACAACATATGTATTGCATAACTACCCCAGAAAAAAAGGTTAGTAGATTCAAATCTTCCTACAAAATTTTAAAACTCATAATGAACTTTGGAACCGCTTTTGTATGATAACGATCATCTTTTGACAACCCCAGATGTGTATTCACTGTTATTTGCCCCTAACATAAGAAGCATGAATACATATGTTCTGATGCGAGTTTCAAAACCATAAAGCTCTTCTAAATTTAAAATACCAGTGCTTCATAGACTATATGTATTGCAGCTATCTATAGCATGTAGGCAAAACATCAAGCAGCTAACAAACTATGCGAAGACCTATAAGAAAGTTCACATAAGATAGATAGGGATCAAAATATACAATTGTGCATCATGTAGTATTTATGTATAGGCTTACATGCGGCGTCTCTTATCCATGAAGGTGTCAGGGCTAACAGAGTAAGCACAGGAAACATAATCGATGGTTTCGCCGATGAAAGGCCATCCCAGAGAGCCTAAGGGAAGCTGATTATTTCTGGACTTCCCTTTCACTCTGAACCTTTCTTTGTAGAAGATGATGATCACCGTGGACAAAACCAGAGTTAAGGCTGTCACAAACACAACCAAAAGGTTGTCCATTGTTGAAGTTGTGTTAGCTATCTTGCCTCTATCTCTCTACAATACCACTTGCTCTTCCTTAAATATATTTATATGCGTAATGATCAGCATACGGTGGTCACCACTCACCAAGCAGCTTTAATTAATCAACAACGTTTCCTCAGTGAAATAATGATTGTGCATGTGTGACGCGTGCAAAAGAGAGAAAGACGCTTTGTGAAGTCTGAAGCTAACCTTTTTGTGTTACGGAGAATATTTATAGTATGATTTGAGAAAAGCATACTAAAACTAATGTAAGTCATATATGCTGGATATATATATATATATATATAGGTCAATAGTTACAATCCAGAGCATAGTCTTTAAATTCTACCATGGTTTAAACGTAAGTATTTACACATTGGTCAATATGAGAAGTGTAATGAATTAATCTCAACATAATAATATATATATATATTATAAAACTTAAAATGACCACCAACATTAAATCAACACTAAAAAATATCAGATTCGAACTCACACGACATGAATAAGTAAAGAACTCCTGTCAAATCATTTTTGTCAAATGAGCCATTTTATGTGAGCAAGTTGACGTTTATTGGTTCATGATAATGTTTGACATTCTAACATATGTAATGAAAGTAGAGAGAGAGTCCCCACAAAGGCATATGATTGTTCTCGTAGAATTATAGATTAGGCATCTCCCACTTGTGTAAGGTTCTAATCTAATATTTTTGGTGTCAATTTCATATCTCGTGGTAATATTTTTAGTGTCAATTTCGTATCTCGTGGAAATATATATATATATCGCATTATCGTAATCATGATTATAATCTCTTCAAATTATGTGGCAATCTAATCTTACCTCCTTTCCCATATAATATGCTGGAGGCCACATGCACCTTAATTAATTTTCTTCAAAATTGCTCTTTCATTATATAAGTGAATGGAAAGTTAGTGTGATTGCTATTGTTTAATTAATTTGAGTTTAATTTTTATTCCAACGCACCTTTTTAGATTAATTTAACTACAATTGATTCAAACTCAAATTCTTTAATGATTTCAATACCACTTGTTTAAAGCTTATTAATTTTTTCAGAGCACTTTAAAAATAAAAAAGTTGAACGTATTAAATCAATGTAAATTATATTATGGAATAAACTGAGTTTATTATTTTTTAAAACAAAATATATAACATCCAATTAAAAGTTGATAAATATATTCTTAATAATAATTAAACTGCTTTTCTTTAGGTTTCTTTCTTTTTTCTCATATTTTTGAAAGTAGATATAATATGCCAAGGCTTAAATGTTTCAAATACATAGAGTTGACATTAATTATGCATCATAACTTCAATCAAACCGAGTATTAGACGCATCTAGATATCATGAGCTGACTGCATTTTCTTTAGAAAACATGGATAAATAGAATTATTATTTTTTTAACTCTTATCTATAATGATATTTGACTAATCTTTATCATGACATCGCAACTCAGGAAAGGAAGCTTCCTTGTAAATTGATATTCGTCTATAGATTTGAGCACTTATGTTAAAACTATACTACATAAGATTTAAATTTTTCACTCATAAAACTCAATATATATATATATATATATATATATATATATATATAACACAATAGTATTTATCATACCTATGAAGCAATTATATGGCATTGCACATCAACTTCTACCAGTAACATTTTACTAGAAATAACCATGGATAAAAATTTTTGCTAGGGACACTACAAGGGATCAGGTGAATCCGTACATCAATCAATATCAGATCTATACAATCATATTATCAAAATTTCATCACCAATAGAGCTAGAAAAGCAGAAGAGTATTGGAAAATTAATTTTTAGTACATATGAATGAACCAACTACTCTTTCTTGTGTTTAGAGAAAGTCAAGACTCGAGGGACCTGACATCATGGTAAGATACATGGGACAGATTATACTCCAGTAAGTTTTAAGAACAGCCTTCTCTTCAAGTGAATTTTGGTATGAACTACTAGGTATAAACAAGTGCTTGATGGTACAGAGATACATAGTCTCTACGCGTTCAATAAACATTTGAACAAAATTTGAACCCAAAAGAAAAAAAAAAAAAAAAAAGAGTACAACTAGAAGGAAAGAAAAACTGATTTTCTACGCTACTTTTACAAGTCAACTCTAATATGCAATTAGGACAATACAGTGCGTCAATAGTTAACGTCAGGCTATGAGTTTGCTGAGTTTTCTCCATTAGTTAACATGCTCCACATTCTTCAATCAGCTCCATGTGCGACCACTGCCATAACCCCTCCCACGGTCTCGGAAACCTCCATGACCTGATAAATAGATGTAGAGATTTATAGAGGAAATATACATACACCAAAGCATGGATTGGTGAACAAGTGAAAGTTTGAAACCAAGCACTTGATTATCATTTATGAGAAAGTATCCGCCCACATCATTTTGAAGTTGATATCCAACTAAAATAAGAGTAAGTATTTGGATCAATTATGATAATGAATAGGATTCAAATATTGTAATTAGATTACTGAATCAATTTTGGGTGGATTCAAGCATTATCTTTAAGCATCTGACATCCATTCGATATTAAGGGGTAGATAGTGTACCCAATATCCAATATTCAGTATCAACATATTAAATATAATCATTAAAATAATGATAAATAAAATGTGTAATCTAATATAACATAAACTATATTCATTACTTTTTTTCCTATAATGTTAAATTAATGTTGTCATACATCACTAAAAGTAACTAACAATCAAAAAATGTTTAAAGACTAAGATAACCTAATAAATTTCCTATTACTTACTATCCAATACTCATTATCCCTAATTTTTTATGAGTTTGCAGGTATCTCGTGTAAGTAATAGAAGTGTATAGTTTTTCCTGATTCAGATAGGGTTTGGCTAGTTAATACATGTTTTGAATTCGGATATTGAAAAGCAACAACCAGGCACCCCCTCAAATTCATTCCCAAATCCCTGCTGTTCCTTACATGCCTTTCGATTATGTAGAATTCAGGATAGCTTCTTCTGGGAGATTAGCATTGGGTAAGAGGTAAAATATAATTAGGTTTTAATGGGTGAGACTAAGAGGAGTTGGCAGTCAATCCCTTTGGATAAATATGATAGATTGTTACATTGGCCATAGTTTTACATGAAAGTTTAATCTTATAGAGGTTGCTGACAGTGATTCGGTGCTTTATTATGTTTGTCCAACCACTGAAACAGTGTAATTGATGTTAATAATAAACAACCACTGGTCTACAATATTTCATGGACAATAAATATAAGCACATGCCACACCCTAAGTTATCTGTGATTCAGTCAACTAACCTGAAGGTGGAGGAGGGGCACCACGCCCCATGGCTGCCAATTCAGGACTCACTTTCTGTCCAGCTTCCTCAAGTATGGCTATCAGATCCTTGGCAAATCTGGCATTAGCAGCTGTGAAGAATGTGTATGCCGTTCCTTTTGCGCCAGCTCTGCCAACCCGACCAATGCGATGAACATAGTCCTCAAGAGATCCTGGGAAGTCATAGTTTATTACATATTTCACGTCCTTCACATCTGCAGCAACCAAAAAATAGAAAGGATCAGGATCCACAGCTATTGTACTAAGAGTTCTCCCTTAGACAGCCTCAAATTGAATTCCTTTCTGAGGTACTGGGTCAGAATGATAGGCACAAACGATAGAATTCAATGGTTTTAACCATAAAAGTTGAAGTCATATGTCACAGGAGCTGGTTTTTGCCTTTGAAAGGACAAAGTTAAGACTGACTCTAATAAATGCAAAGAAAATGACCATCTGCAGTAGAAAGCAATTCCATTTTAAGAAGGCAGGCAATTCATGCAGAGATTTACAAGCACAAAAAGTTGTGACAAGGAACTTGCAGCAAGCCAGCAACATAAACGTGGAAAATTACCATACCAAGTTAAACATAAGACCATTCGCTCTAGACACTAAAAATGTTGCATGCATAGGAAAGAGGAAGTCTATGATCTATATGACCTGACAAGTCATGATTTAAAAGTTAATAGTATCTCAACAAACGAGCACAAAATCTAGTCACTAAAGATGGCCCAAAATGGGAGGACAAGAGGAAGATTAAACAGTCAAACGTATTAGTATAAAAAAAACTACGCCAACTGTTGCATATTTAATGTTAATATTTCCCCTTCAACAAAATTACTGGCCAAATTTACAATTGAAGCCATAGCACTACTTCAATTTCCTCCACCAAAAAGTAATATCTGTCAAATATATGATTAAGCACAAGTCTGCATACCAAGACCACGAGCTGCAATATCTGTTGCAATCATAACAGGGGTCTTTCCAGATCTAAACTCTGAGAGCACCCAATCCCTCTTTGCTTGACTTTTGTCTCCATGAATTGAACGGACAGGCCAACAATCCCTGCGAAGCTGCTCAGTTATCTGATCACATCCTTTCTTGGTATCCATGAATATCAGTATTCGGCTGCCATAAATTATATCCTCCAGTAACTTTACCAATCTACAAAATTGGAACAAATAAGATGATTCCAATAGGAGGTCATAAGTTATAGAGGTGTTAAAGATGGGGGAATAAAAATAAGAAAGAACATATCTTACTTATCATATTTCTGCTTTTCAGAAACAATGTCAACATATTGCTGTATTGCATGGTTAGCTTTCAAATCTGGTGAACCAATAATCACCTGCACAATGGTTCAGAAAATGTTGATTCAATCAGCAATATATCCATAAAGTATTTGCAAAATTCACGTTTTCCTTACAAGACTATACAATTCAAAACAGGTCCATTTCAGCATACAGTGCAATGAAAGGTAAAGAGATGATAACACATCCCATCATGAAACTATCTTACCTTGTATGGGTTATAAACGAACTGCTTTGCCAATTTTTCAACCTCCTTAGGCCAGGTGGCACTCCAGTACAAAGTTTGACGGTCTGGACGAATCTGTGTGCAGAAAAATCCTAACAATTATCAGATACTTGAGTATGAAGAGATTTTAAGCTGCAGCTTCAGCAAGCTGACATTGAATAATTAAGATAATTAACATGAACTTCTAAGATGAGCTTATCTAAACCCTAACTTTCTTCTATTCCGGGAGGAGCTGTGTAGACTGTACAGTGCAGTCATCAGATTAAGCCCAATTTGAACTTCTGTCTGAAAGCCCAACTAGTGATTTTCACATTATTGCACATAATCGGCTATGCAGTAGACAAACACTAAAAGCCATCAACCACGCAACAAGTTGATCAAAGGCTACAAAGCACGAACAGACCTAATTTCAGGTGTGTCATGTGTCTGACACCACTATGATACATTGTCAAGAATTAACAAGGAAAAAAAGAATTCCTTTTTTTTTTTTTTTTTTAACTTGGATACACTCTGAAACAGCTCAGATTCAAATCAAACATAGCTTGAACACAAATGACCCCTATATTTGTTGTTTAGAAAAAAAGATCCACTGAACAATTTGAATAATATAGATTATTAACTTTTCATTTAGTAGATTTTTTTTTTTTTTTAGAAAAGAATAGTCTAAGATACCTGGAATATGAAACAACACCGGTTTTTATTTTTCTCCAGAAGTATTTCACAAATAGAAAGTTTTAATTTGTGTGTGTATGTAGAGAGAGAGAGAGAGAGAGCGAGAGATGTCATGATCTATATTTTTTGAAGTTTGACATAATGCCTGCCCGTGTCTGTGCTTCATAAATCAAAGAGAATGAGTAAAAACTTTTCGCAGAAAAGCAATTGTGGTTGATAAGAACTTGATGATAGGCTGTCCTTGTTTACTTTCAAAAGATAAAATAAGAGCAATTTATCTTTTTAACATAACAAACAAAGGACAGATACAGGCAACTGGAATGCTGGGTTAAGTTCCATGTCAAGAACTTGGGAAAGATACCAAATGCAGAGGTGGGTGAGGGATGAACCTAGTTTGCAATAAACAACTTTTTTTGTCATCGATAATAATTTTCAAGCATAATGGGCAATTCCAGTCATCTTCTATACTCTTCCCACTTTAAAACATTTCCTCATTTATTAAAAGTTTAAAAAAAAAAAGAAAAGAAGATGTTCTTTCCTTCAAAGAATCAGCTAATTAATAACTTTTACCATTCAACCACAGGACCCTGTACCCATATGATTGAATCGGAGAGAACATCTCTCATCACTCTCAAAAGTGTAATAAAAACAATATACAAATCTTCTAATTTTAAGTACCAGTGTATCTACCAGCATAGTTATCAATGGTGCACTATAAGCCTGTAGCTCAACACTGCAGCTCCTGACACTACACCACATGTGTAACATTGCAACCTTCATATAGATCCACTATAGCTGTGCTACAGGAGCTATTTTTTTTGGAGTTGTAACTTACGTTACAGGCCCTACATATGAATAGAATAACAACAGCTAAAATTTAAGTGATTTTGCAAAGGGTAACACTGGAGATTCACTTGACCCGTCCTTGGACAATGAATATTGAATGATTTAGTATTCATGAACCATGTCAAAAGCACCAGAAGGCAACGCCATCCTCCTCTTCTCATGCTCTATGATGTGGTTGACAAGCAAATGGAAACTTCAAAAGATGAAGAGGAAATGGAGGGATTGTTTAATGATGATCATTATGATGATGTTGCATTCGATGAAGACGAATGGGTTTGTCTATCTTATGACGAAGCTTAAACTCAAAAATCCTTGTTAAACAGTATGTATTTTATGATGTAAATATTTGATGTTGCGATGTATGGATGATAATTTTCTTTTAATGAGGCTTTCTTTTTTGTTCATGTGAGTTTGATTTTCCATATATGCCATAATCAATTATATTTTGAATCTTCCAAAATTGTGCACTATATTTTCGTTGTTCCTTAGTCAAAAAAAAATATAATGAATTAATTCCAAGCAGCCCCAAACGAAGTTGAAACTATCCATAAGCCACTAATTTCTGAAACTTCAAATGAAATTCTAAAACTATAAGCCATAAATCTATGAAAAAATGACTGCCAGCGGATCCTGGAACCTTCTTCCATTATTTTTGCATAAGTTTGCTGCCAGTGTCTTTTAATGAGGATTGGGTTCTCATCGAAGTTTGGAGCAATGTCTTCCTGTCCATTATAGCGGTTTTAGGAGGAATGGACAAAATAAGATTCAGTTGAGTTGTTCAGTCTTTGCATCTATTTGGTACATTTTGTTGTAGCTTGATGCTACAGTTATGCAACAGAAGCCCATTTGACCTAATGAAACAATTATCTCTTTGACATCCTCAAGATTTGTATTGATGCCATTCCTCTTTCTTACTTTAATGGTCCCTTTTTTTTTTCCTCAGTAAATCTTATTCTCCTCAATTGTAACTTCTTCCCTTCCGTATAATAATTTTCTTCCTATATTCACCCAAAAAATTAAGAGTAACTTGCCAAAAGTTTCACCACAATCACAAAATCCTGAAATTTTGAGCCACTGGAAAAGAAAGCAAACAAATCCCAGGAATCAAGGTCAAGGAAATTTACATGTCAAGAAATTATAATAAAATTAAAAGTGATGAGAACACACACCATACCCCATTTTTGCAGCTTTCCTCCTTTTTCTCACCAAAAAAAAAAATAGCACAACTAACATGGAACATATATATGATGGACCAGCAACCTAACAAGACAAGTGAAGTGTTTCTATTTTAATTGTGGTCCATGGATGAAGTATCATGAAGAGCAACCTGACTTCACGATGCAACAACACTACAGCATGACCCTAATATGCCATTCCTTAAAATATTAATATTTCAAAATATCAATTAAATATATATCATAAACTCAACCTGAGAGACAATTTTCCGTATCTGAGGTGCAAATCCCATGTCTAACATTCTATCAGCCTCATCCAATACAAGGTATGTAACCCTCCGCAAATTTGTATGATTCAACTTAAGCAAATCAATCAACCTTCCCGGAGTGGCAATTATGATTTCAACACCTGACCCATAGATTAACAGAAACCTCATTGAAATCATAGTTATGACAAAATTAAAGCTTTACCATAAGTTCATAATGGATAGGAAGGTCACTGAACCTAAATCATGGGTTTATAATACTTACTTCACCACCTACCTTTCCGGAGATCACGCACCTGAGGTCCCTTTGGAACCCCACCATATATGCATGTACTTTTAATCTTTGATGATGCACCAAACTTAAATGCCTCTTGCTGTATTTGGACAGCAAGTTCGCGAGTTGGAGCCAAAACTAACACAATTGGTCCATCACCAGGATCTGAACAAAGTTAAAGTGAATTATTAAACAACAAATCAGAGGTTCTAGAGACAACAAATGCACACTTTCATACATCTAAAACTAAACCCAATCATCTCAATTGTTTCCTGAACTTCTTACCAAGAATTGGTTGGGCATTAACATGCACTACTGCAGGCAACAAGTACGCAAGTGTCTTCCCTGATCCTGTTTCTGCAATGCCCATCAGATCATGCCCCTTTAGAGCCATTGGCCAACCTTGAGCTTGAATAGGTGTAGGTTCAACAAAGCCAGCTTTTGAAATTTCTTGCAGTACATATTCTGGATCAAATCAAGTTAGTAAAATAAGTAGATTGTTTGCAAAACAGCATCCTGTTATCTCAATGAAACTTTCCTCAGGCTAATAATAAAAGTCAATTGATTTTCAAAGTTCAAACAATCCTGTACTCTTGTAGTTTCACAGCATACCATCACCAAAAGTTTAGATGTTAGCTATAGATTAAGCAGAGCAAACAACATAGCAATGATCTTCATTAACAAAGGAACATCAGTAGAATTAAAAAAAATTACAACATATTAGTCGATTAATTCCTCAATTACCATGAAAACACTCTGTCTCCACTATTTTGCTTGATAATCATAAACGTATACCCAACCTATGTAGTCCTACTCTTACACAATCCCAAGCTCAATTGGCCATCGAAGTACAACAACTAATATTAAAATCACACTTCTACAGCCAACCAAGATTATTGAAAGTTTGAAACCAATAATCCCTTTACATTACTGTCTCCTGACACATATGTGTGCAAAATATAGCAAGTGAAAAACTTCAATTTATAAAGAGAATAGGAGTCCTCTACACAAAGCTGAACGACATGGAAACTGGAAAATCAATAAACTGTAAAGAAAAGGATCAGAGACAATGTACCTGGAAAACCAACATCATGAAAGCTCTTGACAGGTTTTGGGACATCTTGGCCTTCAACAGTTATTTCCCTCAGCTGCCGATACTCATTAACCTCCTCCTCTGTCAATGCTCTCACTGCTGGTGATTCTTTATAGAAGTTTTTCTCGAAATGAGGCAACCCATCCAAATTCAATTTCCTTGGTGTCCCACCATCATTGTAATCTCCCCTGCCTGATGAAGAGTGAGCTGAACCACCATATCCTGTCGATGCACCTAGGCCCAAATCACTGACAGAAAAAATAAAGCACTTCAACATCAACTCTTGGTTCACATATAAGAGTAGCTTTACAGAAGTATAGATTACTATCAAAAGACAACAACTGACAAACATCCATAAAACTAACACATTAATTAATTGGTAGAATAAGTTTACTGAAATAAGAAATTACATCATTCCTCTCCCACAGCATAAATGTATCACTAAGAAGAACATATACTTCTGAATAGGAGACATACAGGTATCGGATACATATCCAATACAATATTCGATATGTCACACCTGCATAGAAAAAAATTTTACAGGATACAAAATGACATCAAATTAGTGCTGAAATATTTCTGACCAATATTTTATTAGTTGTTGTGATACTATTTTATTATTTTATTATTCTTTCCTACCACATTTCAGCCTTCGTCACTAATCTGTAAGAAAATGTATACATACACATATAAATAAACCCATACCCATATTTTAAAAATTTTTAAAATTGACATATCTCACGTATTATATCTTTATCATATTTTGATGCTCATTGCATCATGACCTCAATGAACAGTTAATGCCTTGTGGTTGATAAACCCTAAATTCCACTTTCAACTAAATATATGATTGATATGAAGACGAAAAAAGGGATTTTCTTTTTTAATTTTATTTTGACAACTAATGAATTGCCAACTATAATCAACCATCAAAGTTTTTGGCTAGATGGGCAAATGTAAATTACGTAAACGGATAGAAGAATAGAAACAAATTTGATCCAAAATAATAATAATAATAATACTATTACTAATTAGTATCCCTGCGTCAGCGCTTCATTTAAGTATCGGGTAAGAAGGGCAGGAAAAAAGTGGCATGTTCAATTGAAGATTCAGATATACAAGAGAAGGGAATGGCAGCAATTACCTCCTCCGGTCACGGTAAGAAGTGGGGTCGCCGGAACGGCTGTCGTAGCGGCTCATGTTTCGTTGCTAATGACTGCGATTAGTAAACTAAACGTTATACTTTGAGAAGCAAAGGCTGCTGCTAGAGCTCGACGAATAAACTTCCACAATCTCCCTCTCCTTCTGTATCAGGAGAGTTTAAGCTGAAGCCAGCTCGTCTCCACGAGGAAAGGGTTGCACACTACAGTAGCTCGAGAAACCGGGTACAAAGAAAACAACTTGGCATCACCATTCACCAGCACACGCGTTAATTTCACTGTGCTTGTGTCTCCGGTCTTCTCCACAGTTTTTTTTTTTTTGTATAATTCCTTCTCATAAAATTATTATTTTCGTCGCTATCTTTTATTTATCAAAAAGTGTATTATAACTCTTACATTTTAAAAAATATATTAAATTTAATTTTCAAGATTTAAAATTTAAAATTTAATAAAGACATTAAATTTAGTATTTCTTAAAATTATAAAAATTATTTTAAAACTGTGAAAATTAAGTGTGATATTTTAAATAAAAATTAAGTTTTGGAGAACATTGATTTTTGTTTTATATAAAAATTTCTCTTTTTTAATAAAAAAATATTTAAAATGGCAAAAAAAAAAATAGTGAGTTGAATTAAAATTTAAAGGCTATTTTCTTGCACTATGTTTTATGTTTTGATTTTTCTTACAAACAAAATTTTGATAGCTTAAACTTTTGAGCAACCAAAGCCCAATTAATATTTTTTGACACTATTTTTATAATCCATGTGTCAAATACATTGATACAAAAGTACATAAAAAAGAAATTAACATAAGATCAGTATAGTAAGTTCATTTTTTAATAATTTAAGTATAGTACACATGAAGGGATAAGTAGGTGTTTAAGACAAAATAATTCAATATTAATTTTCAAAATTAATTGCATAAAAGCTTTTGTCAAAAATATTGTTCAAGTGCTTAAAGTAAAAAACTTGAGTGCTTGAAAATTAATCTTGAGTTAAATAACTTAGTGATCTTCAAGTGTTTAAAGTAAAAACTTGAGTGCTTGAAATTAATCATGAGTTAAATAACTTAGTGATGGAAGAATTATGTTTAGGTGCTTGCAAATGATTTTCATTTACTTAAAGAAAAATTTAATAACTAAGGTTCTTTTGAGTTGAGAAAGTAAGACAGACAATTTATACTGATTTGGACAATCTCAATCTTATGTCGAATTCCTTGTTTATCCAAAAGATATTTTTATCAAAGTAGGATTTTAATCCAAATAATCTTAAACTCTTACATTGATAGATTTTAAAGTGTTCACCTTAACACAATATTTAATATAATCTCAAAATATTTCACTTGGGTTTTTACTTAACTTACTCGTAACCAACTTTCACTCAAGAAAGATTTAAGTAAGATGTAGTGTTTGAAATTCCCTTATATAACAAGGGTTACAAATAAACTCGATGAACTTAGGCTCTCGAAAGCTATATCTAAGAAACCTGAAACTAGACACAAATGTATAGTACTAAGATAACTCTTAGATTGTATTTCTTTGCACTGCATTCTTTCATTTACTTCTTCAAAGCTTCCTTTTATAGTTATGAACTAATGATAGTTACAATTTGAATTTTATGCCTTTTTAATGTAAGAAGACGTTGGGTGCTAACTTGGAGGAAAAAGCTTTTGACATGGTGGCTTTGTCCCTTGATGGATATGATTTGCTATGAATGTCTCTTTAACAAAAGGGTTGTTTTAATATCATATAGGAAAGGAATGCTTTTAGAAGTTAAAATCTCTCCTTCCCAAGATGCCTCTTTGTTCTTCACCATTCTTGTCTCAAAGAAAGAGAGAGAGAGAGAGAGGAGAAGCACATACTTTGAATGTTTCTTCTTATTCAAAAGAAAGCTCTATTTCTGCAGTTTTGTCCAATAGAAGAGGATATGTTTTTGTTCTATAGACTTTACTCTCTCTTCTCATGTTTTAGTTGTTTTATCCATTTTATTGTTTTTGTCTGTATCTCATAAAGATATTATGTTTCTAAACATGGCAGCCCATTGACTTTTCTTTATGTATCTTGCCTTTTATCTTTTTTGAAGCTAGCTGAAAGTGTAGCCCATTTTTGCCTTTGTACAATATACAATCTGACCATTGCTTCTTTTGTCCTTTTTTTGAACCTTTGTTATTTGTTTCTTTAAAGAATATTTGTCTGAGAAAGATTTGGGTTTCGAATGGAAATGATTTAGATGAATATTAATTAGGTTTTTAATATGTAGGCTTTGAAATAATCTTATTAGACCAAGATAATTGAACTTTTAAACAATATATTTGGACCAAAATAATTTAGCTATATTTTTCAACAAATAATTTTTAATCAAATTTAAGATTCAAATGAGTTTGTTATCATCAAACACTTATTAAGCTTTATGAAGCCATTGGGCCAACAATCTCCTATTTTAATAATGACAAACCATTTGATTTTTGAAAGAGAAATTTGCCCTTAAAGCTTTGCTAAAGTCTTTTTCTTAAACAACATTTATAATTTTTAAGAAGGCTCCCCCTGAAACTTTGCCCGAAAATCTCTATACAAAGTTATAATGAATAATGCTTTGGAATGCCTTATTTGTAATAAGCTGTAGTGAACTGCTTAAAGGGCCTAAACTCCTAACTTCGGGAGTAATGCCACCAAATTTAGAAAACTTTCATACTTTTCCCCCCTTTTTAACATCATCAAAAAGATGCAACAGTAATAACATGCCAACAAGAAGAATAATCCATGAAAAGAAAACACAATGATAACATTCATTTAAATAAATAATCATAACTAGATAAGTACAAACATAGCCATAATAGCCTAAACATCCACAGTGATAACAAAGGTCGGAACATAAAAAGGAAACACCCAGTTATAGTCATAAGAGACACAAGCAAGCATAACAAAAGTTATAATCAAACACACATAAATTAAAAAAAAAAAAAAAGATTTATAAGATAGAGTGCCATCACTGGCTTTATCAACAAAATAGATCAAGAATGTCTTGACATGCTAATTTCCATCCTAAGTTGCATAGAACGACTCAGACTACTAACTTACTGAACAAATGAGTTCATTGTAGCTATAACCCCAACATTGATTTGCTTCACACCCTCAATAACTTCCTTGGCCTTTAAGGCTTATTTAAAGTTAGTCAGTTCCCATGGTAAGCTTCCAATAGTCCATCGAGATCAAGGTTGCCATTTAGCAGGTTTAGATCACTTTTCATCTCTATCACTTATTCTTGAAGTAGATCAATCCTTCAAGTGAAGTTCTCTTAGATGTTGTCTATCTTGTGATGAAGAAGTTTGAGAGATTTAGTTATTTTATCTGACATGACAGCTTGAGACAACATAAGAATATTTGAGGGTCCTGTTGTAAAAAGTGTTAGTGCAACAAATTCAGGGACCTAAATTTGTGTAGGAGGCAGTGCATAACAGCAGGATTAGATACTTGAACATAAGGCTCGAGCACTCGAGGTTCAAAAGGTTTAGGTGCTCCCACTTCTAGAACTAATTCATCAGGTACAATAGGATCTGGTATAAGTGCCTGAGTTAAATCATTAGGGCCATGAATGTCAGTAGTAATTTGAGCTTGACCAAGTGTTTTAATTTCCAACTCAGGTGTAGAAGAGTGGTGCTCATGGTGTAGAGAATGAGGACTGTCAACTTGAGGTTCTTACGTTCCAATGTTAGGTACTTGAAGCTAAGAAATAAGGATAGTTCTCACCCAATGCCTTTTCTCAAATTTGAATTTCATGTAAGCATAGGTTGTGGCATTGTATATAGCAGAACTTAATAGGGTCAAATGGCTCTGCATCTTCATCATCTTCTAGAGAAAGGGAAGACAAAAATTTTTATCTTCTTATTTCTCTGTTTATCTATAACATTCTTACATTTTCTTGCTCCAATAAGTCAAATGTCATCTCATCCTCAGTTTTCACAGAATTAGAGAAAGTGAGACTTTAAGAAGAAGACTCATGTGAAGTGGACTTAGGTGCTTTGCCTTTCCTATCAAAGGCCTAAGTTGCCTTTGAAACTTCATTTCTTGCCATACTTGGATCTTCAGTGCCCTGAGTTTCTTCTTCGTTAATTCTCATTGTCTCATTTGTATTGTCAGTGGCTTAAATCCTTTTCAAGGCTTTATCTCCATATTCTACACCCCGATTATCCTTCAAGCGTCTTTCTATAACCTTAATTTCTTTAATGACATAGACAATTGGCTCAAGTTCTTTGAATGTCCAATCTAAAGGTCATTGTGGCTCTAGAGCGAATTGGTCGTGCCCTAACTCTTCTTCCTTTGGATTTTCTACAAAAACGGTGTATCTATATTGTTGTTCCTCTTCTACTTGCGATGGTGTTTGCTTAAGAGAGAATGTTGAAGGCATTTTAGAAGCAATTTCCTCCATGACCATCAGTTATTTGGTGGTTGCTGAAGTTTGACTTAGTTGAGATGGATTTTCCTTGGTTTTCCTTCCTTCTTTTAGATTATGCTTCTTCATAAATGGAGCAGTTTCCTTATTTGTGTTTTTCCTTTGAGTTTTACTTCTGGTTTGAATGCTTTCACGGAATGGGAAAGTTACATTTGAGTATAGTGTTTCTTCAAAGGTTTTACATAAAGAGAGAGAGAGAGAAATGATTATATGAGAGTGTAATGTGTTAGAAAGATGAAAGATCTTCTGATAATATAAAGAGGCATTTGACAGTTTGGAAAGAAAAAAATTAACGACTGCAATATATGTGATTCTTTGAGGAAAAAATTGATTTTCAATTGCACTGTTACTAATATGTATCATTAATCTTATCTTATTGACATAATTGCCTCAAGCAAAAGTGACTAACTTTTCAAGTTTAGTCACTAACTTATTCACACAGTACACAAAATTCAAACACATAAATTTAAGCGTCTAAATTTGAATCTTAGCGACCTAACAATCAATTTTATGGGAAGCAAACAAGAAAATCTCAGGTGCGTTAAAATAAGAGTCAAGCAATTGAAATAAGCATTTCACTGAAAGCAAACTTTGGTGCTTGAAGTTATACTTCGAGTGTCTGAGATGATCATATAAGTCAATGTTATTCAAATGCTTAAGAATCAAATTCAGGTACTTAAGATGTTACTTATTCAAAAAGATTTGAGGGTTTTTCAATCATACCAATTTCCTTTATGAGATTGAAGTACCTATCATTATGAAAAAGTTTTATGAATATGTATGCAACTTGATTCTCAGTTTTGATGTGCAAACTTCAACATCTCTATGTTGCATATCATCTCTTATGAAAGGGTGCATTATTTCAATATACTTAATCCTTGAGTGATGCACAGGATTTTTGGTCTAGTATATTACAATACTGTTGTCACAAAGGATTGGAATTTTGTCATAATGTAAGGAATAATATTCTAATTGATGTTTCATCTATATAAGTTGGGTGCAACAACTTCTTATTGTCATATATTCAACTTCTGTAATAGATAGGGCAATAGATCCTTACTTCTTACTAAACCACAAAATTAAAGCATTTTCTAGGAACTGACAAGTGTCACTGGTACTTTTTCTATCAAGTTTATTACTTGCAAAGTTAACACGTGTCTATCCTACTAAATCAAAATTATTAGATTTTGGATACCACAATTTATATTCTTGTGAGTCGATTACATATTTAAATATTCTTTTTAAAGCGTGAAATGAGATTCCTTAAGGTTCGCTTGGAATCTAGCACACTTACAGATAGTAAACATTATGTTAGGCCTACTTGCTGTAAGATAGAATAGAGACCCAATTATACCTTAATATCTGTGTTGATCTTACCATTTTCATTATTATCAAGGAAATAGTTAGACTCATTAGAGTTCCCACAGATTTAGCATCTTCAAAGCAAAACTTCTTGAGTAGTTCTTTGGTATACTTACTTTGACATATGAAGTTGTCATTTTTAGTTTGTTTAATTTGTAGTCTAATAAAGAAGTTTAATTCTCCTATCACACTCATTTCAAATTCACCTTGCATTAGCTTTGAAAATTCTTTACACATATTTTTGCTAATACTTCCAAATATGATATCATCAACATAAACTTGAATTAATCATGCATCTTTGTTAATTTTCTTAACACAGAGTGTAATATTATTAACCTTCTCTCTTGAGAAATTGTGTTGAATGATAAAACTACCTAACATTTCATACTAGCCTCTAGGGCTGGTTTTAACTTGTATTGTACCTTGGCAAGTTTAAAGACATAGTTGGACAGTTTTTCATCTTATTCCTTACACTTTGCCTTGCTTATTTAAGTTGTTGTAGAATACCCATTTTGTTCTAATGACAAAAGAATTTTTCAATTTTCAACAAGTTCCTAAACTCAATTTCTTTCAAATTGATTCAACTATTCTTGCATTGCCTAAATTCGGCTTTTATCCTTGAAAGCTTAATCAATATTGTTTTGTTCAATTTGTGATAGGAGAGCAAGGTTGTTTGCTTACTTGAAAGATGATCTAGTTCTTAAGTCATCATTTAGATTTCTAAGTATATATTGCATGGATATAAACTTAAGTCTTTCCATTCTCTAGGTAATCTTATATCAAATTTTGTTTTGTCTGGATACCTAAAATTTTGTTTTTTTGTCACTAAATGTATTATTTAGGTGCTTAGGTTCATTATTCAAGTCATTAACAATATCCTTAGTCTGTTCCTTTACTTTCATCATATTAACACTTATGTTTGTTACTTTAGGGAGTTGTTGAGGTTTAAAAATTCTTTGTCTTGCACCATTTCTTAAAATAGGGTTAAATTCATAAAAAACAATATGCATGGATTCTTCTACCACTATAATTTTTTCATTCTAAGCTATATAAGCTTTACTAGTTGTTAAGTATCCAAAAAATATTCCTTCGTCACTTCTAGTATCAAATTTGCTTAAGTTATATTTTTCATTAATGTGAATAAAACATTTGCAACAAAATGCCTTAAAATAACTGACATTAGGTTTCTTTCCTTTCCAAAGCTCATAATGTGTTCTTTTAAGTATAAGCCTTATAAGACATCTACTTGAAATATAACATGCAATGTTGATAACTTCAACCTAAAAGTATTCAGGAAAATTATAGTCAATCAACATGGTTATTGTCATACCTTGTAGAAAAATTATTGTAGAGTTATTAGTGCTAAAAAATTATGAGTAAAATCATGTTCATTGTAAAAAATTTCTAATAGATAGTCTTCTTCTATTTGAATTCTTTTTCAAAATATTTCAAAATACTTAAAAGTTTCATCTTTGTGAGCTAGAAAGATCACCTAAGTGAATATTAAGCTATCTATGATGACAAACGTATAACTTCTACCACCAAAACTTCTAGTTTGTGTTTAGCCAAGAAGATCCATATGCAATAATTCCAAGGGCCTCAAAGTTGAAATATTATCTTTTACTTTAAAAGATAACTTGGTTTGCTTGATTAACTGACATGCATTACATAAGTGAATTTTTTCAAAATTAAATTTAAAAAGTCCTCTTACGAGATCTCTTTTTGATAATTTTGAAATAAGATACATGTTGGCATGTCTAAGTTTCTTTTAACAAACCCATGGATCATTGCATGTGTATGAAAGACAAGATATTTTCTTTTCTTATAACTCTTTAGGATTTAGAATATAAATATTTTCTTGTCTTTGCCTACAAACAAAGCTTTTTCGTTATTTGCTACAATGCATTGACTAGATTCAAAAGTTACTATATGCCTTTTATCACATAGTTAGTTAATGCTAAGCAAGTTACATTTGAGTCCTTCAAAAAGATAAACATTATCATGCAAAAATTTGGTGAGAGACTTACCTTTCCAATGCTAACAATTATACCCTTTTTATTATGACTGAAGGTTATAGTTCCTCCTTCTTTAGTCGCAAGGGAAATTAATTTTGACAAATCCCCAATCATATGTCTTGAGCATCCATTGTCCAAGTTCTATTCCCCTTTATGGTAAACTTGCAAGAGTTATTTTCAGGTACCCAAATCTTTTTGGGTCCTTAAGAGTTAGTTTCAACCACCTTACTTGTGATTGAGCCTTTTAGAACCCACTTTTTAGTTCCTTTTAATTTTGAACAATAATAACACACATGTTCATACTTGCAACAATAATAATATATGGGAATATGCTTTGATTTCACAAAATAATTCTTGTAAAGTTTAGTACTAACTTGTTTATTATATCTTATACCAATTTTATCAAACATACATTTTTTATCTCCTTAAAACATATTTAAATAATTTTTTCCTTTGACCAATTTTAATAACTCTTTGGTTAAAGTTTCTACTTGATTTTCAAGTGCATTAACTTTATGTTTAAGCACTTGATTCTAATTTTCTAGCACCTAAAACTTTTTAGTTTCAACCTTGGTTATTATCATAGTTAGTGCTCTGTTTTTCTTTTTAACTTGGTTCACCTAAGTTTGCAAATCATTTCTTTCTTCTTCAATTTAATTTTCAACTATATAACCTCTTCGTATTTTAAAAGTAATTTTAAAAAATTAGTCAAAAGTTCATTAAAGTTTTCTTCTAAATCATTATTAATGGGTAGATTTTTTACCTCATTTGTAGCCATAAAGCACATAATTGCAATCTTTTGTTCAATTTCTTCTTCATCGCCTTCATCATTATTACTCTATGCAACTACAACTTTTGTCACAACCTAAATTCATTGATCATGACCAGCGCATAAGTTAAACTAACCTAGCCTAGAAAGCCTAAGATAACACTCATACAAGGTTTATGAAAGTATTCATTAAACACATAATTCAATGAGTTTTTTGTTTAGAGGCTGTCTAAAATCCAGTAACAACTCATTTGAAAATACCATGTTTATCAAACCTCTATAGCTAGTTGTAACCAACAATTTTACAATCATAGTAAACAATAATACTAGCTTAATAATATTTCAAAATATATTTGATATAATATAGTAGGATAATAGCCACCACAAGGCTTATAACAGTCACATTATCCATACAACCCCGAATAACCAGACTTCTAGTAGCCATCAATTTTGAAGTCAGACGTACACTGTAACTAAACTATAGTGACATGCGAAAAAGTCTGGGCAACAAGCAAGTCCTAAAACAACTTCACTTGAAGATATACTAATCTATAAAAATGTTAAAGAGAGATATAAGTCTACTACTAACTTAATGAATGCATAAATTACAAAGTAAGTGGAAAAAGGAATATTAAAGGCCTTAGAGTTTTTAACAAATATTTATTTAAGTAAAGAAGCAAGTTTCAATAAAATAAAATAAAAACATCATCTCTAAATCTTATAATTTTATATAAAGTGAGTATCAAAAAAAGAACCAAGATCATTATACCCGTATCCCTTTACTGGTATGTCTCAATATCTCATACCCGTATCCCTTAATTGGATACGTGTCAGTAATTCATACACATATCCCTTTACTTGATGTCTAAATAATTCATACTAGTATTCTCTTACTGGATACGTCTCAATATCTCATACTCATATCGTTTTACCAAATACTTCTTAATAATTCATTTTAGCAAGGTGCACCAAAGTCATTACCCTCGCTAACGACTATGGGGTTCTTACTTGAATTCTCATCAAACCTTTAAATTATTAAAACTACTCAATATAAATAAATCATGTGAATAAGTTATGTGAATAAATAATACATTACTTAACATATTAATTACCACAAGTAAATAAAAAAATAGTTTAAATGATGCAACGAAATAAAAGGGTAATTATTAGCAATTTATAAGAAAGGAAAGTAATAATATTATGAATGAATAAAAATGATAAATAAATAAATAATACATCAAAAGAAGATAAACTTAGATAAAAAAACCATCACAAAATTTAAAAATGATATAAAAGGAATAATTAAAGTTCAAAGTTCCAATACAACCTTATTTTTAGCATACAATATTAATATTCTCAATACCATTTTTCACAGCACATGGTATTCCTACATTCACATTGCATATAATATTTTTTTCCTTAATTTATGTAATATAGCCTTCACTTTTACTTTTCCTATACCAAGTGTGTTTCATAATAGCAATAGCTTATATAGTTTAGTAAGATCATTTATCATCGTGTTATTATATATCCGTACATATCATATTATATATACACACAGTTGAAAAGTTTGAAAATTATAAATCTATCTCTCCTATAAGACGCAAAACATGGAATAAGGATAATGAAAGTTGGACGAAGAAACATAATCATGAATTAAAATAAAATGTGCTACTTTGCAATTTACACACTCACCGATTTGAATCGATAGTGGAGATCCTCTATTCCTACAATACAACCCTAATTGAAGAGATATCCACACCTCTCATGCAAGTTGAAATATGAAGTTTTTACAAAACGCTTCTTCCACGACTTCTCTTTCTCTTATTTTCTTTTAATTTCAAATGAAAAAAATTAAGAATCATTTGTGCTTTATATAGAAGTTTTCAAATCATTATGTAAGTTACTATTTGGTACTTTACAAGTTACTATGTAAGATGCTTTGCCAACACGTTTCTGCCAACAATTTTATAAAAAGTTAAAACCATAATTTTATCTGAGATAATATTTTTTTCATTTTTGTCTTTGATAAAAATGTTAAAATTATAATTTTTACCCTAAATATTATTTTTCTCTTTTCAATTTAGTCCTTATGCCTTGTTGACACTAACTATAGGTTTCTATCGATAATTTTCTAAACATTTGAAACTATAATTTTGTCTAAGATAATATTTTTTCTTCTCATTTTAGTCCCTATTAAAAATGTAAAAATTATAATTTCTAACCCAAACATTATTTTTTCTTTCATTTTAATCCTTAAATTTCTATTTTATATTCTTAAAATCATCTTGGGTTTAACCAGGGGGCTATGCTATTATTTATACCCTATGAAAGATCATATATCTCTAACTACGTACATTTTTAGGATATCACAACTTTTCTCCTTACAGGTGCCTTGTTTTGCTTTTTCTTGATACAGGGACATTCAAGTTTAACATGACCACCCTTTCTGCATTCATAGCATGTTATGACATTCATGTTGTGTTCATCCATCTTTGGTTCCTTTTTATACAAGCTTTTGTATTTGGATGGTTAACCTTCCCTTCTAGTATACTTTTATAATTTCTTTGAAAGCAAGAAAATTCTTGTATATCAATTTTTTTTAGATCATCATCATATCATCTAGATGATCTACGTAGTTAGTAGCAGCCTTAAATGCAATACTCTTTTATTTGTCCATTAGCTTATGCCTTTTAAGATAGGTTAATAGGCAATGAGTTTGCCTCTTAGTTCATCATACAACATGCCATGAACATTTTTACTTTCAATAGTGTCTACTTTGGATTGCCAAGATTTTGGTAGACTGCTAAGAATTTGCATGACTTGTTCAAAGTCATTGTAGACTTTCTTGAGCACCTTCAAATCACCGACTATTTTTTAGAATCTTATGAACATTTTTTCAATTCCTTCATTCTCTTTCATTTGAAATCGTTTAAATTCATGAACTAACTTATTGATTTTGGTCTCCTTCACTTTGCTCTTTTTTTTGTGTGACTTTGAGTTTGTCTCACATTTCTTTAATTGTTTCACAACTAGAGATTTTGTCGTATTCTTATTTATAGATAGTATAATACAAGATGTTAACAACTCATACATTGACTTAAACCAGCTTGATATCTTCTTTTGTCCAGTCTTTTATGGGCTTTGACATCACATAGTCAATCATGGGATATTTAGGGCATTCCATGATCAATCCTATACCAGATAATTAGTTGCTTGAATGAAGATTTTCGTTCTTGTTTTCTACTATGTGTAGTGACTTCCATTGAAGTAGGGATGTCTGGTAGTGGAGTGACCTTCAACAAAGTAAGCTCCTTGAAGCTAACTGTTCATCAATTTTCCACCAACCACATATAAGCGTATCTTTTCATTGTATAAGTAAGTACTTATAAGTAAAGACCATATTCTGATACCGATTGATAGTATACCTAGAGGGAGTGAATAGGTAAGACAAAATAATTCAATTTTAATTTTAAAAAATTGTTCATGCGATTGAAGCAAAAACTTAGGAGCTTGAAAACCAATCTCGAGTAAAACAACTTAGTGATTGAAGAATTAAGTTTAAGTGCTTGAAAATGATTTTTAGTAACTTGAAGAAATTTTTAGTGACTAAGGCTTCTTTTTTTTTTTTTTTTAACAATTGAGAAAGTAAGACATAGAGAATTTATACTAGTTCAGACAATCTCAGTCTTACATCTAGTCCCTTTCTATCCAGCAGAGATTTTAACTAAGGTAGGGTTTTAATATGGATAACCCCAAAATCTTACAATGATAGGTTTTAAAGTGTTCACCCTCAAAAAAGGTTAAGATAATCTCAAACTATTCCATTTGAGTTTTCCCTCAACTTACTCTTAACTGACTTTCACTCAAGAAATATTTAAATAGGATGTATTGTGTGAAATTCCCGTATAACAAGGGTCACGATAAGCTCGATGAACTCAAGCTCTTGAAAGCTAAACTAAGGAACTTAAAAGTGGGCACAAATGTATAACTCAAGGATAGCTCTTAGATCTAATTCCTTTTCACTTCATTCTTTCATTTGGCTTTTCAGAGCTTCTTTTTATAGTTATGAACTTGATAACTGTTACAATTTGAATTTCACCACTCTTTAATGCAAGAAAACATTAAGTGCAGACATGGAGGAGAAAACTTCAAACATGGTGGCTTGTTCCTTTAATGTATATGATCTGCTATGGGTGTCTCTTCAGTAAAAATGTCATTTTAAAATCAAATGGGCAAGGAATACTTTTTAAAAGTCAAAATCTCTCCTTCCCAAGATGCCTCTTTGTTCTTCACCATTCTTGTCCAAGAGAGAAAGAGAGGAAAGACACATATTTTGAATATTTCTTCCATATATAGCATGCATATATCTTAGCTAAAAAATAGCTCCATTTCTACAATTTTGTCTAAGAGGATATGTTTTTGTTCTACATACATTTCTCTCTTTTTAGCTTTTCTTTGCTTTCTCCCTTTTATTGTTTTTGTCAGTGTGAACACTCTCCCAATAATTTCATTTTAAAGAGGTGAAAGTAAATTTTAATTAATTATGGTAAATGAAAATGCAAAAAAAAAAAAAAGAGAGAAAGTTACCAAACATTATAAAATTACAAAATCAATAGAGAAACAAACAAAATGAACCTAATAAAACAAAAACAAAGTAAAAAAAGAAATAGAAAAAGTAAAATAATGCATTATGAATTGAAAGAAGCACTAACAAGCCTGCGTTTTTATGCAAACTTTCCCTATGCCCTTATAAGCCATGCACAAGAAAGCAAAAGATAGAAGGCTGCATCAGTAGCTATCTTTTCCCATTAGTTGTAGATTACACCAAAAAGGATAACTACATGCTAGGTACTCTTCTTTTTTCTATACCTAGTTCTTGCACAAGAAAAAAGTAAGAGGGGTGGTCAGCTAAGGTTGACCTGAAGCCTCTCAATGTCTCTCGCTGTAGCAAACATAGGTGGAGTAACGAAAGGGATGTAAGGAGGATTGAAGTGATAGACAAGGAAGAGCGAACAGACGAAAAATAAAAACAGGTGAAAAAAAAAGATGAGAAAGCTTATAGGAATCCGAAAGAGGAGAGATGGAAACTAAGAAAAAAGAAGAAGAATAGAGAAATGAGAATAAATTCAAAAAGTGGAGAGAATCTTAGAGAAAGATTAAAAGGGAAAAATGTAGTAGAGATGGAAAGAAGAAAGAAAAAAGGAGGAAATGAGAGAAAAGGATGCAAAGATGGAAGACAAACATTTGTTATGAATATTAGGGACAAGTATACCTATGAGAAAGAAATAAAAAAAGAGAGATGAAGAAGATAATATGCAAAAAGGGATGGTTCGCGTTCCTTGTTTGACACGCTAAAACAAGACATAAAAGAGCAATAAAAAATAAGGAAAAATTGAAGAAAGAGGGTCTTGTACAATGATTGCTCATAGGTAAGTGCTAGAATGTACTCTTTTTTGGGGCGTTCCACTTCTAATTTAATTTTGATCTACTACTTGCAATTAAAATGTATTATGCAGTACTTTCCTGTCTATTAGGTTAGTGGACTTTGCCTTTAGCATCAACATCTCTATTCAGTTTCTTTTTGTGAGTTGTATATTAGCCTACAATATTAATGGAATCATGCTCCTCCTGTTGATGGATATGATTTCATTACTTATATACCTCATTGCCTGTGCATTTATCACGAAGTCCATTTGTTAATGCTATTCCATTTTGGCATCAATTCTATACTAACAATCTATAGCCTTGTGCTATGTTCATAGTTTAAGAAAATTTTCAAATGGTCAATGCTTGGGTAGATATAATGGGTGAGGAAAGTTATATTGGGATTACTAGTGTTCAAGAACCAAAGAGAGAAAAAAAAAAATATGAAGAACGGAAAACATATAAAATGAATGAAGATTTAAAAAAAAAAAAAAAAAAGGCAAAAGGAAGTAAGCAAACAACTTCTTTTCCTACATGTTTTTTTATTATTCTTATTGTCAATTCTTCTCCTAATAATAATAATGGCGTGAATTCTTTTTACGATCTAAGAGTCCTTATATGGCTTATAGTTTCTTAACTCCTTTAAGTTAAGACAAAATACATATTTTACCTCGAAAAATCCAAAAAATGTAAAAAAGAAAAAGAAGGTGGAAGAAAGGCATGTGGTTATTTTTGCACTTAGAGTTAGTAATCTATGAACTTGCTTGCATGGCAAAATACTTGGTTGAACACTAGAACACACAAATCACAAATTACTATGTGCTTTTAATATTTATTTTTATTTTATTTCAATATGTTCATTTAAATATTTAAGATGTCGTGTGGGACACCACATCCCTTGAGGCATAAAAAAGAATTAGTTGAAAAAAGCTACGTAAGATCTTTAATGTCCATAAGATTTGAAAGCTAATATATAGTTTTAAAGATGAAAAAATTGAATTTATTTTAATTTACAAAATATTGAATTTATCTTTTCTTTAAAATGTTGTCGTATGAGATTATTAATCTCCTTATACGTATAGGAATTAACATGCAGAGGCCGTGTGAAACCCTTTTATTTCATAGACTTTGAAAGTTAATATGCATTTTTTAAAAGCAAATGAAAGGTAATGAAATAAAAATGATTTTTAAATTATGAAAATAATTAATCTTGCCTTTCTTTAAAAGTTGTCATGTGAGACTTTCAGTCTCCTTAAGAACTTGGGATTTAACCAGTAGAGATTATGTGAGACCTTAGTCTATTTAAGTTTTGAAATTGATATGTGATTTTCAAAAACAAAATAAATGAATAAATAGATAAAATGATTTCTAAATTACAAAAATAATTAATTATGTCTTTTGTTTAAAAAGTTGTCGGGTGAGAACATTAATCTCCTCATACACTTGAAAATTAATCAGTAAAAGCCATGTGAAATCTTTTGTTTCCTTAGGTTTTGAAAGTTAATACTTAACTTTTTTTGTAAATAAATAAATAAAATCAATTTTACTTTACAAGAATGGTTTTTGGAACCTTTTTATTTATTTTTAGGGTTGTCGTATGAGATTTTTAGTCTATTCAAGCAATTAAAAATTAATCAGTAAAAGTCATGTGAGACCTTAGTCTTTATAAGCTTTGAAAGTTGGCATTTGATTTCAAAAATACAACAATAAAAATAATTTTAATTTACCAAAGTGGTTTATTTTACATATTACTTGTGAGTCCAAAAATTAAAGCTTCCTTTAATAATTTCATTCATTTTTTAATTAAAATTAAGAAATTTTGGTTTCAAAAATCCAAAACCCAAAAATCACAAAAAGTCATTTACCTTAATGATTTAATTTCCTTTGGAATCATATTACAAAATAAAATTTTAATTTCAAAAAATAAAAAAAATCATTTTCATCAGTAATTTCATTTCTCTCTCAAAATGAAATAAAAATTATAGTTTCCAAAATAAAAGAAAAATATAAATTTAAAAATCTTAAAAATCCTTTCCATTTATAATTTCATTTCTCATTCAAAATCAAGATAAAAAGTTCTAATTTATAAAACAAAAACAAAAAAGAAGGAAGAAAAAAAGAAGAAAATCAAATCAATCAAAAACATGAATTTAAAACTCCCAAAAATCCTTTTCCTTGATAATTTTGTTCATCTTTCAAAATTGGACAAAAAAGCCTAATTTTGAATATCCAAAAAATTTAAAAAGAGGGAAAATAAAGAGAGTTGGAGAGTGAAATCAAGTAATTTTCATAATTAAAACATATCAATTAAATTTCAAACTAATTTTGTTTACGAAAATTAAATTGTTTTTTGTTGTCTTACTGATTTCACAAAAAATAAGATACCAAGCTTTTGATTCCCATCTTATATTGAATTACGTGGACTTTAATCTCAATTATTGGATATGTTCTCATCATAAGTCAAGTTTGACTTTTGTAAATATCTATTTTTCTTTAATTTTGTTTCCATTTTTTTTTATATATATTTTTTACATGTGTTTTGAAACAAGTAATTGAAATAAAATTAAGGTTATATTACATTGATTTTGTTTGACTAGTTTTGGGTACCATCTTTACAAACAAGTGTTATGGGATGTCTAACACCTTTCATACACTCAAATAAAATCTCGAACTTATCTTTATTTTCATAGGCCACTTTTCCATTTCATTTTGTTTTAAAATATTTTTCTAAAATTTTCCTTTAAAAATTTTGATGCAACTCCCAAAATAAATCAATTTTTAAGGCATTTTGGAAACCAATTTGTTTCTCTTATATATATATATATATTAATTATTATTATTTTTTGCACCATTTACGTCATGCTCAATCCTCTTACGGTTTATCAAGTGTAATAGTATGTATCTCATAAAGATATTATGTTTCTAAACATGGCAACCTATTGACTTTTCTTTTTGTACCTTGCCTTTTATCTTTTCTAAGTCAAGCCAAAAGTGTGGCCGCTTTTTGCCTCTATACATTGTATAATCTGACCATTGCTTCTTTTATCCTTTTTTGAACCTTTTTGTTTGTTTCTTTAAAGAATATTTGTCCAAAAAAGATTTGGGCTTCAAATGGAAATGAATTAGATAAATACTAATTAGGTTTTTAATATGTGGTCTTTGAAAGAACCTGATTGGACCAAGATAATTGAACTTTTAAACAATATATTTGGGTCAAAATAATTTAGCTATATTTTCAACAAATAATTATAGTCAAATTTAAAATTCAAGTGGGTTTGTCATCATCAAACACTTATTGGACCTTGTAAAACCATTGGGCCAGCTCAAATGATCAAAGTAATAAACAACAATTAAACAATCATCAATGTGTTTTGGACGGATAATCCACATAATCAATAATTAAATGCATAAATGCACTTTTAGTCTCTTAATTTTACTTAAAGTTTCATTTTTATTCCTTAATTTCATTTAGTTCTAATTAGGTCCTTCAACTTTACTTTAAATTTCACTTCCATCCTTTAACTTTATTTGATTTGGTCCATCAATTTTACTTTAAGTTCTATTTTTGTTCCTTAAATTAATTTTTGTTCAACTTTAGTCGCTTAGCTTTATCTTAAGTTTCATTTTTATCCTTTAATTTCATTTTAGTTTAATTTGGCCTTAATTTTCAAAAACTACTCATTGTTTTAACTTTCATTTTTTTTTTCAATTATGTATTAATATGTGAAATCTCTATGCATGTAATTGTTATTTTGAAATTCAACTATTGTCTTAATCTTCTACAAACTGAATTGAACGGCACTCTTGAATTCGTTTTAATCTTTGTTTTCTTTATTTTGATACTCCTTACCTAATAATTTTTTGGTGGTTATAACTCTTAACTTATACAGAGCTTAAATATTTAAGGTATTTTAAATTGATGGCATTAAAAGAAAAAAAAAATGTTTGAAAAGATTTTAAAAATTAAGAGTGAAATTGGAACAAAAAATGAAGGAATAAAAGTCAAATTTAAGGTGAAGTTAAGGGACTAAATAGGAACCAAAGAATTTAAAGACAAAAATTAAACTTTAAAGTAAAATTAAGAGAAAAAATTAGAATCAAATAAAATTAAGGAATGAAAGTAAAATTTAAAGTAAAGTTAAAGGACCAAATTAAAGCTAAATGAAAGTAAAAGATGAAAGTGAAACTCCAACTAAAATTAAGAGACCAAAAGTGCATTTATGCCATAATTTAACAAAATATAAAATAATTCAAAGAAGTTGGCTTAATAATGAAATAAGTGTAATCCTTACTATAACTACTTGTTAGTCTTTGTTGACATGCAAACCTAAAAGCACCTTACATGTGATGACACCTTTGCCATAGAACTATGTGTTAATTAGAATATACTTCTAAATGCTGCATATTAAACTAACTAAACTAAAATTAATCAATTTGGTTTGGATTAGTTTGATTAAAAGGATCAAATTAATAGATGCCGTATTTTTTGGAGAATGGTACTAAACTTTCTTGTTTGTTTGACAATATATTAAGCTCATTTCAAGCTACTTCCAATATAAACTTGGATCTTCCTTTTCTGTTTTTTTTTTTTTTTGGTATGATTATTAATTAAATAATTATATTTAAACATCAAAAGCTAAATACTTATTATAAAAAATTTTAATTTGAAAATTATTCTAAAGGATCTAATGATATCTAGGACCTTAGAACCTCATATTTAAATACACAATGAAAGGAACTAAGAATCCTAAAGTCTCAAGTCAGGATCCTTTAAAGTAAAAAATAATTAATCCTCATATTTTTAAAATAAATTTAAACTTAAAGTCTTTATAACAAATATATCAAACTTATTGTCCTCAAATATTTTTCTTCTAATACTGTGTCACTGTTGGGCCAATTGTTTGGGCTCCCATTTCCGGTGACAGGCCCAAAGGGCCTCGACGACACGAACATATTTTTCTCTTCATAGGCACATTTTTCAGTCCCAAAAATTATTAAAAAAAAAAAAAAACCTTCACGAAGCGGCATATCTTCACTGAAACTTGAAGCTAACAGAGCTCCCATCTTTCCAATGGCGCAAGTATAATGCTAACCTCTACTGCGCGAACCCAGTGGGACGTTTCCGATACCCAGTACAGTAAAGGTCTGACCCTTGAGGAGATTTCATTGACTTGGATTTTCTCTTACTTTTCCTCAATTCCGTCTGTGTGCTCTATTCGGTTAGGTTGAAGAATTTGTTGTAAGCTGAGAAGGGCAAAAAGGAGTATTTGGGAATTTTGATTTTGTTACTATTTTTCCTCGCATGTGATGGAAAATTGTAAAATTAAAAAAAAAAAAAAAAATATATATATATATATATATATATATATATATTTGTTGTTGTTTAACTATATTAACTTGAATGTGGGTATTAAAAATGCGCCATGGTATTCAAAATTATGCTTTTTGTAGCTTAATTGCATTGAATTGTTGTCTTATGTTAGACACTCTGTGTATATGTATTTTTTCTGCAAGTTGCCGTGATATAAATTAGATACTTGAGTTCAAAATTTCAAATATGGCAACTGGCTCTGATGACTGATCTAGTTTTGACTTTGGATACTTTCAGTTCCAACTATAGTCTTTCTTATGTAATTTTTCCTTGGACAAAACTAATATAAAGTTCCCTAGGTATATGTTATTAGATTTTCTAATAAAATCATGAAATGTGGAGGAATATTCAAAAAAAATCAGATTACACATTGTTAAAATTGTAAAAGATTTCTGTTTGTCATGTTTTTAGTGTAAGAACTGATATCAAACACCTAGAAATTGCACATATTTTTTGTCCTTTAATCCTTTTAAACCCTAAACCTAAGGCCTTATTAGAAACCTAACGTATAGGAATATAGCAGAACAAGATGAAACCTACTCGGGGTATGAAGATGTTTGCCACGTCCCCCAAAAGTGGAGATCCCTTAAACGATATATAATGCTGCACCCTTAGCATAAATTGATGTTTGCCCTGATTTCTTCACTTAAATTTATCAATGAATATGCATTTCTAGCTGTTTGTTTTTGTCATTTATTAATGTATATTGTTTCAAAAGTTATCATTTATGATTCACAAGAAACGAGAGATGAGAAATGCTTAGCAACTTTAAGTTCAAGCCTAGTATGTTTTGATGCTGTTTTTGCATTTGTCACTTCATCCATATTGCAGGCTTTAACTTAGTTCTCAATGGTTGATGAAGAGATGTCAATGTATTTTCATGACACTGCAAATTTTATATTAGTGCCATGTGATGAATAAAGATGTACATTATGGATGCACGGTAGTTTCTTCGTGAATTTTGGCTTTATTTGGCTAGTGATGTCCTACTAGTTCCTTGCTTTTGTTGATTATTACCAATTAATAATAATAATAATAATAAAAAAAAGGTTGTGTTGCAGGTTAATATTTGATCATGTTGGCTGCTTTCCAGATTGCTTTGCTCCAGAAACTTCTTAACAGTGACTTCTTATCGAAGAAGAGAAATTAGAAGATTTTATTCTCAACATTCTCTTTCTCTCTCTCTCTATCTCTCTCTCACGTACTATCTATTACACTTTTACATTTATGGAGCTCACCTTGTGAAGATTTTTGAAACACATGATCCTTTTAGCCCTCCATGATATGTGGTAAGTCTGCAATGCTGACTTCGGGGGGTTTCCCTGCCTCCAGCTCCAATAGCAAATTGGAAATTGGAAATTTTTTTATTATAGAGTGAACCTTATACAGTTGTGCTGTGTTGCTACGCTATTAAGAGGCAGTTTGCATCTGCTATTATGAAGTCTTATGCAGTGGAAACTATGACCATTAGCAACTACATCTTGACTTTCTGTTGTTATATCTTGTTGAATTCCTGGCTTTCGCCAGAAGCATTAGTCAGTGCCTTCAAACTTTGAGTTTTCTTGATATGACGTTAGTACTACTTTAACTTGTTCATCTAATTCCAAAAATTTTTTCCTCCAGATACTTTAAATCTCAAATCCGAGTGATAACCACAACCCATCATGTGACTTATTGTGCGTAATATGTTCTAAAATTTACTTGGCCTACAGCATTACTCTCAGTTGGTACAGTTTACAAGTGTTTGTTATTAGGTTCTCTAAAACCATATTATATGGATGTGTTTTACAGCTTAGCACTGCACGGCTGGATCTTTCAAACAATTTCTTTCACATGTCATGATTTTATTAGACAACCTGGTAGCAAATACGTAAGAAATTATACCTAAGCGTATTCCTAAATTGAGTCCCCCTCTTTGCTTATTGATGCAAAATGTTGTACCACATTACATTTACACATGCGGTGCTGGAAATCTGAAGCCTGCCAGGTTATTTCTGTCACTAAATTGTTGTACAAAGTTGTGATCACCTAATTTGATGACAAATCAGTTAATCTTATTGCCGGAGCAACACAATCAAAACAAGACTATTCAGTAGAAATTTGGTTCTTGTCATAGATTTATGTAAAAATGTAATCATGTCTATAATGGGTGATTATAAACTAAACATCAACTTTTTTAGGAAGTTGCTTTCATTTCTCTCTGTATAGTCTTCTGATATGAATTGCCCCATGACGTTAATAACCATTCTCAGTCAGTTTCTGGTACATCAAGTCTATTGGTATACGGTGAACATTACAACAAAATAGTGAGTAGTGAAAAGAATATGCATGGCACATCTAAGCCCTAAATAAAGGGGTGCAAACTATAAAAATATAGAAGTTAACTTTATTTATTTCCTTTACAGCTTTATATTCTTTATTTCGACATTATGTATGATCTACTAGATTCTTGATCGATTGGACAATTTGAGAATGATCTGTTTTTGTACTGAGATATTTTTAGAACCTAAAAATTCTAAATCTCCACGTACATTAAGCTTCTGTTGTATTTTGACGATCTGCACTTCTACAAGCAAAATTGAGAGGTAGCACAAGATGGTTTAATGCCTACCTAAAGAATGAAATATTATTTTAATCTTTCACATATAATAAAATTGTTACTTTAGTCCCTCACTTATTGTAATATCTAAAATGGTTTTTCACTCACACTAAGTTTGATTTTTTTTAAGAAATGGAGGATTAAGTGTGATATTTTTCAATAATTTAAAGATTATTTTGAATATTACAATGAATAAGGAACTAAAATAATAATTTTGCAATAAGTGATAGATCAAAAATATACTTTTCTTTCAACATAAATGAGTAACCTTAGGTTCTTCCTCTTAAAGTTCATGGATTTACAAGTGATGGTAGTAGCCCAGGCTCAAGTAGTGAACATTAATCTCTTCAAAAGTTGTCAGTTAATTCAGCTAGTAAATCTTTTACAGTATGCCTCAGGATCTGAACTTAAATCAAATCTTCACCTCTGAAGAAAGGATCTGTTGTGTGACTTACATTAATATCTGCCTATGAATTAAAATTTTGGGAGTGATCCAGTCCTCCCAACTAATAGTAAATTAACTACTAGATCAACAATTTAGTCTCTAGATTATTTTTGAGATACCTAACAGAAAGATTAATATGTAATGAATTTGTTATTTTAAAAGGTTAACTGGGCGCTCACTAACTTCTAAAAACCAAAAACTGAACAGGTCAAATCATATAGGAACCTAATAATAAATGATGAAACATACATACTCTGTACGCATATGGCTTCTAAAAATCAATAAATTTTAGCCATTCAGGTCTTTATAGAGAATATGTGATTGGTGATGGATAAGGCAACTAGATAGTGACTCAAAAGGATATCCTATAAGCTATTAGCTGAAATTGCATTTACACGAGTGTTTTGGATCAGGTTGGGGAAGATGGCCTTTCAGCCAAAGCTTTTTGGATATGCATTAAATAAAGGACCTTACTGAATATGTGGCATTCTCATCCCATGAAAAGAAATAATTTGCTTGTTTTCTTTTTACATTGCTTTGGCAGAAAGAGGATTAATCAGTCCAGTTGCCACCTTAAATTGAGTTTCCCTTTTCAAGAATATCAGTTAGTAATATCTTTTGTAATAACTAATGAGCTGACCCCAGCATTGTTCTTTAAGATCAAGATGAGATTGAAGTCTTGGATTCAATCTTCACCTTTTGCCCTTCTTCCACTTTGTTTTTTCAAGTTATGGATTAAATTATACAAAATTTTTCGAAACTTTAAGTTATGTGCAAATAACTCTATTCTTATCAAATGGAATCCTCTAAAATCCTTTTCTTTTTTTGGTCAAATAACTAACTCCCTTAAACTTTGGGTTAAATGTAGATAATCCCTTAAATCTTAAGTCATGTGTAAATAATTCATTTATTTATCATGCTTCTATTAGTGAAATAATTAACTAACATATATAAACGGTTTACTTGCATGATTCTGGAGAGTTATTAGCAATTTAACCTTGAAAAAATGTTTAGTTGTCCATAAACCTCATGCATGATTAATTCCCTTCTTTTTTAGTTTGAGAAAGTTTCTTTTTCCTTCATTATGTAAGCCACACTTGATGGACAAAAGAAATGAATTGAGCTCTGTTGATTTCTCCTTTAACTAAATTGGAAAGGAAATCAATGTACGTTCATGCAAGTTGACTTAAATGCTACTTAACCGTAATCCCAAAAGTAAAGTCATAGTTATGCTACTTTAAGTTATCAATATGAGCTTTGAGACTAAGAATTTAGTAACATAATTGAAAAAGAATTTAAAAAGGGAAAATATTTTTGTGACTAAGGATGATTGGCCTATCTCCCTTATCTTACATCAATGGATGCATTGAAACTCCAAGCCTCTTGCAATAAATGTAGACTGTTACTTAATGAAAACTGCAGACTGTATTCATTGAAAGCAAAAGCATTGTCTTTGGACCCAGATTTTCTGCAGTTACGGCAAAATCTGCAATAAAAAATAATAATAAAATAATAATATTTTATTATTATTAAATTAATAAAAATATATTATATTAATAAAAATTATTATTTTATTTATAAACAGTAATTAAAGATTTTTCAATTATTACAGGTGATCCGCTTCCATTGTCTTTTGTAAAAACAATGATAAGTTAAGCGACGTGTTCTTCACAACATGGATAAGATCAAGGTCCCCCCGAAAAAATATTAATTAATTTTAATATATTTATATAACATTTAATTTAGTATATTAATTTTAATAAAATTAATTAAAAATATAATATTATTAAAACTAATACATTATATCATTTGCCACTCCAAACTAAACTCAAGTAGCTTCAAACACCAGAAGCCATTAAGATGAACGAAGCCAAAACTATCTAATATTTACCACCACAAAATCATGCTCAATTTCATTCTCTGAAAATGTGTAAGAAAGTGTCCAAGAAATGTAGGACAAGTGCCATTTGGTAATGCGGTCCAACAACAAGGTTGTCCCTTCTTTACCACCAAAAAGATCACGAAATATGTGGTGGTGAACACTAAAAGCCCATTTTCGGACTTTACTGGAGGTAGATAGTTGAAAAAGATTTTCATATGCATATTGATTTTTTAATTATGTTTTTTTTTTTTTTTGGACTCATTTTCCCTTTCTTTAATCATATTTATGGGATCAAATGAACTTTTCAAATCATAATCAGCTCTATTTAAAAATAATATTATCTAAAGATTTTTTTAATGAAGAAATAAAAGGCATTTATAATTTTTTTCAATTTTAAAAATGCAAAATGATTCTCATAAACTTTATTTTAGTCTTACAGAATTTTAAATTTAGAGTTGGAAAAATTCATTCCCACGCAAGATTTCGTCTAATATTCTAATCGCCTTTGTTGACTTTCAAAATAATACTAGCATGATATATGATTACAAAAGGGTATTTATTATATTACCCTAGCTAAAGTTGAAAGGTGTAATTTAAAAAAAATTAAATTAAATTAATTTAAGAGAAGAATAGATTAATTCAATTATAAAAATATTTATAAATATATTAGTGTATTTAGTTTAACGTTTGAGAGATTCAAAAGTCTATTTATATATCTAAACGAATATTTTTTTTGTAAATATTTTTATTTAGTTTGGTATTTAATTTTTTAAAAATTAATTTTGTTTCAAACATTTATTTGCATGAAAATAAAAAAAAAAGTTACTTTTGCTGAACGAACTATATAACAAAAATCAATTTTTAATTAAAAATTTTTAAATATAAGTTACTGTGATATAAAATTATGTTTGATCAAAATTATTTTTAAAAATCAAGTTGATTCAAAATCATTAACTCAATGTCAATTCAAACATATATCTAAGATAAATCTCATTACATAAAAATCAAATTAATATAAAATATTTTTTGAATTAAAAAATAATTATTTACAAATTTTTCAGTCATGCGTAAGTGGTCCACGGTGGTTGTGTGAGTGAGGCAACAACAAAAGACATTAAACAAAACATGCACAACATTTAGAACATGGGAATGGGCCCACCTTTCCTCCACACTTGCAAGCAACAAATTGATGCAAAACAACCAAACAAGATAATTAAAGAAAGAAAGGGTTGTGTTGATTTATGTGTAAGCAACTAATTTGGCATAAGAATTTTGAGTCTTTGAGGCAAAGGGTTTGGTTATTTGAAGGCAATAGGTAGTTGAACCAGAAATGTACTATGCCTCTCTCTCTCTGCACCAAACTACTTTTCTTGTCTCTACCAAAACCCTTAACTGTAAGACAGTAAGTGGGCCCTCTGGTTTTTGCCAGTTCATGAGATGTTTCTAAAGGAAAAACACTTTTAATTCAGAAGACAATATTTTGTATTTGATTCTTATATGTTACTTGATTTTTTTAATTTAGTATATATATTTTAAAAAAAAAAAAAGCAGTCCATATGCTTTTGAAACAATTAAACTTTGATCTTTGACATCAAAATTTACTATTGTAGAGACTGATTTTAAAAAAAAATTTAAAAATAAGCTGTTGGAAACCAAATTAAAAATTATGGTAAAGCATAAGGATGAAAAGAGTATAATTTTTGTAACAGTAATGATATTGAATGTCAAGACCAAAGGAAAAATATTCAGAAAGTGTGGAGATTGATTTAAAATAAATAAATTATAAAAATAAATTAAAAGTTTGAATAAATTATAAAGACCAGATATATAAATTTTCCTATTGAGAAACAAAATTTAGCATTTAACTAGGCGTAAAATACTATCACACCTTAATGATAAGTTGGGTTCGTCTCTTTGAAAAAAAGAACAAAATTCTGAGTGTCCTAAATTGATATGGGAGAGTACTCCTTTAAATTGCATTAAAATAAAAAGAAAAAATTAGTATACTTCAAAAATTCAAAATTATCCGTAAATGTAATAACCTGAAAAAAAAAATTGTTAAGCCAAATTCCCTCGACTGCCAAAATAAATAAACAAAGGGAACAATAATCCCCAGAAATAATCCTAAATTGTTATGTTAAAAAAATAGTATTTATTGTTGAAACAAAGTTAGGCAAAACTCATCATATTCTTGAGCCACACCTCTTCCACAATGATAAATGAATTAGGTTTAGTACAATTAATAATGATGAAGATCAACAGAATGAGAGGAACAAGATAATCTTGAATTAATGTCTTGAAATTGCATAGTAATAGATAGATCATATGTATCACTTTTAATAGAATAATATAATGTGATCAATATGATCACAAGAATATGGAGTGGAAAGTGATTTATATTTAATAGTGACAACGGCATGGGTTTCCTTTCTTCTTTTTTTTTGGAAAAGATTGATTGATGCAAATGTACATCTGCTTGAAAATGAAATTAAAAACGCAAGTGGTTGATTGGTGAGACGTCACATTTTATGATAGAGACCCTTTGATGCTTATTATTGAACTCATCACAGATTGAACATGCTGATCTGGAGCAAGTACAAACTAATTACTCATTACTAATTAGTTAAATTATTGCCTTGAATTTTAAATGTCAACTTATTTTTAAATTAGTCAATGTAATATTCATAAAATTTATATTGAGTAAAAAATTTAGTCAAAGCTAATGAGGATGCATATAAAATTTTCTCTGAAATTGTAACTAAGTAAGTAACTAAATCTTACTATGTGTATTTTTAACACTTATAACTTAACAAAGTACGATAACTAAATGTCTATAAGAAAAATCTTGATATGACAAAACATCATATTTTTCATTTAAAATATTTTAAAATTCTCAATTATTTCTACTAAGTTCACCTAACTCATATTATTGTCCAATTATACAACTAACCTTCAATTATCATTCACAAAAATCATATACTAATTATGCACCAGATCTCACTTTCTACACCTTCCTTCTCAGTAAGCACCACTAGACGAAGCTTCCAAGTCTGACAACCACTCTAGCTAACCGACAAGTGACCACCATCGTCGCTAGCCCATCCCCTACCACCGGCAACCTCCCTATCGGCGAAAATCGCGTTGGAGCTCCTCACGATGTGATTTTTTTTTCTGACCAACCAGAGCTTCTTCCGACCTCATTTCACCTCACCGACGACTCCTCTCAGCCACAGCAACACTGTTGACCACCTAGCAATGCTCACCAACTGCCAAATTGCTTAAATTTCTACAATTTTCCACTAGCCCAAGAAGGCACGAATCTAAAGCTCTAATTCACGATTTTAGTGCGTTTTTAATCCAATTAAACATAGGACTTCACTTTCTACATTGATTTCACACTTTTATTCCTCATTTGCACTAATCAATTTGGTCTAATTTGCTCATAATTGAAGAAACTCAATTCAGGTATTGTTCATCCGAAAAAAGCACTGTTCATGCAAGAAAGTGATGAAATTGAGCTCAATTCAGATTGTTTGCTTCAAATTGAGTTAGGATTACATTTTTAAGGTCAAATTTGCACATTTCTCCCTTAAAATCACAGATCAATTGTGAAATTTGGCTTTCAAATTGAAAAACTGCAATTTAGGGGTCTAGGGGTAGTTTGGAAATTTAGTGAAAATTGTGTTCTTAGAACTTCTTAAATTTTGTTACACATCTAGGGAGTGATTTAGAATTGTTTTTTGTTTAGAAATTTTAATTTGAATTTTAGAACAAAATTTGATTTTATAGTAATTTTCTAGATTTTTCATGAAGAAAAAGAAAGGAAATTAGAAGGAAAAATTAGAATGGCTTAATTGTATAACAATAAATATTGTTTGAGGTTAAATAAGAATTTTGGAATTTATTAGATAACCCTTAAGTGAAATTTGTATTATGGTAGATGTTAGAAATTTAATAAGTGCATAATAGAATAATTGAATATAATAATAATAATAATAATAAGGAAAATAAAATGAAATATAGGTTATAAGTATTTTAAAGTATTCTTTAAGTGACCCATAAATTTAATTTCCAAAATTTAGAAAAGAAAATAGTGAATTGGATAAAAATGAATAAGGGACAATTAATTATGTATGTGATAGAATTAAAATAATTAAATTTATTTGTAAGGATTGAATGATAAGAGTATTTTATTTAATGTTTTAAGTGACTAGAAAATTGTAACAAAAAAATTATAATCAAGGATAGAAGGAGGTTGGTATATTCCTCTCAAGTGAGTAGATAATCCTAATTATGCAAAATATTATTCTGAATTTTAAATTTTAAATTATTAGAAATATTGAAATATGAATTCTGAAGTGGTACAATTTTGAAATTTTTGATATCTATACATAGATATTTATTTATTTTTAAATATTGGGAATGTGTCCAAAACATAACCTTATAGCTAACGGCAATTGACATTACGCGTAGTGCACTGTAATTGGTATTCTAATAAGGTTGGGTATAATATCCTTACTGCCATATTCTGTTTGAAACCTAAGGGCATTATGGTATTTACTCAGGGCCTATAGCCAAATGAGCATAAGTTCTAATCTGTCATCACTAGCCTTGAGCTAACTCTGTATTCTAAAATTATGACTAGTTCTGTAAGAAATTCCTAAATGCATTATGTTGATGATTATTATCTGTATGATATATAGTTTTAAATTTTGAAAGACGTACCACCATAAGTCTACCTTAATTTCTGCAATGTTAGAATTATTTGTTCACTGAATTTTCACTTACTCAATTATTTAATATTTTTCATATTTCAATGTTGATCCAGAATGTCCACCTTCAAAATTTTAATCTTGGTGACTAATTTTTTGATGAGTTTAGCCTACTGTTAGAGCTATGTCTTTCATTATTTTTATGATTTAGTTCAGTCGCTCTCTTGTATACAAGCTAAATGTGTAATGTATTACTATGATTTGTCAAAAAACGTATGTATGTAAAGTTATGAGATTTATGCTATTTAATATAAATTTATATATGTTCTGTCGTGATAAGAGTTCCAACGAATTCACGAGGATGAAGAACACCTCATCCCCATGCCGGTCATGTCCAACCAACTCAGGTCGTACTAGTCATTATATCTTAAGAGGTTGTTATTAGATTTTATTAAAGTAAAATACATTTTTGATCCTTTACTTATCACAAAATTGTTATTTTGGCCTTCATTCATTAAAATGCCCAAAATAGTTACTTACTTTTTTAAAAAAATATCAAATTTAGTATCTTAAAATGAAGGTTTATGATTTGATAAAATGACTAAATTTGGTTATTTTTTGAAACGTAAGGACTAAATGTGACACTTTCCAATAAGTGAGAGATTATTTTGTGCATTTTAATAAGTGGAGGACTAAAATAATAATTTTGTGATAAGTGAAGGACTAAAAATATATTCTTCTCGATTTTATAAAGTTCTTTTTTACTTTAATTTATATTATGAAATTAAGGTGTCATCATTAGTGTACATACAATTTTAAATATATTAGTACACTAAATTATAATATAATAACATATAATTGTGTGTTATAACACTTTAAATATATATTATTCATATCAATATATTGAAACTAAGATAAGCAACAGTTACAAAGGTTTAATGATAAAAACAACAACTATAAGTGTCAAGAGATCACGATGCATATATATATATATATATATAGAGGTAATAGGTTAGATCCTTATCCAGCTTATTTTATTGTTGAAGAAAATAACAAAAACCAAATTAAATTAAAAATATATGATCTAGATCTTTACAATAAATAAACCTTTTCAATAAATAAATTGAGATCCACTTGGTTTTTTTTTTTTGGGGATTTGAGAAGTTTGATCAGTTGTTTAAAAGGTTGGGAAACTCATCATAACTACTCCCGAACTAACGAAAGAAAACAAGTGAGTGCTTTGGTTGTGACCTTTAATCAAACCCATGATGACGATTCCAAAGCTCCAAATTATTTGAACTTTGAAAATAAAGTGCACTCTCAGATAAATATATATATATATATATATATATATATATATATATTCATTTATTTATAAAAGAAAGCTTAGAGCGGAAGAAAAAGACAAGACAAACACTTTTTAACGAAAAGAATCCTTGTAATTTGACACCCATAAGGAACCTCGATCAATTTAGTTAGAGTAGGTATGATGCCATGAGTTTTTAATGTTTCAATATTATATAATAATCATGTGGAAAGCATCATCATCATCAAGAAGTTAAATTAGGGTTTATGATCATCTCATTGCCATGTGGAACTCAATCTCCCAGAGAAGAAGGATAATGATATTTAAAGTGTTTGATAACCTAAATGCCTAACACTTTCATCACTTTAATTAGATTTGGAAACAGTTATTCTGGGTCACGTTGGTATAGTTTATAATTTGACAGTTTAACCAGAAACATATCTTATATTGTAAATCAAAGATCAAATGCTTGATGGGTATTCTTTCACAACCCAATTAGGGTTAATATATCTCTTTTATATATATATAAAGTAGGCTTTTTTAAACATATAGCTCTGCTTAACCGATAAAAATATTTCATAAATCAAATTCTTAGCTTTTCATATGATAATTTTTTATTTTTTTTGTACATGTATCAAAATTTTTTTAAAAGTACATAAATTTTACGTAGTCAACAAAAAAATAATAAAGTAATTAATTTGTACAAATTCTTCATAGTCAATAAAAAATAATAAAATAATTAATTAACTGCATTTTAAATCTAGAATTTTTTAAATTATGAGAATTTTTTAGAGTGAATAAAAAATTAATGAATTATTCTTCAAAGTCTAAAATTTTTTTAAAATAAACAAGAAGATTAATAAATTAATTAACTGTATTTTAAATTAAAAATTCTTTAAAGTTTGAATACATTTTTTGACTCAACAAAAACTAATTAATTAATTAATTAACTGTCTCTTAACTTTTTTAATAAAGAACTATAATTATATTTGACATGTCTAAAATTAAAATAAAAATAATAATATATGGTTGAATGTTTATGATAGTATACTTTCAATGAATCTATTATTGTCATTTCTCTCACCAATATCACAAAATCAACTTTATAAATTTTATATAATTTATTATATTTTTAATATTACAAATACTGTTAATTTAAAATACATTGACATATAATAAAACAAACTAATTTTTTTAAAAACTCATAGAGCGAGCAAATAAACTATTTCTTTTAAATCCTATCGAAATTCAATTAATTTGAACACTAAATTAAACTAGGATTCAAATAATTAACCTTTATGGGAAAGAGGCAATAATTGAGAAGAAGATGATGGTTAAGAATGGTTGATGATAATTGTTCATATGTCTCAGATATATTGAGGCATGCACATTTAGACCCACATATTGAAGTGAGCACTATTTTATTGGATTGAATTGGAGGCCCTACCAAATCCAATAACCATATTCATGCTGACTCAGATCTCAGCTACAAATGACCAAGCCAGTATGTGGCATTCTCATCTTTATAATTTATACCACCAAATTTTTAATTATATTTACTTTGGTCAAGTGAATAAACATTTTGAAGTTATTAATTTGTAGAGTAATATGTAAACATATCAAAAATTAATTCTATTTAAAAGTATACTTAATAGTTAAAGAAAAAAAAAAAAGAATTGCATGGTTTAACTTATTAAAAGAGAATTAGAAAAATTTTTGCAATTTTTGATTTTGCATGGGTAAGCCACAAATGAATGTGGCATGCTCATTTTTTATAGTATATATGAAATATTTAGATATATTTAATCATTAAACTATTGTTGAAAACTATTAAAATTAATCATATAATAATGTATATAAACTTATTATTATTTGATCCTTACATTAATTATGTTGACAAATACTAATGTAGAAATAAAAAAGAATTTCAAACATCATAGTAACTGAATGTTTTGATAATATTGATTTAGATTTTCTACCATTAATGCAACTAAAGTTTATGTGAAAATTATAACTGTGCATTGTTATAATTAACTAATTCTAACTATTAAATTCTTATTATAGATGAAATTGACGGTGTCAATTGTAATAAATTTATATTTTAAAACTAACGTATTCTTTATTAAAATACACATACACACGTATATATACATACATAAATATATATATATATATATATATACATACATATATATATATATATATATATTATTTATATAATAATGAATTTAAGAATATTGGAGATGGAGGGATGTGATATAGGGCTTTCATGTTAATGCAACCCTTCTGAGTCCCAAGAGAGGTTTTGACCTCAAAGTGCAACTTTGAAATGTTTGAATGGATGATGTCTGTGTTGGCTCATGGGCCCACCTATCTGTGCTGACGTGTCTATCTTATCATGATGCAACACTCACTTTTCCACTTGTCTTGCTGACGTGTCACCCTTTTCTCATCTTGTGTACACACAAGAGGAACAAGTGCAATAATATCTTATATATCTTGATTGCAAAAATTAATATTCTTATTTTTTTTATCAAAAAAATTAATATTCTCTGCTTGGTTCAAATCAAAAGCTCAATGAAGGCAATTAAAATTATAACAAAAATACATTATTTAATTGATATTATTATTGACATTCAAACGAATCATGTTTTCTTTAAGTGGACAATATGATGATAAATTATATAAAATTTTAATTTTTTTTATGAATATGTTATAATTATTTTTATTAATTGAGTTCCTAAAAGATTTTTTTTAAAATTATTTCAATACTCAATATTTTTTTAACTCTACAGAACATTTGTTTCTAAAAAAATCTGTATTATATCACTTTTAGTGCCTCTGAAATAATGAAATTAGAACAAAATTAGACCTTCGAGGACCAAAAAGAAATGCTGAGAGAGCAAACTGATAATAAATCACTTTTGAAGGACCAAAATACAATTTTATAATCTTCATAAATAATATTTTTTTTGGAAATAAAAATTCTTGTTCTTCACAATTATAAGTCTTTCTATCAAAGAATGTTAAAAAAGAAAGATGGCTCCAACCACTATAAAAAATAATAATAATATAATTCACTAAAGAGATAATAAAGGGTAATAGTGTAAGCAAGTCCACTCATATATTTTTTTTAATGTAGGGTACTTTCAAAACTTACAAAAAGATGAAACATATGCCACGTGCATTGGGATACAAAAAAAAAATTGGTCCAAATTTAATGTAAATGCCATGTGAAATTAGATTGAGAGGAATTATTAATAGAAAAAGTTAGGGCCAATGCATAAAGTCCAATCATAATGAATAATGGGCTACGAGACAAGGGCCCATTGAGGGGACCATATTTTAGCATACCTAAAAATTCACTAAATTTGGTTGTTAGGTACGTATGGATAAAAAAAAAATTAAAAATAAAAATAAAAATTAGTTCTTAAGTGTGAAAATATGCAAAGCCAAAAGAGGAAAATAAAGCAAAGACTGTGTTATCCAATTCAGCCTTTTTTTTTTCCCTAAGATAATATTTAGTTTAAATCATTTAAATTAATGAATTATCATACAGTCATATGAAATTCTAATATTATATATGAACTATATAAATAATACTAGTTCAAAAGCTTAATTTTTCTTGCATACATGGATATTTAATAACTATAAAAATTTAATCTATAGGTTCTATATTTACAGTTTGAATTTTGTAAATTTTAATACATTTACTTTTAATGCACACAAATATATATATATATAAAGGAGGGACCAAAAAGGTGAATTAAGAGGAAAAATATGAAAGGAGGATATATGCTTGTGGAAATATAGGACAAGATATAGAGTCCAGTAAATGATTCCATTGGCTCTTTCTTCATATTGATCTTTCTTTTTGTTATCTTCTTCAAATTATTTTGTGTTTCTTTATCTAAAGAGTGGAAAAGATTATTCCACATTTTTATTTTTTATTTTTGTCAAAGTAAAATAAAGTTTCCCTATGATAATTTATCATTAATTTTTTAAAAAAAAAAGTTTATCGACGAATGGATAATTTATTTGGCACGCAGTCTGAACCTTTGAATTTGCTATGAATTTAATATCTATTATCTTGCCCCTTTTCTGATTTGCTTTTTCACATCACAGACTTCATATATGACTCAAAGAAAAAAAAAAAAAAACGGAACTTTTACAATAATTAAGAATTTTATTGATATGAAAATGAATACAATTAATACCCATGCATGTATGCAACAAAACTTAATTTAAATTCAATATTTTTTAAGTATTAATTATATTTTTTCTAATACAATAAAATATATTAAATATATATATATATAATTATTTGTCATTAAATGTGGAATAATAAACATTAAAAAATTATGCAATGTTGAATCCATAATCACAGAGTAGAGCACAACGTGGTCATTACTTTACCCATTTTACAAAATAAGATATATTATTTTTTTAAGAGATACGAGTTATATTTTATTTTTATTTAAAATAATACAAAAAATATTTTTGAAATAAGAAATGACCAATTTTATTAAAAATATAATTTATTGTAAAATATTTTAACATTTCATTTATGACAATGATTATATTTATAAATATATATATTTTTTGTTGAAATTAAATAATATTAACTATTATCTTTTAATAATTTATGTTCTGAATTTTTTGTTTTTACTTATTATTCATTTTTTTAATGTTATTTTAGTTTCAGGAGAACAATATAATTTTTTTAAGAAAAAAGGATTATGTGTTTCAAACAATTCCAAAATTATCTTAAAAAAATTATAACTTAACAACCTTATTGATCTGCGAAACACCTTACAACTCTAAAATTCGTCCTAGTTATATCCAATTATCAGAACAGAACCCTAAGATTCTTCACCTTTATTGTTTAAATTTAATTTTATATATATATATATATATATATAACAGTTCTGAATCTCATTCCATTCAATCATTTCTACATTTTGGATCCTTACTTGCAGGGACGGAGCTACACGAGAGTGCCCCCACTCAAATTTTTTTCCTTATTTATATAGTATTAGGATATAATTTTATGAAACCCACTAAAACTATTGATTTTACATGATTGGGTCAATTTTTTATTTCTTGATATTTTAAGTTGAACCCACTAGATATTGAGTAATTATCCTTTAAAATGTTGTAAAAATTTTTGGAACGTTAATGGATAACATACCATTTATAATACTCTATAAATATACTATTTTTGCAAATTGACAATTATAAATTGTAATATTTTTTCATATAAACTTTTTTACTTTTTACAAAATACTCTTTTGAACTATTTATTAAACAATTATGGTTGACAACTAAAAATATAGTATATCTTGGTTATGTATTATATGAGTATTGAGTAAATACAAATATTATCGTAATATTTGGTAGTAAAGTTAATATTAATATAAAGAGCGATATTTGGTATAATCTCATTTAAATTTAAATTTATTTATAAATTTAAGAAGAGGTAAATCAAGATATTATTAATAAATTAATTTCATTTAGTTTAGGTCAAAATATACTTTTGATCCTTTAACTTTACTTTAAGCTTAACTTTTGTCTCTTAGCACAGTTGATTGACAATTTAGTCTCTTAACTTTATCTTAATCTCTTTTTCATACTTTAACATAATTTGGTTATTATTTAACCTATTAACTTTATCTTTTATTTCACTTTCATCTCTTACTTTGATTTTATCCCAATTTAGTATTCTAACACTGCCTTAAATCTCATTTTTATTCTTTTATTTCATTTTCTTTTAATTTAACTTTCATAAATCATTCATGTATTTTTGTCTTCATTCATTTTTTAATTTTTAATTTTTTATTTTTCTATTAATATGAATAAGCCTGAGTAATTTTTATTTGAAAGTTTAATTCTATATTTTATTATTTCACAAACTAAATTTATTAGTACTTGGTAGCTAAATTTAAATTATTTTTGGTTTTCCTCATTTTTGGGTTACTAGTCTGCTTTGAGCAATCTTAACTATTAATTCATTCAAAACTTAAATATTTAAATTTTTTAATTTGGTGGTGTTTAAAAAAAACATTTGAGTAGATTTTAAAAAGGGTCAAATTAAAATAAAATAATATTAAAGGATGAAAGTAATATCTAAAAAAAAGTTAAGGAATCAAATTGTAATCAAATAAATTTAATGAACAAAAATAAAACTTAAAATAAAATTAAATGATCAAATAGAAATTAAATAAAGTTAAAGAATAAACATGAAACATCCAAAAAAGTTAAAAGAAGAAATTAAAACTAAATAAAATTAAAGAATAATGGCAAAACTTTAAATAAGATTAAAGGACCAAAAAAATATATTTTTCTTTATTTTAATTCAAAAATTAAAAAGAAAGATTATTAAAAAATATAATATTAAAATATAATTTTTCAAAATAAAATATAAAATAAATTTTTTTGCCCTCGCTAGTCCAAGCTCCTGACTCTGCCCCTGCTTATTTGGCGCTTTCATCTCTGTCCATATTATATTTTCATATTTTCACACTGTCACTATGTCCCTTGAAGCTTTAAAATAATTACAGGTTCAAATCTATCCAAAACTCAAAAAATATTTTTCAAAATTTCACTATTTATCCACAATTAAATATTTAAATCAGAAACACCCCATGTCATCTGTAGGCATTTTGGCTCACAAAATTGCCATTTGTTAATCACGTGCAGAGCACATACTGTCCAATAATTAGCCCCAACAAAATCGCCATGTTACATGTTTAATATCCCCCATCTATTATTAATTATACTAGTACATTATTCCAATTTTTAAAGTTTTATTGAATTTATAAAAGAAATTATTTTTAAAATATACACAATTTTTTCTTATAATAAAATGTTGCCATAAATATTAGTTGAATTTAAAATGTTTTTGACGGAAATACCCTTTATTAACTTAAATATATATTTTAAATTTTAAAAAATTTAACATCAAAGTTATTTTAGTCAACAAATTTTTAAAAAAGTGTATAACCGTACAATTTTCCTTAAAAGCAAAAGAGATCCATGCAATTTACTTTGATATATATATATACTTAAAATACAAGTTAAGTTTAGTTTTGAAAAGTTTACTATCGAATTTGTTAAAATAAAAACATGATAAATAAATAATTTTCACTACTCATAACATTGCGTAATTGAATATTTCAGAGAAAATTTTCCACATGGTATATTTTCTGAAGATCTTAATTAATAAAAATGCTTCAAAATATTTACTTAAATCATTCCACATACAATAAATTTTTAGATTTAATTCAAATAAATATACTAATTAATTTGATCAAAAGTCAACAAATAAGCATAACAAAGATTAATTTTACTGAAAAGTAAACTTGACTCATTTTTATTATTCTTATATTTAATTTCATCATCTATCTATAATATTATTCTATAAACAAAATCTAGCTATCAACATTTTTTCAAAGAAAAAAAAAAAAGAAGATAATATGCATGTAGATGTCTGATATGAAGTACTACGTTTTTGTTTTTCTATGGACCAAATTGATCCCGAAGTTAATTTGATAATGAATGAAGGAGAGTTTATATGATTCAACCACACATATTAATTGTATTATGGTTGAGAAGCAAGTACATATATATGCATGAAAGCTGGCTTTGTATTGAAATCAACAAAACAGTAAAATTGGTCATAAAATGTGAGAGCAAAAGGCTAAGTTAGGGTCCACTCTTTTTGTAGTGAAAGCTATACACAACTTGCTCACAGCTAATCACCAACTCTATATATATATATATATATATATATATGCATTGAGTAGTTATTATTGCAGTTATAACTCCTCACCAAACCCTAGCTATTTATTAATACATGCATGTGAAACCCTTTTTTTCCATGTCCTAATAGTTTGAGAGGTTTAGTTCGGAGACTAAAAGTCATCAAAGGTTAAAGATAGGTTGGTCCTGAGAGATCTGAAGCTTGAAGTGTGTATATATATATATATATATAATATGGTTTAGGGCCACATTGAAATGGATGCAACAACCAAATAATAAAGATTAGTGGCAGTGGAAGACAGAGTATATATATATATCTGATTTCAGATGCCTTCATTGACTTTTCATACACATGCATGGTCCCATCTGGGAAATTTTTTTGAAATATTTGGTTTATAAGTCTAATATTAGTGTATAGTTAATTAATTAACCATTATATAGGTACGAATTTTTTTAATAAAATTCATATCTGGCATATATATATATATATATATATATATTATGTGCTTGTTCGTGGATATATCAGATCTGATGAGTTGAGTATTTTTCAATATTTGATGGATAGACGAGACATGATATTTATATGTTTGATGGATATATTTTTCTGAAAAAGAATTGTTAGTTGATATGTTTTTCAACGCTTTTTTTTTAAAAAAGAAATAGAAATGAAATCTGAATAAGAAATTAGTGGAAAAAGCAAAAGAACAACAACATTATCATGTGGTTTTGAGAAATATGATTGATGAAGAAGCTTCCCACTTGCAACACAGCAACTCACAATTGCTTGTCCCAGTCATGTCAGCTTCAAAATTCAAATCATATTTATATATACTAATAATTTTTTTGGTTCATATTATCCCCTGGTAATTAAAATGGAAAAACAAATAGAATCAAGATATATTAATATCTGACGTATTGATTTATGTTTCATCTAATTTTCTTTGAATTTTTGACCTTATTAGGTGAAAAGCAAGATAAATATTTCTGCCTTCCCATGATTCTAATTAAAGAATGAAACCAAACCCTCAAGCTTGTGAAAGAGATAAATGGTGCTAATTAAATAAGCCATTTTATTTTTATGCTTTTTATTATATTTAGCGAGTTCACCTAACATATTAGGCAATTTAATAGAGTCTCTCTATGAAATTGCCTTCTTGTAAGGGTGGAAACTGGAAAGGGACCTCTAAGCCTCCATCATTTTCAACGTGTAGAGAACATCATGAACGCTTCTCTTTCGTCATTATCAAAAAAAAGCTCGTCCTTTTTGCAATATTTAATTTAGCATAATATATATTCATGCACGCACCGTCTTAAAATAATATAAAAACCAAAGTTTAAAATTTTTTTTTTTTTAACAAAAGTTATGTATAAGCTATCGTAGGTCAATAGTAATTTTTTTAATTTTTCAAATCAAATACTTTTTTTTTTTTTAAGATTTTAGGACCCTCTTTCTGAATGAAGCATTAATTGTGTCCACTGTTAGTAAAATGTAAAAATTTTTCCCCACATATGAAATTTAGTTTCGAATCACATACGCTGCATATATAAATTAAATAAAATACTACTTTAGTTTCTTACTCAGTTAACTCTCAATTTAATTAATTTTTATTTTCAATTTGGTCCTTCAATTTGCTCCCATAATGCTTTCTTAAAAAATCAATTTTTTTTCTCCTGTTAAATGAGCTATTTCTTTAAAAATTTATAAGAATATAATACAAAATTGCATATTAAATAAATTAGAAGAATATTGAACCTACCCCTCTTTGAGATGTCCACATTCATTAAATTTTCATGGTTCAAATTTTGACAAATATCAAACACTTTTTAAAATTTGAACTGTGAAATTTTCATCTACCAATTCATATATTTTATAGAATTTACTTACATAAAAATTTTTAAATTCATCAAATCTATTTCCCTTAAAGACACATTGTGTGTTTGAATTTTGAGACGCAAAGAAAGCAAAAGCACATCCCTTTTGACTCTCCCACACTAATTAGGGTTACAATTGTGATGAGTGAGAGGCCATAATCGTACTCGTATTACCGATTTGTTATTGCTAGTTAGCTTGCTCCAACTTGCACCTAGCTTCATTCAAATGGTGGTCCAATAAGTTAGGGCACGTAATTCTTTAAAAAGAGAGAGAAGAAGAAGAAATTTTCAGATCATTCACACTGAATATTAATTCAAATTGTACTATGATATTTTCAAAATTCATATTATAACTTCAAGTATTAATTTCCTTCTTGTAAAGTAAATTTTGGTTTCAATATTTGTGGTACTTTCATATGTTGCAGTTTTATTCATTGACTTATTACAGTGTGGTAAATCTGTAAGAAGTGAGCCAGGGCATATAAATTCTTGGTATTTACACTTTACCTAATTGGAATGTAAAAATGTAAAGATTAATATTATCCATTACTCATTAAGAATGACAAAAGCTTCTTAAATTTAGAAATTTCTATAAATTTTAGGATTTAGGATTTAGTTTAAGGATTTTTTTTTTCATTTACGAAGAATAATGATAGGGTACAAATATATCGTAGTAAGAAATTAGAAAAGAAATTACCAAAATAATTGATTATGAGAATGAACAATATCTTGCAATCTATGCATAGAATAACTTTCTTTTATAAATAAATTTGATTAGTTTCCTTTATGTATTCAAAATTATGATAGTACCTTTTTCCTTCGAGCAAGGTTAAAATATGCTTTTTATTTTATTTTTGTTACATTAACTTTATATAATTTAGTTCATTAATTTTATTTTAGGTTTCACCTTCCTTGTTTAATTTTACTTTGTTATATTAAGATTTATTAACTTTATCTTAAATTTCATTTTATCTCTTAATTTTATTTCTTTCTAATATAGCCATTTATTTTATTTTAAATTTTACTTTTTTTTTCTTAATTTCATTATATTTTAATTTTCTCTTTTAACTTACAAATTCAGTCCGTTTATAAACATTACCAAGTTATTTGATAGAAAATTTTATGCGGCTTATTTGCCAGGAAATCTAACAAAAAAAATTGCTTATCAAACATTGTAATTTAACGGTCTTAAAGATATATATGAACAGTGTTTGAAAGTTAAAAACCAAATTGAGATAAAATAAAGTTATAAATGAAGTTGACTAAAATTGACTATACAAACTTGTATAATAAAATGTGTGTACCAAACACTTAATAAAAGAGAATTATATTATATAATTTTATACCATTCAATCTTATATATTACGCTATATAGAGAGCCTAATATTATTCTGAAATATTGAATCCAAATTAATAAAAAAAATAATTATCATTTCTCATCATGTGATTAAGTTCCTTCACTAAACGATATATAATTTTTTTCTTTTTACTCAATATATGGTCATAGCTAGAATTATGTGAAAATCTAACCAAAGCAAAGTACTAGTTTGCACTTTACTAATTTTCATATATTTCAAATAGAAAAAAATATTATTTTTGTCTGCTATATTTTTAATTTTTGTTTCATTTTGGTTCTTTATTAATTGAAAGTTTTAAAATATTTTTTATTTTTAAACTTTGTTTCATTTATTGCTTTATAAATTGAAAGTTTTAAAATAATTTTTTACTTTTGAACTTCATTTTATTTTAATCCTTTATAAATTGAAAGTCTCAAAATAATTCTCTATTTTTCAAGATTTAATTTAAAATAGTCCCTTTCTAAATAAAACTAATGATGATTATTTTGAGTTGAATATTAAAAAGTATATAACTGTTTTAATACTTAATTTCTGCAAGACCAAAATGAGATTATATTAAAAAGTAGAAGGCTATTTTAAGATTTTAAATTTGTTGGGGACCAAAATGAGTCTAAGTTGAAAGTATAGGACTAAAATAGTGTTTTTTTTTTTTTTCATTTCAAATATTTTAATTTTTATGAGAACGATATGCACAGTCTTAGAAAAGTAAATATATGTATAAATTATTGGGCATTAAGTTCTCACATTCCTATGACAAAAGTTATGTATACACGTAGAGTGATGACTATGGTTTTTGAAACATCATATTTCATAAATTATTAAATACTATTAAATAAAGAATAATATTTTGCATTTTTAATAAATTTATTATTATAATTAAGTTCATTAATTACAACATACAAAATTTTTTAATAAAATATTATTTAATATTTAATTATTCATTATATCATTATTAAAATTCATAATATTTTTGAGAATCACTTGTGTAAGTGGGATTTGAATTCTCCCCATTTCTTTTCATTCATTTTTGTATCAATTTCAAAGAAATATAAATATAAAGTATGACTCGCAATTCAAATGAGCTCCTTTGAAGGAGACTCCACTCACTTTATGTTTATTCCTTTCCCAAATTAACAAGAAATTAATGGAAAGAAATAAAGAGGATCCAAATCCTTGTACTTTTTAGAATTTTGAACCAAAAAAGTCTAAAATTGGTCTCCTATTTTTATATTTTAAGATAATTTAGTTTTTTTTATAAATTAACATGACAAATTAGTTTTTTACTATTTAAATTTGTATAAAATTAACACTTTTTTTTTAAATAATGAGAAACAAATATTACATAAAATAGAATTTTTGAAAGATTCATTTGTCATGATTAATTTATAACTAACTAAATTACCACAAAATATATATATATATATATATATATATAAAGAGATTTATTTCAATTTTAAATAGCCATAATCAAAGAAAAGATTTGAACACTGACACATATAAATACAGAAATTTAATACAAATCCCTTGTACTAAATTAACACGCAATAACTTGCTCTTTGTTTAATAAAAAAAAAAAACTTGCTCTTTGTATCATAAGTGTAAATAGACTAATTGCATGGTTAGATATTTGATATTTTAAACTAAATATATAAATAATATTTCTTGCAATATGTACGTGACAACAAATGACAATATATATAAATCATATTTTTTCTGTAATATATACATGACAACAAAGTTGTCGAAAAAAAAGGAAGCTATTTAGTTGATTTAGTATCTAATCCATAAAAAAATTATATGCAATTTTTTTTATATTTTTCTAATGTTATTTTTTAATTATAAGTATATAATTAATCAATTATACCATAATACGTATATGGTTATTGTAGATAATTATATTATCTTTAAATTAATTATACATTATTTTATATTAATAATATATTTATCACAATTTAAATAAAAAAATTACATATATAATTATATTCTTAGGTTTAAAAGGCCATGATGAGCAGTTGGGCACTACTGGAAGCTACTCGATCCCCTGCAAGATATGCGAGTTTGGAGCATACCAACACCTCATCACTTTCTAGGCTTTTTTTTTTTTTTTTTTAAATAATTTTTTTATTTATTGTAAGTAGGTGGCATCTTAGTCAATTTTTATATATTTAAGTTAATTTGATTAATATATATATATATATATATATTTAAACTTATGTCCGTATCTAATAGCTGAAAATTTTCTGTAATGTCATAAATTCGTTAATTGTGCTAGAATACTCATGAAAATCAATAATAATAATAATAATAAGTTTAATTCATTTTTTATTTATTATTAAGTTTTATTCCATAATATTTGTTTTTAAAAAGATTCAAATCCAAAATTACTCATAATGTGAATAACTCTATTATATATATATATATATATATATATATATATATATCCGAGCATTGCCTGTTGATCATAAAAACCAATAATAATAATAAAAAATTTAATTCATTTTTTAACTTGTTATTAAGTTTTATTCTATAATATTTGTTTTTAGAAAAATTTGAACCCAAAGTCATTCAAATGAGTGTAAATAACTCTACTCTATATATATATATATATATATATATATATATATATATATATATATATATATAGATATCCGTAAGGATGTTTCCCACGGATGATGTTACAATAATCAAAATGTTTGGATTTATTCTCTAATTAATAACCTTCTCAATTAATGAAAAGCAAATCTTATGCATCTCCATCATGGGCATTATTTTAATCTTCTAGGTTTCTTCAACATCTAACATTCTCTTGGCATTTTGGTCTCTTTCCCATTTACACACACTACAAAAATCCAATTTTCACAATCTAATAATTATACATATGTGCTTACAATAATTACATATTTTATACAGATAATTTAAATCTCGTCGGTTTCCATTTGAAAAATATTGATAAATTTAATATATTTGAATTCGATATAGCCCTTTATCATTTCTCCATGACATACCCTCTTCTCATAGATTTCCTTAATAAAACCAAAAAAAGACAAAAGTAACTTATTCCTTAAATTATTATTTTTATTTAAATTTAGAAACTGAAAATGAATAAGTATACAAGTTAGTTTTAAGAAAACACGTTATACACAATTTTTAATTAATAAAATTAATGAGACCTAATAATTCATAAATAAAACAATTATTTTAATCTTAAAAAAAAAAGATCAAATTGATGCACGGAGGTGAGAAGATAACGTAAGATTAGACTTACATATAATTCATTGTGTTTTTGTTATCAGATTTTTTTAATTAATATGTAATAATTATATGATTATCCAATAATAATAAATGAAAATTGTATAATTTAATTAAAAATTATATATTTATCTGACATAATATTATAAAAAAATTATATTTATTATATTTTAATTGAAAAATAATATAATAAAAATATAAAAACTGTATATATGAATTTTCCTATAAAATATGCATGACGAAGGGCATAATTGGGATTTAAATTATGATTAGCCAATAATAATACACAAAAAATATATAATTTAATTAAAAATTATACATTTATTTGCAATTAGCTAATTATTATATACATGCCATAATATTATAAAAAATTATATAAACATATATGATATCTTAATTAGAGAACAATGTGATGAAAATATAAAAAAATGTATATATGAAATTTCCTATATAATGTGTATTAAGAAGGGCATAATTGGGATTTAAATCATGATTATCTCCCTTAAATAAACTTGCCTTCTATTGGCAAACATCGAAGTGAAGGGAGGTGAGGTTGGTGTTGGCAATCATGCATCTTAGTGGGAGAGAAGAGCTTGAAGTACATGAAAGTAATTTTTTTTATTTTCTTTTGACAAAAAAAAAACAAAAAAGCATTTTTTTCTATTTTCTTTTATTTATTTTTTTATTGGTGGATTTGGAAGGTGCAACAGAAACGCAATCAAATAAATATTGCTCCTAGTTTACAAAGTACTCCCCTTATTGTTTCTTTCCTTCTTCTCTCTCTGTCCCTTTTTCCTCCCGCCAAGCAAACCATCAATAACCCCTTTTTCTATTTCTTAAAGTGATACGTTTCTTCCTCCTTTTTATCACTCATGTCACAGATAAGATTTATCAGATAAGATTAATATCGTACAAATTTAAAATATTATCAAAATCAAAGTAGTGTAAATTCTGTTTAAATCATGAAATAAGTTGGGCTGGGATTTTTAATTAACTTTTTTTATGAGTAGGTTAAATAGATTGATTTCTTTAATTCATCAATCTGAGTGAGTTAGTGCAAATATATCGAACTAATTTATTTTGATAATTCTATTAAATTGTATTGTTCTTAATACATAAAATTAATTAGAATGCATTTGTATGGAGAACAAATTTATATAAACTTGCTTATATATTTTTTATATTATTTTTTAATTATAACATAATAAGTATTTGATTGTCTAATAATATCATGATGTGCGTCTAATTATTGTAGATAATTATTTTATTTTTAAATTAAATTATATATTATTATTAATTAATTCAATACTTGTCAAATTTTGATTAAATAATTGCATAGCAAAAACATAAGAAAGGGCATATAAGTTCAGTCCTTTATATAGTGAGTTTCAAAAATATATATTTGTTTCAATTTACATTTCTTTCCAAATTTGGAATATCTCACTTTAGGCTTTTAAAGAAATTTTTGTCATCATGTTAAGCTTGCTAATAAGGTATAATTAACAGAAATAACTGGTATAGTCTAATATGAAATTACAGTAATTGTCAAATACTCAATTGTCTTTGAAATAGAATATATGTAAATTTTTAATTTTTTATTTATCAAATAATTCTTAATTTAATTTTTTTATTTTTAAATTGGTTGTTATTGATTTTCATTTTTAATTTGATCTCTCATTAATTTAATTTTCAATTTAATATCTCACTTAGTAGTCTATTCTTCAATTTAATCATTTATTTTTAACAATTTAAACTAAATATGTTATCATTTAAATTAGTAAAGAATCAAATTAAAAATATAAATAAATAAATAACCATATTAAAAATCAACTGATAAATAAAAAATTAAAATAATATTTTACTCATTTAAACTATGTTACCTCATAAAAACTAAAATTATGCAGTGTTGTGACTACTTTAAGGGTTATCATGCTTTGTCCTCACATGTTTAAAGATGGTTGATATTTAATGGTCATATTATTTTTTCTGTTTGGTCGTGTTACTCGTTTCATAATTATATGTTAACGAGTTTAATATGACAATGTTAAATACAAAATATTTGTTATAAAATAAAGATGAGACAATTAATTTGTAAGTGATAAAATTGAAAAATAATGTTTAAATACAACATATTAATGGCTCAATTTTATCATTAATTTATTATTAATATCTTGCAAAAGGACATTTATTGCACAACTATGAATGTCTAGCTCTAATTTTTCTCCTTTTTCATTTTAATCATTATAGTCACAGCTGTATATGGGCGTGCAATTGTACAAAGTAATTACTGCAACATTATAAAAAATTTAAAAATAAAAATATGACTTTTTTTTCCAACCCAAAAACTAAGATCGTAAATAACATATCTTGTGGATTAAAAAAAATTAAAAAATACTAAATTAATATCTTGTTTTTATAATTTATGACAATTTAGTCCCTAATAAATATATTATAACAAATTAGTATTTTGGAATTTATATTTTATGCAATATCAAATTTTTATTAATATAAATGAAAACTTAATTTTATATAAATTTAAATTTTTAAAGAATTAAACTATTACAATATATAAAAATGAAAGACCGATTTTATATGATTTTTAAAAAAAAAATCTTAGTGGTGAGTATTTTTTAAATATAAATATAAACAAATCAGCCTATCTATCGTTTTAGAAGTCACCAAAAAAAAAAAAAACTGTTTTGTTAGCCAATCTTCCTTCCATAGAATAAAAAAAAAAATCTTTTTCGATAATAATAATGAATAGCAAGAAAAAGGTATTGAGGTTTGAACACTTTGAAAAAAAAAAAAAAGCAAAAAGAAAAAATTAAAAAACCCGTCACAAATGTATTAGTCAAGCAGCAACCAAAGATTTAAATTTAAAAGAAAGCACTAATGTAAAATTGGTAACATGTATCGTTTTTCCCGAGCTAATGCTGCACGTGAATTTAACTTTTCATTATTAGAAAAATTACGAAAACAATATAAATTTAAAACATTTTTTTTTATAAAAAATATTAACATTTTTAATTTTTTTTACAAAATCTACATTAATTTTTTTTATTCTAAAAGATCCTATCATGAAATCCCGAAAGTACATAATAAAAGGATCTCATAATTCCAAAATATGGTCTTTGAAAGTAAAATAAATTTGGACCTTAAATCCTCTAAAATATATTTAAAATCTTCATGATAAATATTTTAAATCCACCGGAGATAACTGTAATTTTCTACTCATTATTTCTTTTTTTGGTAATTTGCCTATTGTAATTTGTACTTATAAAATCTTTGCATTGTTTACATTTGACAATACAGTCAAGTCACGTGAACTTGGACCCTGTATTTAGAGCTTAGACCACACATGAAATAAATAATTAAATAATGTTAATATGATATAATTTGTATTCATCATATTATTATATAGACTTAAAAACTTGGGTTGAAATAATTATCGAGTTAACCATATATAACATATAAATTGTTAATTTTTCATATATGTATATATATTATTAATTTAGCTAAATAAATTAATTTATTTTTTACAAAAATAATCATGAATTTTGCAGCGCTTACTGTCGCCGCCTTTGCCCTGGGGGCCTGAAACAGCAAAGGACTAGAGAGTTTCAAAATTCACATGAGAGTGAGTGTTACCCGCCACATCTGCGCGTGGAGTTGCAAATTGGTTGAAGTGAACATTAAGATTTCTTCGGCCTATGAAGTAGGAACCGGCCGTATTGGGATTGGGTGGAGAATCTTTGTGTCGTTTTGAAACAAAGTGAATAAAAGCATTCGCAATTTTACTGTCATCCATACATAACCATATTTAAATTTCTTCTTTTATTTGTCTACATAAAATAATCAAAAATATTATTTTGAAAAATTAGAAGAGTGGTTTAATTTATTTTTATTAATTGTAATGATAAAAAAAATAGATTTAATTGTAATGATAAAAAATAAAATATTAATGAAATAATATATTTATTGGATGGCTCGCTGGCAATTTAGGTAAAGGATAAGAAACATAAGAGGGTGTATTTTAATTTAACTCATATAAAATGTAAATTATCTTTAATAGTTAAAAAAATAAAGAAAAATGAGAAAATTAAAAAGCCATTGGATGGCGCTCCGCGTCAGTTGAAGCAAAGGACAAGGAGTGGGTCCCACTCTCTTTCCGAACTCCACAATGCCTTCTCTCCTCAGTGTTTAAAAGCAGCTGCAAAGCACCTTCATTTTTGCAAAATCTATCTCTTTCGAAAGTGATTAAAATCAAAACACTCTCCTCTCCCTCTCTGAAAAACTCTAAGCTCTTTGTTTGTTCTCTTTCACTTTCCTGTTCCAGCTATCTCTTCAATATCATTCTGCAAACGAAAAGAGAGGAAAGAAAATAAGGGAAAGGCCAGATTATTCATTCTTCTTGTATCTCTCGCTCTAGGCATTGAAGCATAGAATAAAGTGCAAGGGGAAGGCCATTGCTTTACCAAGCTGAGGGAGAACAAAGTTATTATAATTCATGGTACTCATGGGCTTCTTAAAGCTCATTGTAATGTGGAATGTGGTGATTCTGGTAGCAAGTTCACTGTTTGGTTCTGCTAGAGGCTCTGTATCTTATGACCATAAAGCCATCACCATTAATGGGCAAAGAAGGATTCTTCTCTCTGGATCCATTCATTACCCAAGAAGCACCCCTGAGGTATTACACTATTACTCTGAAATGTGCTTTATGAATCTCTTCGGTTCTTGATAATTTCGGGCTCGCATGTAGTTCCCTCTTTGTTTTCATCAAATGGGTACCTCAAAGCTTCTATCTTTTTTTGGCTTCAGATGTGGCCGGATCTTATTCAGAAGGCTAAGGAAGGAGGTTTGGATGTTATTCAGACTTACGTTTTCTGGAATGGTCATGAACCTTCACCTGGCAAAGTAATCAATGATTGCAACTACTTTTGCTTGCAGTGTTTAACAGTGCATTTTTATGTGGGATTAGCAATAAATAATTTATTTCCTTTTTTTTTTTTTTGCAGTATTATTTTGAGGGTAACTATGATCTGGTGAAGTTCATAAAGCTGGTGCAGCAAGCAGGCCTTTATGTTCATCTGAGGATTGGCCCTTATGTCTGTGCTGAGTGGAATTTTGGGTAACGAAAACTCTGATTTTTTTTCAGAAAAAAAATGTCATTTCTTGTCTGAACTATAAATATCTAAACAGAATCAACTTGATCTATTTGTAGGGGTTTCCCTGTTTGGCTGAAGTACATTCCAGGTATCAACTTCAGAACAAACAATGGGCCTTTCAAGGTATTGACAACTTTCGTTTCTAAACTTTAAGAATCGCTAAGAAAAAATTCTCTACTTTTTCCTCTTTCAGTGATTTGATTACCTTCTAATCAATTATTTTAAATTTTTACATTGCCACGATGAAGTTCCAAATGCAAAAATTCACAAACAAGATCGTCAATATGATGAAAGCAGAAAGGTTATTTGAGACTCAGGGTGGTCCAATAATTCTTTCCCAGGTAGACTGAACACTCTATTAGCCCTTTGCTTAATCCAATCACTTACTTTAGAATTTCTTGTAATTCTAATTCCTGGAGAAAAAGAAAGAAGTGTACTGAGAGTACCATTGTTTTCTATACAGATTGAAAATGAATATGGACCAATGGAATATGAAATTGGTGCCCCTGGTAAAGCCTATACTCAATGGGCAGCTCAGATGGCTGTAGGACTTCGTACAGGGGTTCCATGGGTCATGTGCAAGCAAGATGATGCTCCAGATCCTGTTGTAAGTGCAGCTCAACTGTTTCTTCCTTAGAAAGCCTTTTTTACCGTTTTGTTGACCCAAAACAAGGTTGTATTTGCATGTAAATTCAATTGTTGCTGATCTTGTTGTGTTGTCTCCCACTGAGGTTCATACTTGAAGCTATAATTCCCAAGTTTTTTAGCTTCTAATTTCAATATAAATTTTCACAGATTAACACTTGCAACGGCTTTTATTGTGATTATTTCTCTCCAAATAAGGCCTATAAACCAAAGATGTGGACAGAAGCTTGGACTGGCTGGTATAATAAACTTGTTCCTCGTATTTGTCTTATTATTATTTTCTTCTCAAGTTTCACTGAGAATAAGAAACACACAAGCCAGAGAAGTAACCTATATGCTCGTAGTCTTAATTCTTCTGTTATGCTTGCAGGTATACTGAGTTTGGAGGTGCAGTTCCACATCGACCTGCTGAAGACTTGGCATTTTCAGTTGCAAGGTTTATAGAGAAAGGGGGATCATTTGTTAACTATTACATGGTAACTTCATTATCCTATGAACTCAATAAGCGGGTGGAAATACACACACACACACATATATATATATATATATTTTATCACTGAACTAAGTCCCTTGGTTTATTTTGCATATTCCAGTACCATGGAGGAACAAATTTTGGTCGAACTGCTGGTGGTCCATTCATTGCTACAAGCTATGATTATGATGCACCTATTGATGAATATGGTATGCACAAAGGATTTCACACCCTAACCCTAATATGACCCGGAAGCACTGATGCGTGTTACATTTTTTTATGCTTTCACTTTAGGAGTGACAAGGAATAGAGCATAATTCTGTGATATGGTTCGTACAATTTCTGTTGTCACCTGCAGCTGTCTGTAAGGCATACTACAGTAAAATATTGTGCTGTCGGAATCAACGTTAATGAATAATTTAGATTAGTTTTGATTCAGTTTTTAATTTTGTTGTGACCCTTGGGAATAATTAATGTGCTCTGTACATTCCATGGTATTATGTATCGCGCGAAAATGTTATTTTTATTATAATAAGTAGGAGCTGAACCCATTTGTTGATGTGTGACAGTAAAAAAATTTAGTATTGACAAAAAGATGACTGTCATCAACCACTATTTGAGTTTGTCTATTTGTGTAACAAGTATAATGACTATAATTGACTATTCTGCTTGTTGAATATCCCACATATATAGTTGACTCTTTTCCTTGTCTGGTCCGTTTATTTTCTTATATATGCATACACCCAAGTAAACTTAAACTCGTCAAAATTTATATCAGCTTATTTATCTTTCTTGCATATAGTATGGCTAAAAGACAAAAATTGAGTACCTTTTTCTTCTATGCAGGACTGCTCAGACAGCCAAAGTGGGGCCATCTGAAGGATTTACACCGAGCAATAAAACTCTGTGAACCTGCTTTAGTATCTGGAGATCCTAGTGTTTCACGCCTTGGAAACTATCAAGAGGTAGATTGACTTGATTCAGCTATTTTAGAATCATCAATCCTATAAAAAAATAATACTTAATAACTAAAATAAGTTTCTAACTTTCATCATCATTGTCCAGGCTCATGTCTTCAAATCAAAATCAGGAGCTTGCGCTGCATTCCTTGCAAACCATAACCCAAGATCTTTTGCAACAGTGTCATTTGGAAATATGCACTACAACTTGCCTCCTTGGTCTATTAGCATTCTTCCTGATTGCAAGCATACTGTTTATAACACTGCAAGGGTGAGGAAAAAAAAAATTAATGACTTTTTATCTCGAATGATTAGCTATTTAATTATAATAGAGATATTAATCACATAACAGTTAGACCAACTGACCAAGTATATACAATTTTTGTGGATTGAATAATATTCAGTTGATAGTTATTGGTTTGATATATGCAGTTTTTATTCTCTACAAAGTTTTCCATTTATACAAAAGGAAAATGATGAGCAATTTTTAGTTTCATATTTACAACCGAATGCTCTTACATGGCTAAATTTTCATTTACAAATGAAGAAAAAAGTTTTCTTTTCCAACAATTCTCCAGTAGTGAATTTTGGCTAATGAAAGGTAAAATATCTTTGTGCAGGTTGGTTCCCAGACTGCACTGATGAAGATGACTCGTGTTCCTATACATGGAGGACTTTCTTGGCAAGCGTTCAATGAAGAGACAGCCTCTACTGATGATAGCACCTTCACCATGACTGGCCTGTTGGAGCAGATTAATACAACCAGAGATGCCTCTGATTACTTGTGGTATTCCACGGAGTGAGTAACATATAACTCTGTTCGCCTTTTATTTTCCATGCAATATTTGGCTAGACACTTAATTGATAAAGCTTATTATTCATTTGGTTTCCCGCCTCTGATACTTGTTTTCTTCGTTTTCTTCTCAGTGTTGTGATTAATTCCAACGAAGGTTTTTTGAGGAATGGAAAGGATCCTGTTCTTACAGTCTTATCTGCTGGACATGCTTTGCATGTTTTTGTCAATGGTCAACTGGCAGGTGAGCAGCATAATTTTGATTTACAAAATCACAACACTTTAATCATTTTTTGAACAATCCCAAGGACTTAAAAACTATTCCAAGGATTTTTTTGAAATGACTTAAAACAGTGGATATATGCTTTGAGAATTAGAACATTGTATGGTCTCCATCATTTTTTCAGTATTTGGTCGAGTGATCTATATCATGCTTGGTGAATGCCCTTGATTAAGTTCTTTTTCCTTGACCTTGCTTTTAAAAAATTTGCTTGCCCACAATTATATTGGAAGCTTATAATTGTTTTATTGAGCGTATTACTCTCATTCTCATGGTCAGGAACTACATATGGAAGCTTAGAATTCCCCAAACTGACATTTAGTGAGAGTGTGAAGCTCAGAGGTGGTGTCAACAAAATCTCCCTTCTTAGTGTTGCAGTTGGACTCCCGGTTTGTTTCTCTCTCTCTCTGACACACCATACAATGAAGAATATAACTACAAACTATTCTGATTGTCCAGTATTTTAACTAAGTTATGAACCTGACTATATTACTCTCCTGCTTTCTATCATTGACAAACAGAATGTTGGTCCACATTTTGAAACATGGAATGCTGGTGTTCTTGGCCCAATATCATTAAAGGGCCTCAACGAGGGGACAAGAGACTTATCATGGCAGAAATGGTCTTACAAGGTTCTTCTTGAAACATTGCTGTGCTTTCTCTTTCTTATTGCTTGATTTTTCTTGAGACTCATTTGAATATATGCTTCTTTTAGGTTGGTCTTAAAGGTGAAGCCTTAAGTCTTCATTCTCTCAGCAGAAGTTCCTCAGTTGAGTGGATTCAGGGGTCTTTAGTTATGCGAAGGCAGCCATTGACTTGGTATAAAGTGAGTACCACACATCCTCAAGCTTTGGCTTTGCCTAAGATTTTGATTATCTTGATCTGTTCTTCACTTCTTAATGTGCACTCTTTTGTTACTATAATAATTAGTCACTTTCTAGTAATCGTAATAGAAAGATGTGTGTATATGGAAAAATGGTTATCATGCAAGAGTAAGTTGAAAGACTGAACTTAACAGCCTTTTAATATTATTACAGACAACTTTTGATGCCCCACTTGGAGTTGCACCATTGGCTTTAGACATGAGTAGCATGGGCAAAGGTCAAATTTGGATAAATGGACAGAGCCTCGGTCGCTACTGGCCTGCTTATAAAGCCTCTGGAACTTGTGGTTATTGTGATTATACTGGAACTTATAATGAGAAGAAATGCAGAAGCAACTGTGGCCAGGCTTCTCAAAGATGGTGAGAAACAAACAAATTTCACTAAAAGTTAAATTATTATTGTGTTAATCCTTGCAATTTAAAAATGTATAGTCTTGTACTTGCTGTTAAAATTCCATTCATATGCATTTATTATACTCTGTTGAAATGAAACTGAGGACCAAATGAGTAATTTAACCATTCAATTATATGCTGGTGAGTAACTACTAGCCAAACTTAAGACTGAATTCTGAATGCTGATTTCAGGTATCATGTTCCTCATTCATGGCTGAAGCCAACTGGAAACTTATTAGTTGTGTTTGAAGAGATGGGTGGAGACCCCAATGGGATCTTTTTGGTTAGAAGGGATATAGATAGAGCATGTGCTGATATTTATGAGTGGCAGCCTAACCTCAGAAGCTATCAGTTGCAAGCTTCTGGTAAATCTAGCAGACCAGTGAGACCAAAAGCACATTTGTCATGTGGCCCTGGCCAGAAAATCTCTTCCATCAAATTTGCTAGCTTTGGTACTCCAGTTGGGTCTTGTGGAAACTTCCGCGAGGGAAGCTGCCATGCACACAAGTCATATGATGCCTTTCAAAGGGTATATAATTCTTCTTCACTCTGTCTTTTTAGTATATGTCTGGATGTGCTCTCAATTTCCACTTAATTTAAAATTGCTTTTTATAAAGAAAATCTGTTTTTCGTAGTACTGTACAAAGAAGCAGTTTGTAGTTGGCCATATCATCTGATAAGCACTTCTACCAATGTCATTAGTGTATGGCCAATAATTCATGATAGCACTTTTTATTGTCCAAATCTGCTTTGAAGGGGGGGCTCCAATTTCCTGCTAGCTGCTTCTCTCTCTCAGTAGGGATATGGAACATTAGACTGTGCTCTCAGTTTTTTGTTTTAGCCAAACATATATAGACTAAAATGAGAACCTTTTCTAAGAAGAGAAGCAGCTTTTTCTTTGAAGTTTCAATAGCTAGGCCAAGGAGGTAAAACAGTAGGCAAATGGAAAATTAGATTTTGCTATCAGTTTTTTTGTTGGGTAAAATATTTCTTTAGTCCTTCACTTATCACAAAATTGCCATTTTGGCTTCTCACTCATTGAAACTTCCAAAATGGTCCTCTATTCATTGAAAAATGTCACACTTTGTCTCCCACTTCTCAATAAAAAAATCAAATTTAATCCATTGAATTTAGGGTTTAGAATTTGGTAAATTTGATAATTTTCTGAAAAGTGGAGGACCAAGTGTAATATTTTTCAATGAATAAGAGATCATTTTGGACATTAGGAGCTAAAATAGTAATTTTATGATAAGTGGGGACCAAAAGGGTATTTTTCCCGTTTTTAGTTTTAGCCAAACATATATAGACTGAAATGAGAACCTTTTCTAAGAAGATAAGCAGCTTTTTCTTTCAATAGCTAGGCCAAGGAGGTAAAACAGTGATTGAGAAACACAAATTATTAGGGCCTTGTTCACCGTATCTTATAACTTCAATTTGCATGCCATGTGATCCTTTTATGTTCGTGGTCCCTTAAACTTCTCTTTTAAAACCGTACTTGTTTCATTATTCAATATTGAATTTGGTGTTGCAGAATTGTGTTGGGCAGAACTCGTGCACAGTAACTGTATCACCTGCAAATTTTGGAGGAGATCCATGTCCAAATGTGATGAAGAAACTCTCAGTGGAGGTCATTTGCACCTGATGATGATCATTCTCAACATCAGCCCAAAAAAATAAAAAATGGTATAAGGTTTCAGATTGATTACTACTATTATTTTTTTCACAATTCATACATCATTTCGGGTCGACTAAGTCTGCTACTACACTCCTTGATCACCCAGAAGCATTAATTAATTTGGCTTCATTAAGGTGAAGTTGCAGAACAAACACAACACACCTTAGTTGAAAAGCCTCTAGAGAGATTGCTGATGAGATGATTGTGGATTTGTGTACATATTGCTGGTATTCTATTCTGCCTATCATACAAAAGCTTGAGAAGTGAAGTGAAGAAGGGTTGCTGCTAGATGCACATTGAGACGATAGTAACAGAGTCCATGTGCAAATGTTTTCTTTTTTTTTGGATATTATTTCAGTGTTGAAGCTTCTGGCTTCCTGTTATAAATTTGTTTTCCATTGTAATCTCCCTGAGAGCAATTTAGTTGCTTTCTTATTGTATGAAACTTCCCATGATAATAATATCAGGCACATCATTTTCATATGGGTGTTTTTTTGGTTTCTCCTGGATGAAACTAGGTAGAAATTATAGAATACTGAAGCTAAAAGTGGTTCAATTGCTTTTACAGCATTTGTGGGTGAAAAATTCTTCGGTAGGTGCGGCTTACAACAAGTATGTCAGACATTTTCAATAATACTTATTTCTGAGATAATTATATGATTGAATTAGGAGTTTGAAACCTCTAAAGTGTGACTATAGCAGAGAGATAAACAGAAAAGAGAGTGCGTAAAAAGAAAAGAGAAGAATTGGACCCTGCTCACTTTGGTTATACATAATTTTGTATTACTGTAATTTATATTAGAAAAGTCTTATTTGAAAATTATTTTTTCCATATTCATAGTACATTCTAAAGGAATAAAAAGTTTCATATCTTAGTATGAGATAAATAAATAAATCAATAATAATTAAAATTGTACTTATCTGATGAAGCACCCAGTGCAAACATAATAATTCAAGTAGAGAAAACAGTCTGCTTTGCCTAGATTTTTTGTACATTAAATTGTGAGTCACACATGGAGGAGTTTTTTTTTAATAGACCAAAAGGTATTGTGATGAGTCATGTGAAAAGTTACTTCATGTTTAGAGTATTTATTTATATTTAATAAATAAAATATTCAAATTATTTAAAACGGTAACTGTTTACTTCTTCTCAATTGCTTAGATTTTATGCTTATATGATATTCTTCTTATCCTCTCAATTAGTAATACGATAGGATAATTATTAACAAGACTTAGGTTGCAGGTGGGATACTCTACCTAATGGGCTTGCGGGTAATTTAATTTATCACTAATTACCCACAAATAACTTGGATCCAATCCATTTCAGGTTTATATATATATAATTTTAATTGCTTAATTAATTGATTAACCTAATGAATTGTCCTAATAATAAATTAATGTTAATTCACAGTATTTTAATTTATTTCATAAAATTAATTCAACAATTTTCTACTTGGATGGAATAGTAGATTATTAGACAACTAGTTAAACAAATATCAATCAAAATTAAGCAACTAAAATATACATAAAAACCATACATAATTTAGAAATAAAACATCAAAATATCATTGAATTTGATAGGTAAACAAATAATATTAATATAATTAAAATATAATATCATTGAATCCAATAAGGAAATAAATGATATAATTATAACGTGATGTCAATATCTATATTGAATGGATATTTAAGATGTCAAATTACATCACAAAAGCTCCTTAAGAACTCAACTCATACTCCCATTAGACTAAGGCAACATCAAAGATTGAACAAGACCTATATGAGCTCCTATGAGTGGCTTTTGGTCATCTAGGTCGCAAACAAATGTTCACTAAGGATGTGAACCACATGAGTTTGATATAAAGAGAAAATTTGAAAATGAAATGATGAATCAATAACATCAAATCTGATAGGGAAAACAATGCTATAAATGCCAGTAAAGTTTCAATTCCGAATTATATCCAAAATTTTGGCACAACTAATAACATTGAATACGATAGGGAATAAAATATTATAGATGCCAAAATATCAATATGTCCCTTAAGAACACAATTTAGACTCCCACTAAATCAAGACATCAAAATTTAAAAAAAAAATACCTAAGAGTAATAAGTTTTCAAAACTCTAATAGGTAAATTTTTTGTAAACGGATCATCCAAATGTTTAATATGAGTATGAGATTCATTAATCTTCTCTCTTTAACGAATAGGAACTGAGAATCAAAATATTTAATGCAATAAAATTCTTGTGATTTTAAGAAAAGCCTATAACAAAGTAATTATTGCAATAAAAGTGGTAAAGACTCAAAATATGTGCACAACAAAAGTTCATTCCTTTAACCACATTCCTTGACAAATGGCCATCACAAAACGAGTGAGACACTTTTCACTCATATATATATGAGGTATTTGTAAGTGTCCAATTAACACTTCTTAAATAGCTCCTCCAAGCATCATAAAATGCATGCAAAAGTTGAGGTAGTTGTAAGTGTTTATATGATACTTTTAAATGAAACAACTCATCCAAAACATCATGTAAATGTATACGCAAGTTAAGCCAGCTTCAAATGTCTACTTAAGCATGCACCAAGCTGCTAACAAAGGAAGCAAATGAAAATTTCTTTCCATCTTAGTCTTTTCTTTGTTGCATTAATGACCTAATAAGTTTAAATAACCTCTTTGTCACCTATCTGAATAGAAGTACCACAAAAGGAACAAAAGTGTATTTTGAATTCTATGAGCACTCAATCAATAAGAGTTTCTTGAGATAAATTGAAAGATGAGAGCCCTATCATAATGAAATTAAATTCCAAGAATATAAGAGGTCTTACTCACATTTATCACATTAGGTTAACATTATGGGGTTAACATCACAGAGGTTGATGTCACTTCAAGCTAATAGTATGTCATTTAACATATATTATGAAAATAAAACTGTGATTGCATATAACCTTGTTAAACTTGAGATAATATTTCCCAAAAGTTGTTTCAACTCAAGACTAATCATTCAATTTGCACATCAAGTGCTCAATCCATGATAAAACCATTCACTGAGCTTTGTCGATCTCTCATAAAAGTCCAATTAACTTCATAATTATTCCAAGAGTGTCCTTTAATGGACACTAACAAAAAGTTAGGAGCAATCAATTCCTTTTATCTTAATACAATCACCATAATCATATTGCACTTAAAACTTTTTTTAATTGTTGAAATAATTTTTAAAATATTGTAGATTAACATTAATTTATTATTAGTTCAATTTACTGGGTTAATTAATTAAGTAACTAATTTTGATATAAACCAAGAATGGATTGGGTCTGAGCTAATTGTGAATAATCAGTGATATGATAGATTATCCACAAGCCTATTTGGTAAACTCTCCAACCTATAACCCAAATTTTGTCAATAATTATCTTATCATATTACTGACTGAGAGGAAAAGAGGAGAATATTCTATAAACATATCTAATTTTAAAATATGAATAATTAAGAGGTGAGAAGTTCCCATTTCAAAATAATTTGAATATATATATATATATATATATAAGTACTCTAAATATGCAATAACTTGCCACATTCTTAGGACTCACTACAAAACTCCTTTTGCTTATTTTTATTTATCCTCTATGACTCTCATTCTTTTGTTGACGTATAAAAGAAAAGGTTTTGGGCAAAGTAAATTGTTATCTTTACTACAAAATTTATGGCTGTAATGAAGATCTACATTCCAAATAAGTTTTCTATCTCATTGATTATTTATTTATGTTCATTATAATCTCTCAAATTTTTTCAATCAATTAATTATTTTGGGTATGAGAGGAGGATCGAACTATTGACTTTAACCAAGTCATCACCTACCCACCCATTGACCTGAGCCTCAATCACCTAACAAAAGTCCTTTAATGGATACTAACAAAAGGTTTAGTAACAATCAATTCCTTTTATCTTAATACAATCACCATAATCATATTAGGCTTAAAACTTTTTTTTTTTTTAACACTAAACACTCTTTCAAATCAAGTGTTGTTAAATTAGGAAAGGTCATGACCTTTCTCAAACCTTAACAAGTTGTCTAAACTATCTCTAAGTGGCCTTCAAATATTCCATTGTTGTTCCTATTAATGCCTTCTCACACTCTCACTCACACATTTAAATTTAGGTGGTGTTGCAACTACAGAAAGGCTTTCCAAGATAGTGGAATTGTTGCTAAGTGTAATAGGTGTATCTATCTCAAGTCCAGGGCCATCAGTGTTGCTAAAACAAATTTTAGGGACTTTCTCAAATTATGATAGTTTGTCCCACTAAGATTTTTCACTGCTAATGGTTACTATTAATAAGAACTGAAGTAATGAAATTAAGAAATATGTATTATGTGTTTGCACATAATTATAAAACAAAGTTTCTTCCAAAAGGCTTAACTTATTCAACTATATCAATAAGGTTGTTTATTATAATCTCATCTAAAGGTCTCGGATTATAATAAACCAAAAAAACTCATTATTCATTAAAAAAGGTCATACAACCAAATGTCTCTAATATCTCCATACAATATGGTACAAGAAATATTATGACATCAATTCAACTAAACCTCAATAATATTAAAATTTTCGGTGTTACATCAATAGGGTATATCCACTGCCAATGCAATTTACCAAGCAATAATTATACAATATTAATTTGATATGGATGCCTTAATTAAATTAACCAACAAACATCTGTACAATTGTTTCCACGATAGGTGAGCTCACAATTGCAAGGTGCCAATTTTTCATGTGGTCTTCACAATAAGTAAAATCATTTAATCATGCCTAAGAGTAAGGAAAAGCCAACATTTTGGATTTTATGTTACTTCAAATAATGCATGATTGACTGTTAAGAATATAAAACTAATCATGCTTTTCATATATAATTTTACTTAAATTAGAAAATATCCAAACAAACAATATTTGGCTTCGTATGACTACCACTCTTGAAGCTAATATTGGCTTCAAACAATCATAATTAGTTTTTTATATGAAGGCCAAAACAAGTTTTTCGAATTTAAAGGTCTCAAAGTTAATAAAAACAATAGAATTTGTGCTTAAAACTGGACTGAATAGCCTTTGGCAATTTATTAAGGCATTGGGCTCTTAATGAGCTTTCTATAATGGTATTATAAGCCCAAAAAATCCATTTGTGCTAAAAGTTATGCCTTTATAAATTTAGTATAATGCTAAAACCAATTCTTGTGTGAATTTAGTGAATTTAGTTATGGAAATTATTGTCCTATATGTTTAAAACATTTTAGGCAACATACTCATTCATTATGAATGATATGAATTATTATGGTTGAACAATTTAGCCAAATTGGCTGTTGGGATAGGACATATCCATTATTAATATAAATAAAACTCTCAGACCTTACTTAGCGACTAATTTTACCCTTAATAATTATTTATGGGTATATATCAATAATTATGTGTTATGAATCATACTTACTTTAATGTGAGGGGCCTCAAACTTGTTACCATCATGGCTAGGCTCATGATTGGTGGACACTTAACCACTAGGAGGAGTACCTTTATTATTCATAGATTAATTTTACAATACAAAATAGGAATGAAATTAACTAATTATGCAAAATAAATTCATTTTAATTTATTCAAACATCATCAGGGAAAGTGAACTCAATATTCTGTTCCTCACTATGTCTAGTCAATGCAAAAAATTTCTCAAGTTAAAACAACTCAATTACATATTATTTTAAGGCCCTAAATCTTCAAGAAATTTTAAAATTCCTATTTCCAAGGCTTAAAAAATTATGAAAAAATCACCAAAAAATAGAAAAGGGTGTGTAGAACAAAACTGTGCAATTTTGGAGATCACATGACCAAAGCGTGAGGCATACTCACTATCACGTGCCAATGGTGCACGTGGGCTTTGCCCTACGTTACTTTTCATCTCCTTCAACCTTCGACTGGGTCAGACTGACTTGATTTCTAACCTAAAAATTCGACCCGAAAAATTATGGAGTTTTATGGGACAAAGTTGGTTCCATTTTGTTCATTTTTTAACGATTTACAATAGCCCTTGATTAATTTTCGCAAAACTTGCAATATTTGGGAGAAATTTGGCTTGAAAGGTTAAGGGTTTTTTCATGGTAGATATACCTTTCGCTAATGTTGGGCTTCGAAATAGGTTTTATTTTGATCGAAATTTCTTAAGGAGTTTAACCCCTAAACTCATTTGGACAAATTCGGTTTATACACTAAGTAATTTTACTTGAAAAATTTAGAATCTAAACTCTATGGGTCGAGTATGTTCATCTCGATTTTGGGTACATAATGGGTATATTTTTGTTCAAAATTCTCTGATCTATAAAAGCCTTAAGTTTGATTTTAGAAAATCTCCAAGATTTGTGATGAATTTGATTCAAAAAATCTAAGTTTAACCTTGGTCTATACATAGATTTGACAACAACAATATAATATCATACAAATCTATAACTCATGGCTCTGATACTAATTAAAGGAATAATAAAAAAAAAAACTCCATATTATAGTGGGAGATAAATGAATAAATCAATAATAATTGATGAAACACCCAACGCAACTATAATAATTCAAGTAGAGAAAGTAGCTTACTTTGCCTAGATCTTTCATATGTTAAATTGAGAGTCACACATAGAGGAGTTTTTTTTTTTTAATAACCCAAATGGTATTATGATAAGTCCTCATAATATGGGAAGTTACTTCATGTTCAAAGTACTTGTCTATATTTAATAAATAAAATATTCAAATTATTTAAAATGGTAATTTCTCACTTCTTCTCAACTGCTTAGATTTAATGCTTATAGAATATTTCTTTTATCTTTTCAGTCAGCTATACAATAGGATAATTATTAATAAGACTTCGGCTATAAGATAAGACCTCTATCTAATGAACTTGTTGGTAATCTAAACTATCATTCATTACTCATAAATAACTTGGATCCAATCAATTCCTAGTTTATATATCAAAATTTTAATTGCTTAATTAATTGATTAACCCGATTAATTGTCCTAATAATAAATTAATGTCAATCCACAATATTTTAATTTATTTCATAAAATTAATTCAACACATTCAATATAAAAATAGCTATTTTCACTTCTGCCAAGGTTTGAAGCGTAAAATTAATTTTGGAAAAAAATAAATGTCAAACTAAATGAAAATGTTTGCAAAGTAAACTCTTGTTTAAATATGTAAATAAGCTTTTGAACCTTTTAATACTAGAACAAATACACTAACAATTTCACTTTTTGTATCACTTTTACTTTATTTTAAAAGTAATTTACACATTCTATGTGAACTTGGTACATTTTAAAGTAGTTTTCATGGCCTAGCAAAAGTTAACTCAACAAAATAAAAAAGGCTTGCCATTTGAGCTTCAAACCAGACCTCATATTTGCCTATATCAACAATGTGAAGCGCCATCAATATTTTCTTCAGCGTCAAATGTCTTTTAAGCTTTTTAAGTTTTAGACATTCTCTTTGGGTAGAAATTAGACTTGCAGACTTAGAATATGATAGTCTGCATCAAACCAACACCAAACTGAATTGACTATTCCCACTGTTATATTTTGGCATTAGCATGAGCTTATGTTTTAAAATCTATTCTTACTCTTCTATCGTTAGATTTATAAAAAGGTGTCAATTTTATAATAAACTGAAATATTAATCAGAAGTGTGACAATAATATGTATATATAATGATGAGCAAATAAAAGCACTCTAAGTGGAAAAAGTCTTAAAAATTAGGCAACCTGCTACATCAGTAACATCATGGTGAATGAGAAATAAATCAAAATTTTGCATTTCTGCTACTTGTCATGAAGCAGCACAGATATTTAAGATTGGATGGCAGGTTAAAGGTCAATTCAACATAAGGAGTTGATATTTGTCTTGTTGCCTGCTAATCAGGATTTTGCTTAAAATTTGTAAGTTTTCAAAGAGGGGTTATGACGGTCTAGAAGCAAGCTTTATCCTAAGTTGTTAAAAGTTAAAATTGATTTGTGCATTTATGATATGGGTGGTAAACATATTTATTTGATCCAGGATATCCAGTAAAATTTGTCTATTTTAGCATGAGAAAAAAAAATAACATTTTGATCCTTTACTTTTAAATTTAATTTCATTTTGATCCTTAACAAATTGAAAATTTTAAAATGATTCTCTATTTTTTGAACAAGAAAAGTACTGAATCGATAATCCATTTTTATACTTTATGACAATTTGGTCCATTACATATTAACTGTGATAAATTAATTTTTAAAAAATCCTATTTTATATAAAATTAATCCATCATTAATCCAAATAGAAGTATTGATTTTGTATAAATTTGAATTCGTAGAAGACTGATTTGTCACAATTAATTTGTGAGAAACCAAATTGTCACAAAATGTAGATGTAGAAGATCAATTTTGTACTTTTCTCTTTTTTGAACTTAGTCATATTTTGGTTTCTCACAAATTAGAAGTTTTAAAATAGTCTTTTGTTTTTCAAAATTTAACCTAAATTAATTCCACTCTAAATAAAATTTAGGTTAACTTGTTTGAGTCAAATTTAAAAGAGCCGGGAATCCTTTTAAGACTTATAATGTGTGAAGGACCACAATGAAACCATATTTAAAAATTGAAAACCATTTTGAGACTTTTTATTTGTAAAGGACCAGATTTAATTCAAAAATGAGAGACCCAAATAATCTTTTCCTCATTTTGGTTTATTAAAACCCTCATTTTGGTTTATTAAAACCAAAATTAGTCACACAGCATTGAAAAACTTTTTATTAGTTATCTTACAAAATTCATCGCTGGATTAAAGGTTCTAATTACAAAGATCATACTCAAAATTTTACATCAATCCAATATCGTTTTGTATTCTATCAACGTACCAAAAAAATTGACGTACATTATATTTTTCAAATATAAAGAAATTATTACTTAATTGATTGCGTACTTATTGTTAACAATTTTAAAAAATTTTCACACATTATTAACATAATAATTATAGCTAACTCAATGATTAAATTAATGAAAATCACTTCCTATAATGAGATATTAGAGAATGTAAGTGTCTCAACTCTTATAACAATATTAATTGGTCCTACTTATGTATGTGAAATTAGGTCATCAAAAAAATGAGGAACAAGTTAACTAATTCAAATTTCCAAGTGGAATCAGTAAACTAATACAATTTTTTTTTTTAGCTTATTAGAATTAGTAGGAAATAATGACTTAACAATCAAGATTTCTTTACCTAAAAATCAAGAGTCACCAATAATTAATACATGAAGTCTTAATCTAATATATAATTAACAATCTTAATTTGTAAATGCTTAAATAAATTACAAAATAGATCTTAGAATGTTTTAGACTTATATATGCCTCACTTCATTAGTCATTACCAAAAAATTAATAATATCCTGTGTAATTTAACTACCATAAATTTATGTGATTTATAAGAAATTATTTATTTAAAACAGACTGAGATTCTCTAATGCAATATGATTGTCACTAAAAAAATCATGAGAAATATTTTTTTTTCATCTCTTTATAACTAATAATTCTGTATTCATCTATCTTGTCATATGATGTTTATATAATTTTATGTGATTATTTAGTCTAAAATATAAAATTAATAAATATAATTATATTAACAAAAAAATAGATTATACAAGATACTTAATAAAAGAGAAAGAGAGAGAAAAATGGGGTCTAATTAAGATTCAAATGAGATATCCATTTTTTTACTACCATCATAGTGAAAGTTTATTTCCAAATAGAATTTAATTCCAATTCAACTAAATCCAAAGTAGATAATGAAATTCAATCATAATTATTCAACTGTTCAATACCGTAATTCTGGAAAGATATTTTCTATGAATGATTTCTGTTCACCAGAATGATAATTTTTAAAACTAGAAAATATAAAAAATTTATATTTAAATACCAAAAATTTGACATGTTTATCATGATGAACATTAAATTATGAAATTTTTCTGAAGAATTAGTAAGACCAAAATTTGACTTATCCTGGCCTGAAATACCTCCCGAACATTAAATTTCAGTCTCCATATTAAATCATTTTAAATTTTAAAATTTTAATAATAAACATGTGAAATTAATAATTCATTAATTCAATAATTTAATTTTCCCTAAAATATGCATTTCCTGTTGCTAATCTAAGAAATATGGCCCACCTTCGTCTCTTTAACCCAAAACTGAAGGAAAGATATCGAAGTGGAACCTTCAAAGCAGCTTAACTGAGAACAGGATTTTCCATTACTTTGCTCTCACAATTATGCTTTTCTTTTCTTTTACTCTGTAAATGACACCTTCCTCCTTCTCCTTCCTCTCCTTCTTCCATGGCTGCTTCTTCACCTTCTTCCTATATCTCCCGTCTCTTTCATTCTAACCCGTTGATCACTCCGTACTATCATCAACTGCAAATGCACGATCCACTTTCTTGGTCCGCATTCCTCATCTTCTCCGCTTTCCTTCTCTCTTTCATCTTCACTTCTTTCTTTGTTTACATAAGGCTCTCTAAAACAGAACAGAAGGGGAAGACCCAGAATTCAGATACGAACCACGAACCGACAACGATACTGAAGCATTCTGTGTCAGAGGTTGGGGATAGAGTCCATCAACCCAGCGAAACCAACCCGACCCATTTGACCCATTCGCTCTTGCTCGACGTCTTGCCGTCCGATTCTACGAAATGGGCCAGGGTGTTTGACGGAAAAGGTTGCGATGACCCGAATCGAGAGGTTGCGGATGAGGGACAAACGGGGAAGAAGAAAAAGAGGAAGGCGAAGAAGAAGAAAGCGAATTCGCTTGCTGAAGATGAAGGTGGAGGAGAGAGAGAGAATTCGGGTTCGGATTCCGGGCTTCTATTAGAATCCGTTTGCTTGTACCCGTTCACCTCTTCGAATAGCGCTATGCAAAGGAAGATCAAACAACAGTATGACGAACTTGTGAAATGCCACGAGTCCAAGAAATTGACATTGCCCCAGGTTATAACCACCTTGAATCACTGTTTGATTGTTCATCTTAATTTATTATATAGTGGGATTGCTGTTTTGATCTTGAATTGACTAGGAGTATCTTATTATATTAAGAAATCCATTCTCAGTTTCGGGGGGGATATTTTATTCATGGATGCAATTATCCATCTCAGAAATCATTGTTGTGTTGTTTTTACCACTTGAGACTTATTTTTTCCCTTTACTATTTCTTGTTTGCCTATCTGCAATGCTAAATTGAATTGCCTTGTCGGTGTTGCCGTTCTCTGAAGTGAGCCCCAATATGTACTAAATTTGGTGGTTCATTTGTCATTATGCAATTGGGAATATTTCCGAAAGGGAAGCAATTCAATGCCATCGTCCCAATATCTGCTTGACTTACTTGGTTAGGTCAATTGGCTAATATTTAATTGGCTGGTGTAATGTAAAATATGAACTGCGTATTGGTGGATGGTGGTGGGGCGACCTACTCACCTGTTTGAAATTTTGCAGAAGTATTTTGGGAATTTGGATGAGTAGTTTTGGGGAATACGTGGTCAGGATACTCGGAGGTGTGCTATAAACATAATGCAAATGAATAACAAAAACATAGAAAATACATGATTAATAACATTACCTACCTACGTATTAGAGGGAGCAATTGATAGTTGTAGATTTACCAAATATTACGTAGATTTGCAAAGAGAGCTATTTAAATATAAATATGCTTTTGTATGCAAGATAATGTACGAAAAACGAAAATTATATGCATGTGTGCGTGTGAAAACTGAAAAGACGAGCTGGGCTTTGCCTGTTTCAGAATCTAATATTCTTTGTTACCAGTTGTACCCTCTAAAAAAGCTAGTTTAGCCACAACATGTTCTTGAGATGCTGAGTATAATCAGAATAGCTGAATGTGACGTGTTGAAGGTACATCAAAAGTTTCATTCTTTATCACTTTGTAATGTATATAATGAATCAGGATTTATAATCTAAGTTATACTTTAGACCTTTGTTAATTAATGGAGGGAATCAGTGGAGCAAAACTCAAATGGCTCAAAGGAGTCGCAAAATAAAGTTTATGTACTGCTCCTTGCTTCATTTTCGGGTCTTTTAGATGAAAATGCCTACAGCTATCAGAATCTTGACCTCCATATGACTTGACTTTTAGACTTTGGTTTTGGTAAAAAGCAAACCAAGCGGTAAAACATATTCTCTTTTGAAAGTCAAAGATTTTCCTCTTCATGGTACTTGGTTTTTCTGAAATATATTCCCTTTCAAAATGAGATGGTGGCTTCAAATTAATTTGAGTATATGCACCTCAAAAGTTTAATTCTCTGTTCTTCTGTAATGCAGGTTGTACAGTTTGCTAATAGTTTGGTTGATGCTAGGAATGAGCTGCAGCACAAGTACGTCCATATTTATTCCAAAACCGCTTCTTTAGATAGTATTCTGTTTACTTCCTTTATACTGTTGAAAAGTAATTCAGAATATTATCATAATGTTCTGCCTAGTTGGCACAAGTGCAACTACAGTGAACACACTAACCTGATAGTTGCTATTTTATTCATCTATTCAAATCTTCATGATAAGTTCAATTTTTAGTCTGATTATTTTTCTGGTGTTTGTGACTTATTATTTGAAGCATGTGACTTGTATGGCATCATAACGTTGTGAAATTCATGTTTACAATTTGAGCTCAGATAATTCTGAGGTAATGTGCAAATTAAAATTTGTCATTCTATATGGGACGCATACTTAACTCTATTCTGTCAAATTAATTACATTTTAATATCCAGTGTTATTCTGGTTGCTTTTACATCCGCTTATGATGACAGGGCTGATGCGATCCAACGGAAGTTTGTTATAACAAAGGCTTTACTATTCAAGGCAGACAGATCTTCTTTTGACCGCCTTCGTCAACAGGTTGGTTAGATTGTGAGAGGTCTCAAAGGTAAAAATTATGTCATCTCAAGCATGCAGACACTTCAATGAGTAACTAATTGTTTTATATTTCAGATATACAAGCTGGAATTAGAACAAAAGCGATTAGAGGAGGATGCTTTTGTTTACAACTGGCTTCAAGAACAGCTTAAACTCTCACCGGCATACAAGAAGGTAAAGTCTTCAACTTTAATGATCCACTGTCATTGCTTATTGGAGGCCGTGATCAGGAGATAGATAAAGCCTCTTCTCTGAAAATTTTCTTTTAAACTTTGTTGCAAATAATACTTATTATGTAAACCTCTTTCCTTAAAGATGCTTGAAATTGGAACTTGCATGGAGAAAACAAAATGCTGTGAGCTCAGGGAGAACGAAGACAACGAATTTTCTGACATTTCATTTGAAGAATTATTAGCCCAAGAGAAAAAAGATTCGTTTTGGTCAGTTCTATTCCATTCTTTTCCTGCCTCGTTTCTATACTTTGCAATGTCATAGGAGCCCCTTTTGTCTCTCCATATTATCCCTGAAATCAGTTGATCACCTATAACCACTCTTTCTATACTTGTGCAGGCAAAAAACCGCGAAATCCAGGCAATGCTCAAGCTAATAACAGTACTAGTTTGGCTAACAGTAACCAGTGTTAGTTTAGTATGTAGAGCAAAATCCGATATCAGTAATCTTGTACTGTCACAGAAATGTTGTTGTAAGTTCTTTGCTTCTGCCATTTGGCTTTTTAATGGAATAGATGATACAAAATCTACAACCTACTTTAAGGGTTTTCTTTTACCCTTCAAATGGAAACCATTTAAATGAAATCTAATGGAGGTGGCAGTAACATTCAATATATCAGGAAAACATTTAAGCTTTTTGGTTGCAAGCCAAAATGGAGGGAAGGGTAGACTTGCCCAGTTGGTTCCAGTTTCCGCTCGATAATTGTGATGAGATGTATTAGACTTAGTGTGTGTTTAGATTGGTGTTAGATTAATGTGATTTTGGATTAACTTGATTTTCAAAATTGATTTTGGTTAAATGTGATTTTGCATTATTTGTGTTTGAAAACTTTTGTTCAAAAATTGAGTCTTGTCTTCTATAAAGTTCATTTGCTACAAAAGTAAGTTTTTTTACTTATACAAATAAGGAATTTGGAGGACAAAATTGATTTTGTAAAAAATTAAATGTCAGACTAAATGAAAATATTTAAAAGATAAATTTTTGTTTAAGAATATAATTAAATTTTTAATTCCCTCAAACGTTAGATTAACAGATTATATATCTGTTGGCAAAATGGTCACGCCGTGATACAGCTTTCATTTTGGAACTGAGGAAAGAATACCAGAACTGACTCAGAAATCAACAAACTGCTACTGGTTAACGTTGATCATTTTGATTGAGATATAAACCTAATCCCCGTTATATTCTTGGGATCCTTTCCATTGCTAGCGGAACCCAATGTTTGTTTTCTAACCAGGAAACTAGTTTTTAAAAAATTGATTTAATCACTGCGTTGTGTCAAAGAAAACGATAAAATCGAAACTTAATCCTTTAATTATTATTAATTGAAATTTTTTTAAAGGTGTGTATGTATGGATGATAAAATATGAAATAGTGAGAGGAATATTAAAGCCCTTCTTTATTATTTAAAATTCAAAATTTATATTTGAAATGACTTAGTGATATAAATATAAATATATTTTCTTTAATTTAAAAACCTATATTTTAATTATAACGATAATATTAGAGAGAAATATTTCATAAGTAATTTCATTTCATAAGTGATTCATTCATTTCTTTTATTAAACTTCTATATAATGGAATAATATTTACCTTGCTTTTTTTGTTTTTAGAAAAACTAACTGCATTAATCAAAAGAAAAGAAGTATATCCCAAATCTAAAAGCTGGCATATTGTATAAAGGCTCTAGCAAGCTTTGTGCACCTCCATATTTGCTTGCCTTTGATCCACTTACAAGAAATCTCAATCCTAAGTGAAAGGAAATAACAATGATCTTCAATAATCAATCTATATTCAGAATCATCACTATAGTTAGCCTTAATATTACTAATAACTTGTAAAGTGTCTGAGCAAATTATATCTTTGGTCAGAAGATTGGATATGGCCTACTTGAATGCTGATCTTAACGCCATTGCTTTCATAGTGGTTGGAGGTATACTGTCTGAGACATAACCTGAAATTGCCTTAATAAAACCCTTTTCTTAGTTCTAAAAATTATCCCATAGCCAAAAGCTTCCTCTTTAAAAAAAGTTACTACATCAATGAAACACACAAACACACTATCTTCTTCCGTACTATTAGCTACACTTGTTCCCTACATAAGAACCTTAGTTGGGATTCTTTTCTTATGCTCCTGCACCTTTTTCTAGTTCTCTAGATAGGAAAGAGCTTCATTGATTACCCTTGTAGGTCGGGTTATTACATTCTTCCATAAAAAAATTATTTCTTACACCCTATAGCTTCCACATTATCATATAAAATTCCTTAACCTTGTCCTTAGGTTGTTGGGTGATTACAAATTGCATGCAATAAGAAATATCATGAAAATCTTCTAGTAGTCGCTAGTTCTATGTCTCCTAACAATCATGAGCCTTTAGGCAGATTAGAAGTGCATAGAGAGAGTCCTCTGTATCTTAATAGTAAGGGGAAGTACCATCAACACTAATACCACAGGCTACTAGGTTTGCTTTGATAGGAAGAATACTTCTACCTACTCGCCAAATGAAATTCTTCACTTTGGGAGGTAGACTTAAACTCCACATGCGCACCTGAAATCACATCTTGAGGGTGCTGCTCCCTACTTCGAAAAGCAAAGTAGTAACCCATTTTAGTAAAATACTTGCATGCTATAATACATAACATCTTTTAAATAAGTAGTCCAAGTATTCACAAGAAATTAAAGTCAACCAAGTGATAAAAATGAAGGAAATATGGTGATATGGTAGCCAAATAGGAATGAAAAATTCTAGTTGGAGAGGTACTGTATGGTAAATTTCCTAACTTTGAAAATTCATAATAAATTCTAGGAAGTTCCAAAAATTGTAAAATTTTTTAGAATACTAGAATAACATGATAGCTAATTTCCTAACCATTTCAATTCAAAATTTGTTCATTTATCCCCTTAAATAAATCCATAATCATGGCTGTACGAATTTATGTAGAATTAGAATTTTGTTATTGATATTTGGTGCAAAACCCACTTAAATGGAATCCAAATGATATGAAACTTTCCAAAATACTTCATCATACTTTAGGGACATGCAAATAAAATTTTAGCCCAAAATTCATCCTTTTTGTCCCTCAAGTGTCACCAAAACTCATGAATATCTAAAAATTTTTCTGTATAATTCTTCGTACTTTAAGCATGTAAAAAGGGTAGTTACTGAGCTCAAAATTCAATGAAATTTGCTATAATTAAAATATGATATATTAAGATTCAATTTACCAAAGATCTTAATTTTTGGAATCCATATACTTAATTTTTCACATTTTCTCTTCTCTTATGAAATTACATCTTCATAAAACTAAAACTTGACTAAATAGGTTTCAACATACGAAATTTTGAATTTGACCTCATTCACTCATACTTATACTTCAAGAAGCCTTCTATTACAAATTAAAATTTTCTCAAACTCTAGGTTGGTCATTTCTTCATGAATGTAAGAGTTTATACACATACAAAGAAAGTCTTATGCCATATCATCATATTTTCTAAGTTACATGACAATACATCTTTGATCCTTGAATTCTTGTTATATACATTAAAATATCATAGCTTCCAACTAACCATGCCTCTTGGATTTGCTCCTCTAAATTATCTAAGAGGCTATTTGGTTGTGTTTATCCTTACTAGATCCACTTGAAATGATTAGTTAGATATAGGATAAGACAAAAAGTCCTAATAGCTCGCTTCACATGTTGTACACACTATGACACACATGATCAAAGTAATGCACATATCATCATAACATGAACATAGATCATGGAATCATGCTAGAGTTAACACATTTGACTTTGGTTCATGACTATATCATATTCAATATCATGATTAGAGTAGGATCCCCATGTCCAAGCTCTATAAGCCATCATACATAAAATCAATTGTAAGCCACTTAGGCTCCATGTGAGATCTCACATTATCATACATCAACTCATAGCAACATAAAGCCAAGTATATAATCACTAAGCATATGCACACATGTAGCATATGAGGAATAGAGAAAGAGCTATCTTGCTACTTCAAGCCAATTCTTTTCTTGATTTCCCTTGCAATGACAAATCCCTTCTCTAAACTCAATCCTTGATGGCTCTTTTGGCAATAGCAAGTCCCTATATACATAGTATTCATTATTAAACTCCCATATATACATCTTTTAGACCTAGTTATTACCTATTCTTTATTAATGACTTCATTTTTGAAAATTTGGCCTAATGGCGTTTTAATGGTCTATTTCATAAAACTAACTCTCAACTTATTTGAACCAAGAGAAGCCATCAATTACTTCTTTTAACCATCATAAAGTTTCCTTGAAATCAATTCTCAAGTTCTCTTCCATATACCCTAATTTTTGCAACTTAGCATATTTGAAAGGTTCTAGGAAATGAATGAGAAATCTACATCTTTTACCATGATAGGACTTATAGAAACCATAAAAACACTCCAAATGACATCTAAATCATGTCTTAAAATGATAAAAAAAATCATTTTCATATATATTTATATGTGAAAATTTCATCTAAAAACCTTACTTTTCCATTTGCAAATCATACATAGTTTTGCATGGCTAACATACCTCTTTCTTATGTTGCTATTAAAGTCACCAAATTGCCCTTTTATTTGCATGAAATTACTCTTCAAAATTTGAATTAGAGGTTGAAATTTACACAAAGAGAGAGCTCTTGAGGAGGAGAAGAAGTTTGCTAACTAAAGTGAGATGAAATGAGGAAGATTTCTTACCCCTTCTGCCTTCTTCTTGTTTCTCTCTCTTTTTCACCTTCTTCACATGAAAAACCAAACCATCTCTCTCCTAATCTGTTGGATGGATCGTGGATAAGGGTGGGAGAAGCTTTTAGATAAGCTTTTTATTGAAAAAAAAAAAATTGAAGTCAATTATAAATGACCAAAATGCCTATGTCATCATTTTTTCTACCTTCCAAAGCCAAAAGTCTCTAACTATGTGGCCCTTAAGTCAATGTGGATGTAATAAAACTTCTCATGGCCTCCAATTCTTTTCATTTGGCTGAAAGGTGGTGAAAAGATCCAATAGAAAAAACATATGGTGAAAACTAGACATTATACCCTTCATTTACACTTTTACCCCCTTTAGTAGTATTTTTTAATCCAAAATTGTATAAAATTTCCTAATCATGATTTTTGGATCCTATGATAGTTCTAAATTTAATTTTCAACATGCCATGCAACTTTGAAAAAATTATACTTTTACCTCTATTTATACTAAAACTTTTCAACTAGGTCATTTTGACTTTTCAATTTGGTCCTTCCCTATTGATTGGTTTAATTATCATCTTAATAGGATAAATTTGTACCTTTTACTAAATAAGAGTTATTATTTGGGATGTTACAATACTACTCCTTTTTGTCAAGATGCCAAATACGCTTATCTTTACGAGGTACCAAATTGATCATGATGGTAGTAATTAGAGATTTGTCTTCCTACAAAAAGAGCTCCTCAAGCTTTATGTGACACCATTGCTTACTATCTTCAATAATGAGATCAGCAACCTTAAGGTTGCTATCTTTAACCCCACTAACGTCCATATGATAGTAATGACCTTCCTTAGGTAACCATAGGTCATTCCACACACTGATATCTCTGTCTTTACCTATCCTCCACCTTATACCTTGCTTTAAAAGCTCTTGGGAAGACTAAATACTCTTCCAAGTAAAGCTTAGGCTAGAACCTAGTTGAGCTGACCAAAAGTCTCTTGGAGGAAAATATTTCACCTTGAAGATCTTATATGGAAGAGTGTTGTTGGTTATGCCCAACCTATAAACCTATTTCCCCAGTGTAGCCAAGTTAAAACAATGTAAGTTGCGGAATCCAAGCCCACCATCTTTTGTATGATTACACATCCTGTCCTAAGAAAGCCATCTAACTCCCGTGGATCCTTCTACACTACTACCCCACTAGAAAGAGTTCATTATCCATTGAAGTTCTTCACATAGCAAAATAGGAAAGAGAGAAATAGTCATGCAAAACATTAGTACTGCTTAGGCTATTGATTTTAAAAGTATCTGCTTTTCGGCCCAAGACAAAAATTTAATTTTCCAATTCTGTACTTTCCCTTAAAGTCTATCTTTGAGAAAATAAAAAAATATTTTTTTTTACCTCTCTCTATAAGTGAAGGAAGACCCAGGTAATGACCATGACAAAAGATGTGTGGATATTCAATGTCCTTCTACCTCTGTTTGTCATCAAGCTTGATGTTGGGATTGAAGAAAATCCTTGACTTCTAGAAGTTTATGGATTAACCTAAAGTCACCTCATAAGTGTTAAGAATCCTCTTTAGGTGCCCATAATCTGCATCATCAAATCTACAAAAAAGAAAGAATCGTTAGTAAAGAGAAGGTGAGGCCCCTAACACTCGCACAACAACCATGAATGTAGCCAAAAGATTCCCCACGCTGTAAATGTGTTGAAAGTCCCATTTTTACAAAGAAAAAACAAATATAAAGAAAAGGGATCTCCTTATCTAAGGCTATGTTGAGCGATAACTAGACCCACTTCCACTTCCTCCCCATTAAAAAGGAAAGAGTATTTCAACATCTTAACATACATCATCATCCAATGAACCCATTGGTCATCATTAATTAAAATGGCTTCAAGGTCATCCCAACTAACTCTATCATAGGCTTTACTAACATTAGTTTTTATAGCAACCCAAACTTGTCTCCCCCTAGTCTTCCTCTTCATAATGTGAATGAGCTCAACAGCTACAGGGATATTGTTCATTATTAATCTCTAAGAAACAATAGCAAATTGAGTGTTTGAGATAACACCAAGCAAAATCTTCTTCAATAAGCAAGCAAGAACCTTAGACACAATTTTATAGATAACATTGCAGAGAGATATTGGCCTTAGATCTTTCACTTTGGGGATTTTGAACTTTAAGGATAAAGGTTACTAATGTGTTCGCGAGACCATAAGAAAAAGCACTGGTTCTCAACCATTGGTTGGCATGAAAAATAATATCTCCACCAATAACGTGCCAAAATTTTTTAAAGAAGACAGGATTAAAACCATTTAATCTTGGAGATTTATCAGGATGCATTTGAAAAACAACTTCTTTAAATTTGTCAGCATGAAAGGGTTTAAGTAAGATCACATTATCCTCCTGCATTACTCTTTTGTTCACCAAATGAATTACGAAGTCCAAGACACTATCTAATCTTGTGAACAGATCAAAAAAATAATGTTTCACCATATCATTTAACCCTATTTTATCTCTGATCCATGAACCATATTCATTTTTAAGGCTTCTATATGGTTCTGTTTACATTGAGCACTAGCCATCGGATGAAAACAATTTGGTATTGGCATCGCCATTTTGCAACCAAAAACACTTCAAGCACTGCTTCCATCGAGTTTTCTCATCCTCTAACAACTTATTCTTCCGATCCCTAAGTTTGCCTAGTGTCTCGTATTCTTCATGCGTAAGTTGCTGTTTCTCTTATAGAAGATGCATGTCCCGCTCAACCTCACTCAATGTTTTAACATGATTCTTATTAAAAGTCATATTTTATTGCTTCAGAACTCTTCTGCATTAAACGAGTTTGTCCAGCGCACTTCCTCAATGAAAATTCTTCCAACCATCCATGATGACCTGCTGAACTTTATCATGCAGCAACCAGGAGTTTTCAAAATGAAAGCGACGCTTTGTCTGTTCATACATCAATATCTGTGATAAGAAGGAAAGGTTATGATCTGAATAAGATGTGATCAAAACCCTTAGCTCACAGTTTGGGAACATAGAAAACCATCTCCCCTCGGCCATAGCGCAATCTAACTTCTCATGAACTACCCCTCTGTCACCTGCATTCCTCTGCCAAGTAAATTGAGGCCCTACCCTGTCAATGTCTCTCAACCCACTCTCTTCTACAACTCTTTGAAAACCCTCCATCAGGTGCTTCAGGTGGATACCTCCCCCTGATTTCTGTGTGTTTGCAAGGAGATCATTGTAATCCCTCATGCAGACCCACGGGTGGTTATGGTGCATACCAGTTAAATTCCTGAGCATATCCCATGATTCATGCCTCCTGTTCCTCTCTGGAAAGCTATAGAAGCCTGTTTGACGCCATTCTACCTGGCTCCCCCCCTTTAACGACAGATTAATATAGTTCTGAGAGTACGATAGCAATTGCACCTTATTATCTTCCCTCCAAAGAACAACTACACCTCCTCCGTGACTAACTCGATCCACCCCAAGACACCCTTCGAAATTCAATAACATGCGAATCTCTTCAATATGACTTCTATGTATAAGTGTTTCAAAGAGAAACACAATATCAGGCTTCCACTTTTGAATAAGCTCCTTAAGAGCGCTGACTATCCAAGAGTTGCCCATCCCTTGCTATTCTATTTTTTTATTATTTTATTATTTGTAATTTTATGACATTATTTTATAAACTCCCAAACATTCCCACAAGAAATCCGTTCGAGACTACTTATAAACATAGCATCTTTGAGAACTTAAGTGATCTTTTGTATATAAAATATCAAATAAATTAATATCTCTAATTGTTGACTCATTTGTGTTTGATACATGATAAGCCAAATTACTTGAACAGATCAATCGATTCAGATTCTGAGACAAGTAATTGCACGTACAACTGAATAAATAAATGTTGAAAGAATGAGACCAAGATTGAGTACAGCTTCTCAAGTTTAAAATTCTCAAATTTATTACTTACAGCCATATCCAAATTCCTACAATAATTATTTTATATTTTTATATGAAAATTTAATTATTCAAATTTTTATTAACAATTGGTACAATCATATCAATTATTATGATGGCTCTAATCATATTTACTGCCCCTAATATATAAACTATGGACTTTTCATCTAAAAGCGAATTTATTAGGAGTAAACGGGAAAGATCCTTTCCTACAAGATATCCCTGTCGAGATCTGATTGAGTAACGTCATTCAATTGTGACATTGCAATATAAAGATATGCAGACATCTCATTGCTTCAGATTGGTACAAAGATATTAGAAAAGTCTAACAAATTAACAGTCCAATTTTCTACTCTAACTGTCTAACATCACCAAAAAGAGGTTCTCAAGAGGGGAAGAAAATCTGTTCCCGGCCCTCACATTCATACAGCCTCTCGGAGATTCCATTTTCATATATTACTTGTCCACTATTTGCATGTAATCAATCAATCTTCACTGAAGAGTAGATCTTGCGGACGAACCAGAAGCAAGCATAGAAGCCAATAGTGCCCGTCAGCACAAAGAAGGCATATGACACAATTATCATATACCCAAAGTACAGGATGCCTGAGACCAGCTTTGTAATCTCCAGTTTGGTAAAGAAGTAGAAAATAGAGTAGAGGAAAAGGTAGAGAGCAGAGGACCCAGCAGTGAGGTAAGCTCTCCACCACCAATTGTAGTCTTCACTGCACAACTGAAAGTAGCTGAGGACGATTGTAATCTCCGCACAAGTGATTAGTAGAATAACAAACACTATGAAAAGGAAGCCAAAAATATAGTAGAACTGGTTCAGCCATATTGATGTCAGGATGAAGAAAAGCTCAATAAACACAGCACCAAATGGAAGGATGCCTCCAATAAGAATAGAGAAGGCAGGTTTCATATACCATGCCAGCTCAGGCACTTGCCTAGGAATTTTATTGGTCTTCACAGGGTCTTCAAGAGCTGGTTTTTTAAAGCCCAAATAACTACCCACGAAGACCAGGGGCACTGATATACCAAACCATAAGCATACAAGAGCAAACATTGTTCCAAAAGGCACTGCCCCAGAGGATTGCTCTCCCCAAATTAAACCATTCAGCACAAAGAAGACTCCAAAAAGAATGCCTGGAAACATAAATGCAGTTTTCAAGGTATTCCGCTTCCACTCGGTGCCCTTGAACATTTTGTACAATCGAGCTGAGGAGTAGCCAGCAAATAAACCCATAAAAACCCACAATAGAACCATGGCAGTCATGAGACCTCCTCGATTAGATGGAGACAAGAATCCTAGCAATGCAAATATCATTGTCACAAGTGTCATTCCAAATATCTGAACACCAGTACCGACATAAACACAAAGTAAATTTGAATTGACTGGTGGCCTGAACACATCTCCATGGAGAAGTTTCCATCCTGTCTCTTCCTGGGCCTCATCTTGGGTCTCTAGCTGGTTATAATTAGCAATATCTCTGTAAAGAGTTCTCATCATTATCATTGCCACCATTCCAGAAAGGAAAAGAACAATCATCAGAGAGTTAATTATGGAGAACCAGTGGATCTGATCATCATTCATTAGAAGATATGTGTCCCATCGGGATGCCCATTTGATTTCACTTTCCTGAAAACAAAAATGCCAGCAAAATCATATTAAAGACTTACGTAAAGAAAAAATGAGAATGGCCAAGGGTTTGATCAAAGATACCTTAAAGGAAACATCATATGTAAATACAATATCCTTGTTAGCATCAACTTCTTGTGGAACAGTGCTACCTTGTATCAAATTCTTGGTGTCTTTATTGCATGTACTCACGTGCGGATTCTTCTCATCCCACTCCTTGTATTCATGATTGATGCTGATTATAATTAAAGGACATGTATGAGAAAGAGAGAAAAAATAATCTAAAATTTATTTGATATTCATTAAGGAAGAAGCCAAGCAGACGATCTCTTTATTTGGAAGACTAACTGGATTTTTAAGGAATTACAATCAAGGGCACTGTTAACAAGCATATAATGCATAAAGGTATGACACTTACCAGGAATGAGGACAGGTGTGTCTAAGGAGCCCATTTTAAAGATATTTATGACAATATGGTTTATCTTAAAACAAAAGCAGCATTACTGACTAGATTATTAGACTTATCTGGTTTAATTATGCCTTCTTACTAACAGCATTCCTACTCCAGATGCAAAATGTGGGTGAGAAGCTCCAACAAGTATTGCCAATGCAATTATCAACAAAATTCAACCAAGTTATGCAAGAACAATAAAATGCAACTCCTGCCTAGAGAGAGTGGAAAAAAGAAGAGCACCTGTTTGGTGTGACCTCAAACCCAACAATACGAGCAGAATCAGTTTCAGGATCCTTGTGATACATGACTCTGAAATTCAAGTGGTTATTGATGAAATATTTTTCCTCTTTGCTCTGTAGGAAAATTGTAATTTTGTAAGATTTTTTTTCTAAGGAAAAAAATGCATGAGACAGTTGTATTACACAAATACATTCTGAGATATACCCCTTGATAGTTTCCTTTGAACCCTACACGATAACCATGTTCGTATGTTGTTGATTGACTTCCATCCCTCCTTTGTCTAAGAACAGCAATGGGAAGGTTATCCAAAATCCTGCATGTTCAATTTAAAGTTTTACATTTAAGTGTCAAAGGAACCACTAAATAGGCAAATAGCACAGTCCACAGTGCCTAATTAAGTAACTTTCCATGCAATTCATAGCACGAATACGTAGACAAGCATACAACTGGCAAAGACAATTTTAGATCCATAAAGGAAGAGAAAGAGCTGCCATTCATTCACCACTTACATGTTTACACGATATTCATCATCAATTTTTTCTTTAAAACTTTTTGCAGATTCAGCATCCAACTTCACGTGACAAGCTACAGTACAAGACTGCTCCTTCCTCATTTCAAACTGAAACAAAAGAATTCGTAATTTAGATTCACATCACTAAAGAAGAATCTAGTAACCAAATTTCAAGGCACATGTAAAATTTTAAAAGGATAAGGTAATAGATGCCCACCGTATATACTGAATTCTCAATACGGTCACCTCGAAGAACCTCACCCAAATTTTCTGCATTGTTTACAATCTTAGGAGGTTTGCAATACTTTAAGTAGTAGTAGTCATATGGAAGCTGAGTCTTCGTAGATGATAATTTGTTCACTTTGACAGACAGGGGTTCGCCCTAGTCCCATAGTGCAATCAAGAAATTATTATTCTCAACAACGTATATTATAACTACAAACCAAATGAACAAATTGAAATAAAATGTCTAAGTTTGCAAATCACAAAAGTTATTTCCTAAAAATTAAGCACAATTAAACGGACAGCTGAAGCCACAATACGTAAGTCACAACCCCATATACAGTTGCATAACTACCTGCCCAGTGCCAATTGACCTGAACTCCAGTGTTCAGTTTCATGTGCATCTAATCAAAAAATAATTAAGTGGCAGCAGTTGTAAAAAAAATCATATAGAACCTCAAAAGGTGAACCCGTGCTTGAAAAGCTAACCCGATTTCCAACCAAAAGGAAGATCTCATGCAATTCAATTTTCCTAGAACAAAAATCCTTCTGCAGAAACAAGAAGTTCCATTCTCTTCAAATCACATCATAACAACCAAATCATCCACGATAACCAGGCCAGAAGTGAGTTATTCCAGCAACCCAATATTGGTATAGACGGAAAATGCAAAACGAAAGAAAATCACTACCCCCATTCCTCAATCAGAATCACGACCGACAAAGCCATGTCTTAGATCAGACCTAAAACCCTAGATCCAAATATTTCAAGAAGAATTGACAAACACCCATGATTCACAGACTAGAACTTCAAAGAAGAAACATAAAGCAAAGCATGAATCAACGGGTGGAAGAAGCGAGAGAGAGAGAAGGAATAGGATCAAAGCATACAGTTTGGAAATCGCGAGGAGCGACACCGGGAAGGTAGAATGAGTGGGCGGAGGAGATAAGAAGCAGAGCTAGGAAGACGGTGGTGCTTGTACGGACAGAGATCGTACCCATGATCTTCCCTCCGTGAGCTTCAGTGTGATGGGTTTCAGTGTGAGACAGTCACACAGCCACGGAGCTTAGAACCAACGAAGAAACCAGGTGTTTTCTTGTAAAACACCCAACAGTAAAATTACAGAAACGGGCAAATTACGTACAATTTGTTTACCTTAATTATTATTTTGTTCTCCTAATTAACTTATTTTTCAATTTAATCACTTAAAATATAATAGTTTTAAGGATTTTGTTAACAAGTAATCTGACTAATTTCATTGTTGTATGGAATAAAAGATCATGCACTTATTGACAAAATCTTAATTTTGATTGGTACCATATTCCTGCTTTATATGGACCAATTACAATTTTGGTATACAAATTAAAGACCATAATATTATTTTATAAAATTAATACATTGCACGATTTATGACCTATATTTTTTAAAATAATATAATATTTTATATGTTCATTTTAATGCTTTTAAGTAAAACATTACGTTTAGTCAATCACGTATCAAAAATGTAATTAATAAGTGTAGTATAGTTTCCCATAGATAGATTTCTCATTTTTATAACGCACTTTTATTTCAAAGAAACTATCATTTAAAAAGAACTATAGCAACATTTTTTTTTCCATTTCTAAAAGTATAATAAAATAATTATGTTTGAAATGTTGTTTCTTAAAGGGTATGTTTTAGAAAATTTTAAAAAAATTAAAATAGAAAAAATTATAATATGTCTTAAAAAATACTACTTTGAGAATAATTGTTTTTAAAGTGGCAAATATGTAGTTAGATAGATTTATTAATAACATTACGATATATACTACACTCTCATTCTTTTTTATATTATTTATATACATTAAATAATAAATGTCATTTTTTATGTAATTATAAAATTAGTTGTATAGGTATAATTACTATGTAATATATTTAAGAGAAAATATGTAATAATAATATGTCAAAATATAATAATTGTATATCAACTTAAAATAAATCATTGTATTTATATTTTGACCCAAATATTTTTAAATGTTATTTATGAACCAAAATTTTTTAAAAAGAAATTTCAATTTATTGTTACATATAATAATTTTACCGATACAACTAAACAAAAAGTTTTAACTAAATAATATTATATTTTAAATTTTTATATCAATATTCTTGTGAGATCATCGATAATTTGTGCTTGAGATTTGTTTAATGAAAGCAACACAAATACTTAGGACATGACAGCACATACATAATATATTAACATTATAAAATTCAAAAAAATGAAACATATATGAACATGTATTTACTGTATACACACACTCATATATATATATATATATATATAAAAGTATACATTGACACTATGCAAGAGATGCAACATTATATATGCACAAATGCAATATAACATTACATACATAATATATGTGCATGCATGCATTCATGACACGGCCACTTTAGTGTGAATGCACTTAATTATGCACACCTATACATAACATATTTGTATATTTATATGTGCATCCAAGTATACTCACAACATAACATTATAAACATACATACATGATGCCACATTTGACACACACGAACATGACATGATATCATTTATACAACTGCACCGTGCACATGTGTATACATGCATATACAACATGACACTTTTTGCATACTTACAAAATTACGCCACATATGTGTATAAACATGCATGCACATGAGTTCAATAATTTTACATATTTATATGTGGGTCAAAATTAAACCTAAGGATGATCATGATTTAAACTAACTTAAATTAATCAGGCATGGTTCAATTATTTCAGGTTATATTGAGCCAAGTCAAGTTCTAGTTATTCTTAGAAAGGTTGGGTTTACTATTTAAGATCCAATACTTGGCCAAGATCCTAGGCCAATGTAGTGTGTGTGTATATATATATATATTCTTTTAATTTTTTAATAAAATTAACAATTATTTAAAAAATAGCTACTTTCTTTTATTTATGTTAGATATAAATGATTTTTACTAATATAGAATACCACATCCATTAAATATAAAAGTAAATTTCTTCTTCTTCTTAAAAAATCTAAATTTAAATTTATAAAAATTATAATATATAATAGAAAAATTCAAATGATTTAACCGAGTTGTTATGTAGTGGATTTAATTGAGACAACAACAAAAATTGTGGCTTAAATCAAATCTCAGCTTAAATCATGGGTTGGACACTAACCTAATCTAACCTAACTCTGGCCTAACTCTAAATTTGAATACTCCTAATCTAAATATGCACACAATATGACATTATATAGTCATGATACATATATAATTCGACACCTAATACACATAAAAATGACACATATATCATATATACAACAACACATTGTGCACATCTATGTGCTTATACACATAATCAAACTTGATTATCAAACTAAACTTTTAAAAATGAAGTTTAAATTTAAGCTTTGAAAAAAGCTCAATTTTAATTTTTAATTAGACTTTTTTATTTAGGTTTTTATTCATATTTTTTTAGGTCAAACCAAATAGACTTATAAAATTATGATCAAGTCTATTTGCTATTTAGGACTAAAAATAAATAACTTAGCTTATTATTATTATTACTCAAAATTATATATAAGAAAATTATAAATACAATTGAGTTATTATATTGATATAAATTTTTTAAATAAGGGATATTAGTTTTTATTTCTTCATTAAAATTTTATGTTACAATAATTTTTTAAAATAATAAATTTTTTCTTATTAAAAAATTGATTTGAATTTTTTGGGTTCACAGTGGGTTTTTAACAAGCTCAAATTAGCCCATTTTACAAAATGGACTTTTTTGAATAAGGTTTTCTTTGACTTAAGCTTTATTTTTTTCAAATTATACTTATTCAATTTATTAAACTTTTTAAATTATAATCAAATTTATATACAACATGACATTTCTTGCATACTTACAAAATTACACCATATACGTATGCACACATACATGTACATACATTCAAAATGATATTACTTTCAAAAAGATTGTCAAAAAACTATTAAAACACATTTTTAATTTTAATTTTTTAAATAAATTATTCTATATAATTTTTCATTCTTTTTAAACTTTGTTTTGAAGTTGTTTCACAGAATTATTTTTTAAAATAATAAAATAGAAACAGAACAAAACAGATCCCACATTTTTAGGTTGAGAAAACTAAATCATAACGACGCCTTATAAGATTCAATTTTTTGTCATTATTGTTTCAAATAATTTCACAACCAAGACAAACTGGGAATGAAAATTCTGATTTGTGTCAATAAGTCTAAGGAGATATCAAATCAATTAATTATTTCCTCAATTTTTTTACTTATTTTCAGTTATAATGATTCGCACATTAGCAGCAACATGTTATTAAGAAAATAATTATGATTTGTAATCAACTTATCACTAATTACTGAGAAAATAAAGATTAGAAACAATAAAATGAGAAAAATTATACTTTATGGTCCTCATAGTTTCAATCATTTTTTAATTTAGTCTCTATAGATCTAAAAGTCATAATTGAATTTTTATAGTTCACAAATATTTAAATTTAATCCTTAATATTAAAATTATGCAAATATTTTATTAAATTTTATTAATGTAACTAATTCTATAATATCTTAAAACTCTAAATATAAATAATTTATACTAATAATAGAACTAAAAATAAATAATGAGCTAAAATTAATTCACATATATATATATGGCAAAATATTCACAAAAGTATAATAATGTAAATTAATTTGTAAATCATTTAAACTATGAGAGTGTAATTATAAATTTTAAAAGTATAAGAACCAAATTAAAAATTGGATGAAACTATAAGGATCAACAATATAATTTCCCCTTAAAATAAAATTACTAAGTTCCAAATTATGGTCCTAAAATCATCTTGAAAACAAATTAGCCCCAAAAATTTTTTCTTTTTTTATATAAAAAAAAAAAAAAAAAAGCAACAATTCTCATAGGAAATACTAAAATTTTTAAAATGATATTGGATCATGGGGATAAATTGTTAATTAAGTTCTCACCATTTGGTCCAATAAGGCAGTTTGACATCATAATTTGTTAGAATAATAATTGATAAAATAACAGTATAAATTGCATTTTTCCACCTAGTGATTGTTTTTTTTTTTTAATATATACAAACAACGGGCGAACACCCAACAAAAAAAAACTAAGCAACAAGCCTAGGGTAACAAACACCCTACAAATTAGCAACAATAACTAGAAAAACAAAACTAAGAACAGTATTAAAACACTTGAAGGAGAAGGAAGGAGTTTGATTATAACTGGACTTGACAAAAGTATTAACAACAAAATTAACTTCACGAAAGATATGAAAAATTTGAATAGACCAGTCCAAATCCAACCAATGCCATATAACACGAACTAAGTGAAAACTTCCATGTAAAATTTCCTACAAATTATAAATCATTCGAACCACTATCAAAGAATCAAGTTCCACAAGAATAGATTTATAACCAAGAGATCACTCTTTCTTCTAAGCAAAATAAAAAGGAACGCTTTTAGATCAATATTCATAACTATTAACCAAACGAGATGTTCACTATTTTACTAGAGTACATAAGCCAGAAAAAAAAAAAAATGAAAAAGCAAGTCTGAGAATTTCCAGAGATGTCATGAATTACATCCAATAATATGAGATTTGTACTTATCTAGTTCAGCCAGCACATCCTCCTCTGGTCTGTAAATTAGATCAATCATCCTCCATATCTACATCACAATAAGAACTGCATTAAAATTTCATATAGGACCATCATATATGCGTTTGCTTTCTATAGCATAATCAGTCTTTATCTTTCAAGAATCTATTTTTCATTACAGAACTTCATTTAATATATGTGCTTGTTCTGTGAAGTCAAAAATTGGTCCATGTTTGTCAAATCAAATGATTGTATATGGCCACAGATGTCACAAGACTTTTCAGTGAGACTACTATGGCATTAATAATTATTTGACTCACTTGCAAAATTGTCACTGGTCATTTTGTTAAAATGTTGAGAGACATTTTCTTTTTTCAACGTATTCTAAAAAATTTTTTCAGAAAATGTTTTCCCCTACACTACCAAGTACCAAGCATATTTTCAGTTTTAAATGAATATGGGAAATAAGAAATTCAGTAATTCATACAGTAAACAAAGGTCTATAATAGCATTAGAAAAATTTCAAGCTAACTTATCCTGCAATCTGCGATGTTTACCTGTAGGGTACCACCACCTCCAGTACTTCCACAATCATCAGAGACACTAACAATTGTCCATGGATCAGAAGCATTCCAGTTGAAGTCAACAACCTTGTCCCTGAATGATTGAGCAGATATAAACTGTTACCGCATTTGATGTATTAGCCCAAGAACGAAAATTACAAACGAACAGACCATTGCCGGAATGCCGGTCCAGTATCACATTAGTATATTACTAGTGACTTGACATGTACTAATATTCATGTCAAATGACTTTTTTATTTCTTCTATAATATATTTAAATATTAAGAAAATATTTAAATAACCACTCACTCATTATAAGACCTGTGTGTGTCTATATATATATGTATATATATACATATATTAGTTAATGTGGCATCAACTAGGACTCAAACTATAATCTTTTATTCCTAAAGACAAACCCAATACCAGAGAGCCAAACCTCATTCGTAGCGAGAGATTTTTTATGTTTGTTGTTAGACCAAGATGCCAATTGGCTTCAAACACATTAATATAGATTATGCAATTAGATGGCCCAAATAACATTTAGAATACACACACACTCACACATATAAAGCTTCATACCTATGCCCAGCATGTCGAAAGAATAGACCAGGAGGAGCATTAGGTACTTTGGGACCAGCAGAATCTGCCTTTTTACCAACCTAATTGCAGAAAGATCAGTGTTACACCAGGAAAGGAAGACTAAAAATATGAATGATGCATATGATATACGAAAAATCAAACACTGTTTTCTTTGTGTTTGTATGGTAATTGTGAGATAAACTGTTTTACACTACATTAAGAGGGAATCATAAATTTACGCACTAGATGCATGAAAGATATGCAGTACTATTAAGTGCTACAAAGATCAGCTTCTTTTTATTGATCGCCTTTAGATTGTCTACGATAAAAAAATTTTATTTATGAAGGCTCTTCCATTTAGCACTGAAGGGCTTAGTTTATACGTAGGCATATATATTCAAGATTACAGTCACTGTTCCCAACTTAAGCTTAGAACTTCTATGCAAATATAAAGAATACATAATGCTTCTGAATGCAAAATTTTCAATTGCCCTTGCACCTAAAGAAAATTCATATTCTATTGGTCCAAATAATGCAATATCCAAGCCCATTTGAACTAGATTAAAAGCAAAATGCCAATGTACACGTTGTGATGAACAGCAATGAGGTGAAGGACAAAATGAAGCAACCATGACTTAAATTTGAAGTACTCAAACCTTATCATGGTCCCAGATGTTTAGAATGCCATCCTCAGCAGCACTTCCAAATACAGATGACTTGTCAGGACACCACTGAAACAGATGCATAATTGTAGATTACAACTACAACCAAAATTCCAATAACTGACGTGCATTTCGGAAGCTGCAAATTAATTGAAAGAAATATGGCATAGTCTCAGTCACCTGCACACAGAGAACAGCTGCGTCATGACCCTCAAATTTATAAACAGGAGCCCCAACTCCACCATTGCTAAGTTTCCGACGATCAAACATGTGAACCGTATTATCAGCAGAACTGAAGTCAAAGAACCAAAAATTAGAAAGAAAATCCAATGGTCCCATAAACTGCTTTGGCAACTGAAGACAAGTGAGCCAACTTCAAAGTTAATCCATAATAACTAAGAAAGATAACCTCATATAAATAACATATAGAAATCAGTAGTTTGACCATGAAATTGTAATGTAAGATCATTCAATATCCAGAGGCAGGAAATACCCAGTCAGAATAAAATTAATATCATGAGGACTCCAGTCAACACAATGAAGATCTGCGTTATGCGCCTTCTCAACCTGCTCAAAAGATAACCATAAATAGGATAAAAGAGATGGGAAAGTCAAGGAAAACGTAATAGGATATTCAGATGTCATTGATTTTTTTTGTTAAAAGTAGTTAAGATGACAAATTACCAGATAATCAGCACAATAAAACTTGAGTTGATTGTGAAATAAAAATTACAAAAATAACAAAAAGCAACATAAAGGAAAGCCCCAGCTGAAGGCAAACATTGTACTCATTTTCTTCTTACTGGGAATATTAAGACCAATTAGTTGCTTACATCTGTACCACAAAAAATTATATATTAAAAAACAAAAATAAAATAAAGAAAAATTAAAGGAATGCTAGTACTTTGAAGATTAAACTGCAATTTCAATTAAATCTATAATTACCACAAAGAATTTAAAAACCACTCAGTTCTAGATTTAGCACATCAATAAAATGAACAAAGTAAATGTATGAAAACAGTTAATTGCCAAAAAGATTAAATTAGTATTACCCTCAATGCCTTTAACTTATATTAGCGTGTTTGCATGTAGAGGTTTTAATCACCAACCAAAAAGCGGTAATATAGAAGAACAGATGAAAATATACCTTGGATGCCGGAGTAGATCCCAATCGTGCATCCCAGAGTATGAGGCAAGAATCATCACCAACGCTACAAAACTCCTGCACACTTCAATTCATAGAGAAAAAAATGGGGAAGAAATCAGGAAACAACAAAAAGGAAACATAAAGAATTACTCAACAACAACAAAGTGAACAAAATGACAATGAATTCAACAAGTTTAATCCCTTAAATCTGAATAACACCCAAATTGGAATTTGAAATTTTTAAATTACAGTTCAATTTCTGATCTGTTTAGGAATAACTACCCAGTTTAACTAAATGGGGATTTTGACTAATGCAATAAATTCTAACACAAGTTGATCATATATCAAAACTCAAAATAGCAACCAAAATTACTATTCAAGCAGAAAGTGAGAGATGAAGTGCCAATGAGTACTGTAAATAACATTTTCTTAGCTGCACATACACATATAACAGAGTAAAGCGAGAAAAGTTACCTTGCTGGGCAAAATTGCACATCTTCTACAGTATCTGCATGGCCCTTGTATATGCCCCGTGGTCCAATAGAAGGGCTTTCTGTAGTTTTCTCACCATTCCCACCAACCTTAGTGCCCTGTTTAGCATTAGACCCCGCTTCAGCTGCCAAAGTTGCAATGTGATCATGAATACTCCATAAGATCACATTCTTATCCTTCCCTGTCATATTAAATTCTCACAAAGTCAACAAAATTCAATGTAGACTATGTGGGATAAATTGTCCAGAAAAAGGGAGAAAGTTATCACTTATCAGCTATATAGGAGTAATATTTTGTTTCAAAAGTAGCTTCTTAAGGCCTCTAACCCTAAGTTCTACAACTAATAACAATGCATATTAGTATGTCACTGCTTAAGTGGAAGAATTGAAGGATGGAAGGGAAAATAGGGCATCTAGATTTATTGCAAAAACAGAGATGTTAAAGTGTCTATGAGTATTTAAAGTGCTGTGTTGAGATAATGGATCTTGATGATGTACTCCACTACTACTCTTGTGGGACAATGACAGTTACAACTGGTCCCTCAATTGTTTTTTTACTTTGAGCATCTCAATAAGAGCATGTTTCCCATTATCCCCTGAGCATGACTCTACATATGAAACACTAACCCTCCCCCCGCCCTCCAGCCGCCAAGACACACTTGAAATAGAGCTATCCTAGGAGCTCAAAAGTTAAAATCAAAAGGTTAAATTGCACAAAACTCCCCTAAACTTTAGGTCATGTACAGATAAAACCCCTGAACTTCAAAACTTGACAATGAACCTCCCTAAAACTTGAGATTACATACATGTGTCCCCTGAAGTTAGTTAATTAATGATTTCACTAACAAAAGCATGACAAATTGGGAGATTATTTGAGCACAATCTCAAAGTTCAAAGGGGTTATATGCACTAAACCCAAAGTTGAAGGGAGTTATTTGCATACAAAGTTAAACTTCAAGAGGTCCATTTGATACCGATGGGACTATCTATATATATTTGAAAGTTCAAGGGGGCTCGTGGTCAAGCTTTGAAACTCAAGGGGGTTATTTGCACATCACCTAATGTATAGGGGATTTTGTACAATTTAGCCAAATCAAAACCAAAGTCTGGACTGCAATATTTATTATAAAATAAGATTTTAGATTAAATTCAAAACTTATCTGATACCACATGGTAACAAGGTTATACAATTCTCTCGAAGGCACAAAGACAAGTTGTAGTAATTAATAAAATGAGTGCTCAATTTAAAATCATATGTACAGAGTACACAAGGCAATGGCCCATTGCAGCTGAATTGGAACCATATTCTTGTCTTCTCCCTTTTTCTATTCTTTTTTTATTGGCGTTGGGAGGGGGTATGTTACAAGGGTGCTTCAAAGATTTGGTGAGGGACAGGAAGTGTAAAAATGTGTGGGCCTTCAGATACACTAGGAATTTAACCTCACATAATGGAGAATGGGATAAGAGATATTTTATTATTTGTTAGTAACTTAGTTATTAAGAATAAATATAGAGATTTTATTATCTACTTAGGATTTAGTTAGTTAGAAAAAATTTAGGAATTTGAATTATTTTAAATTTAGATATTTTGTTAGGATAATTTATTATCTTAATTTTGTTATAGGGCTCTCTATAAAATAGCCGTAGGTACTTTGTTATCATTAGACTATCGGATTGAATATTATTGAGTTAACCTAATTCTCTCCCTCTTCTCTCTTCTTCTCCTACTACTTTCCCCCACTTTTCCCTTCTGTCTTTAGTGTCCTACATCACCACATCAACTGCATCCCAGGGAAAGCTAGGGGCACTGGGCCATACAGCCATTGGTCTTCTCTCTTTCTTCTAATCTTAGCAATAGGAAACCAAGGCTGCATAATTACATAAACTATGGTTGCAAGGCCTATGTTAATGACACTCATATTACTATGGTTGCTAATCAGCAAACTTTAACCCCATTTTCTACCACACATCCCAAAATGTTAGGGTCTGAGTAAGAACTTTAAATAACAATGAAGTTACAAAAAAAAATCTAAATATCATAACCACAAGAACACAATTAAAAAGACTCCTACCTCCAGAAAGAACAAAGGGTTCAGTTGGACACATAGCCAGAGCAAATTCAGCATTATCCTTATGCCCAGTCAATATCTGTAAAAAGGTGTGGCCAGGATCTTAGCTGCCCAACTTATAAATTTAAAATTACAAATGGCAACTTGATGAATTAAACTTTCCAAATTTGATAAATTGCAATATATATTGTTCAGGAAAAGGAGCCATTATTTGGTTTCAAATTTTTTACAGTTTTAATAGCAACAAAAACAATTATTTAAAAAATTACTCGTCTCTTGCCATTAATTTTTTTACACTTCAAAAAGTGACATAACTATTAATGACAGTTTAACAGCAAAATGATAAGATCAAACCAGATCTGGGCGGGAAGCAGCACATCCCAGGACAGCGTGGCGATTAGGTTGAGATTCAACATCCCAAATTAGTACCTGGTTCACAAATGAAAAAGCTTAATGCCCAAGTCAAACTTAAACTAGTTCATATTTGAGATTTTCAAAAAAGAAATCTCCAATTCTTGATGATTCTGATTTGACAGGGAAAGTGGGAGCACATAAATAAATACTTACCTCAGGACTATCTGTGTGGGTGGCCACTATTTTACTGTTTTGCGGGAGTTCCCTGATTCTATTCACCTGATAAACATCATAGAAAAGGCATCTAATGTTTAAGCAGTTACTCCTCACGTAAAATTTATTAAAAAAAAAAAAAAAGGAACTATCCCTTTGTAGCCTTTTCAATAAAATTTCTTTATTCAAAGAAGTCAATACAATATATACATTCATACATACATGAAAAGATACATATAGAGAGACAGAGAGAAATTAATCACAGATTTTAAATTCTTATAATCAGGCTATTCGAAATATAAATGCATGTATTTTGATACTTCAAAACTAAAGCAAAGGAATCCAAAAAATTTCACTTATACAACCGGTGATAACTTACATGACATCAACATAGATCTAGAATAGGAACAGTCAAATATTGAATAGGAGGGATTGCTACAAGTAATGCATACCTCGCCAGGGTGTATAATAGTTTTGAACTTTTTCACAAAGGGAGAGCGTGCTTCTTCATTAAACTGAAAGATCAAGAAAACACAAAGCAACCTGCAATAGCTTAGATACTAACTTCATGACCATTGTTAGAGATATTAATAACACCATTATCAGGCCTTCTTATGACAGCTTAAGCTTTTAGAGATGAAATGGTCCCTGACAATCATAAAACTAATCAGTAAAGTAGCCACATGGTGAGGGGTAAATAATTTAAGGAAAGAAAAAAAAAAAAAAAACCAACATGAATTACTCTACCTGCGATATATGCTCAGCTGCTGCAACCCTTGGTTTCACGACCTCACAATTTGCTATAACAAGTGTATTTGGAACACTTCCATCAGTCTGAAATTAAGCAAAAATATAAAGAAAACCAACCAGACAAATCAACATAAGATTTATCAGAATAAAGATAATGATGTAAAGGAACAAAAATTATTTACACATGAGAAATTTCCTGCTTTTGACAATTGACAACTTTTTAAACTCTAAAAGACATCATAAGAGATATACAGGATAGTAATATTTAAATCTGAGCAGAAAAGCATAACAGACAATCAACACAAACAGGGGTGATGGTTTACAAACTTTTATTTCAATTAATAAATGAATTTTTATTTCAAACTTTCAACAGTAAGATCAGGTTTACAAAAGAAATAAATGGAACCATCTTCCAATAATTTAAATGAAACTATTGCTCTTTCCAACCAGGCTAGAATGCAAATAAAAAAGTTGCTAGAGATTATTATCTTGCCTGTTCAGAAAGATAGAGACGTTGACGGTTTTTGTAAGTAGCTTGCTCTAGTTGAGGACCCCATCTGCAATTAGAAGATAGTAGGGAATCACCAAGGGAAGAAGAGGATCATCTTAGTTATTAAATGAAATTAAAACTAGTAGAAAAGCACAGCCATATTGAAGTCCAATTCCGATCCTCTCATGTTTTGGGAGGAACATGAGGTCATGTTTGATTATGGTAAATCATTAGATAAAAATTCAATAATCTAAATTTATATTAAGAACTACAAGCGATCATATTAATTAATATGATCACATACGGTCATATTTTTCTAATTATAAATCTAGACCATTGAATTTTCATTCAATAATCCACTATAATTAGACATGGCCTCATATTTCAACTAGATCATTAGGGGATTTGGATTGATTGAAGTTAGCACTTCAATTTATTCTTATATGTTGATATTCAAAACTCATTTAGTTTACAATCATGTTCTCACAGATTATATTGACAATACAAAGAAATTTTCAGTGGATGATATATTCAGACCCTATCTTCCACGGATGATCTTAATTGATGATTTATTCAGAGGTTGCTTTGATACCACTAATAATCATAAGGAATTCCACGTAGCATTACTTACAGAAGCACATAGTCCTAGTGAACTAAGACAGGCTAGACTAGATTCCCCATTGGCTATCCTTGTTCTTGACCAGGGATCAGACCACCACCATGACTACAGCCACACCCCCATGACATTCCATGCAAAATACTAGAAAGCCAGTGATCTAGGATAAAGAGTATAAATTCCTACCTCTCCAAGTGCATCTTTTAATAATTGACACAAATCAGCTAAGATCTTATTCGTCTCAATTATGCATTCGTTTGCAATTTTTAATTTAATTAAATTATGCTAATAATTAATTGCTTTCAGATGGGATGAAAATGATTTCACAGCATTCAGCGACACCAACCTCCAAAAAAGGAAAACACACAACACCCCATAACCTCCACTAATTTCATCAGTGTAAACAACTGTACTAAATATAATTATGACCTCGAAAATGCGAATGTTAAAATAAGCATTCAAAAGTAAACAAAGAAAATATCATGACCTTTTAGCTTACCTTAATACTTTTTCCCGGGTAAAGCATGAATAGTGAAAACAACGAACTAATATAAAACTGGATATACTACAGACACACCGTAACTAGCACATTCGATTTTCCAAATCTGCGTATTCCCAGCATTCAACCATTACAAACTTAACTACCCATGCATTACACACCCGTTACACAAAATATCATAATAACCATTACAAATTAAATTTAATATACATTTACATTTCCTATACCCGTAAATCGTGCTAAAACCAACTTGAACAACCCAAAATCGTCTAGCAGGTCATGATTTTCCATCATACTCGAAGACCCACATTAGAAAGAAAACAAACAAATGTAAACGAATGAGAAGAACAAGTTAGAAGAGGATAAGCACCTGCAGGAAAGAGAAGGCCAGACGAGGTTGTGGTTGGCGAGCCAGTCATAGAGGACGGGAACCACAGACTTCCATTGAGTGTACCTCTCGTCCACCGAAGGAGCAGTGCCCTTGCCGGATTCCTTCATTTCCCTTCCAGGGCTTCTAGGTTGCTCTGTGGGTTTTGGTGGGAGGGGGGGTGGAGGAGTAGAGTGTGCCGACTCGATTCTGAAATTTTCAGAGCTATTATTCCGTTTCTGTTTCCCGCCTGCTGGGCGGGTTTGTCACTATACCGTGTCCTGTGACCTCTTAGTGTACCATTTTTGTGACTTGCGCATGTCTAATTTTGTAACTTCGAAAAAGTACTAATTTTTTTCGTATCAATAGTCGACCTACGGTGCGTTTTAAATTGGAAGAAATTTTTTAGATAAACGTTTTTTATTCTCATATATTTGAACCCAAAAAGTGATAATCAAAAGATACAGACTTATTTTATCCGTGTCAAGTTATATTTTTTAAAGACAATAAGTTTAAAACATATATTACAAAAGATATCAAATTTTTAAATTAATTTAGGGATTACATTCTATATTAAAATGTAAGAGAATATATAATAAAAGGATGCTAAGGTAAGGTCCTTAGACCAAAGTAAAAAATTTTGGTCCGTAACTTTTTAAAGATAATTTTAGAATCTAAAAGTCTTTGTAATACATATGAACTCACAGTGCATACGAGTCTCTCTCTTCTTCGGACTGACCTCTCATAAGGTTATTCATCCAACCAATAAAACCGAAAAATGCGGTCTAACCCAACATGTTCAATCCAGATTAAGTTAAGTAAAACACAAAAACGGACGAGCAAGTTAGGGAGCTTGTCAAGTTACCATATACATATACATATATATAGGTTTTTTTATTTTATGACATGTTCTAACACAAACTTAAATTGCTTAGGATATTGTGTGGTAATCTTTATTCACCCATATGTTTAAAGTAACTTTTTAAAAAAAATTTCTGACATCACATAATTTTAGCATGCGATCAGAGTTGTATTTATTGGATCACAAAACTTAAAAAAAATTATCTTTTTTTAAAATTCCTGAAACACAAATAGGGGACATGCCCCCATCTTTTAATAATGAAAGGATTAAAATAAAAATTATTCAAAAATTTTAAAAATAATATTAACAATCAAAATATTTAATTATTATTTAAAATAAAATTATTTATTTTAAATTGTATTTAATTTAATAATTTTTATTAAATGTTAAAATATTATTTTATAAAAATAGAGGGAAGAAGGGTTAGCGGGTTCTCACCCATATGTGTGTATGTGGAATTCTACAAAGGCATTTAAAATAAATAAATTTTTAAAAATACGTGATGTCATACTTTCTTAAAAGAAATATTTTAAGTATTTGGGTGAATTAAAATTGCGACGCAGGATTTTAGACATTTAATGTTTGTTTTAAAGCATATTAGTCAAAAAAAACTCTCTCTCTCTCTCTCTCTCTATATATATATATATATGTATAAAAACATCCATTCTATCCTTATTCTCTATCTTACTTATGCTAACTACTACTATTACTAACTTGCTACTTGCCATCTCGTTATCTCTGCATCTCATCTCCTCGAAGGCTTTAACAGTCTTTGGTCTCGGCGTCTCATCTTTCTCGATTGAATAGTCTTTAGTATCATGATCTTCATCACTGGATCTTAACTTTCTCGACTCAAACAATCTCATTTCTAGCTTTGCATCTCATATCTCTTAAACAATCTTGCCTCCCTACCGGAAAATGAAGTTGAGGAAGAGACATGGGGATGATGAGTTCTTAGTTTCTGTCCATGCTTTTTTTGGCTTCATGCTTCTCCGATCCCTCATTTTTTGTATCGGTTACATTTTCATCTTTCTCTTTCCTTATTCATTTGATCATCCTTCCTCATTCTATGCCTTTGGTTCAGATCTCCTTCCTTCCTCTTTGCAATACATAATATCTCAAATAATAACTCTCGTTTAATAATAAGTACAAAATTATTTTGTTAAGATAATAATTAAACCAATAAATGAGGAAATGACCAAACTGAAAAACTAAAAGAACTTAATTGAAAAGTTTGATATAAATAAGGGTAAAAGTATAATCTTTGTAAATTTACAATACATGTCAAAAGTTAAATTTAGAATTATCACAAAATCAAAAAATCATGATTAAGAAATTTCATACATTTTTACATTAGAAAATACTAATAAATGGGACAAAAGTGTAAAGGAAAAATAAAATGTCTAATTTTCATTAAATGATTTTTTTTATTTGATTTTTTCACCCACCTTTCAGTCAAGTGTGGGACAAAGTGTCACGTTACTATCTTCTTCATTATATGTACAACCAAGGAAAAAAATTAAGGTACAAAAATGGTGGAGAAAATGGTAGAAGAAATATAAACATATAAATAGATTTTTCAAGGTAATTTTCTCATTTTTTGTACTAATGGTATAACTAAAAGTTGTATAGCTCACTTAAATATATCTAATGATCCAAATATTTTCTCCTATAGTGGATTTTAGCCCAGATGTAGTGAAGGATTTGGTAGATCATGTAGAGAAAAGTGAAGTAAACGAGAGGGTAAGCTTTCTTATAAGAATTTATTAAATAATTTGTAGAAATTTTAAGTTGAAATATATCTTCCATAGCCAAGACCATAAAGTTTCAACTCTTCCTCACCATATTTGTAATTTAGACACTTATGTGAAAAAAATTTATCTTCATGAACTAAGTGAAATTAAAGCTAGAAAGTGGAGAAACAAAATAGAACCAAGCTACCCAAGTGGGTCTTTAATCTATTGGCACCTAATAATAAAATAAGATATATTTCTAAATAATTTATGATGCAATTCAGAATTTTAAAAGGAGAAGCAAGTATAATCAAAGCATTTAAAGTAATAATAATGATAATAATTAATTTTATGTGTATATGAATTAGTTATTGCTAAAATAACTATCAAGGATAGAGTTTAGAGAAGAGATATTGTCATCGCAAGGAAAATCAATAAAGGAATTAGGTTAAAGTAGCAAGGTGACTTCTTCTTCATTCATCATATGCTATTTGTGTGTTTATACTTAGTAATTGCATGCTTGATAATTTTTCATACTTTATGTTACTATGAGCTGATGTATGATAATGTGAGATCTCAAGTAGAGCCTTAATGACTCACAATTGATGTTACGTACAATGATTTATAGGGATTGGACATAAAGATCTTATCCTAATTATGATATTAAATATGATATGATCATAAACTAAAGTCAATTGTGTCAACTTTAGCATAATTTAATAAGCTATGTTCATGTTATGATTATGTGTATATTACTTTGCTTATGTATGTCATAATGTATGAGAAATATTAAGCAAGCTATTATGACTTTTTGTCTCATCATATCTTTAACTAACCATTTTAAGTGGATCTAATATGGATAAACAAAAGAAAATAGTCTCTTAAATCTTTTAGAAGAGCAAAGCTTAAAGGCTTAGTTAGTTATAAGCTAAGATATTTTTATGTATGTAACAATAATTCAATGATCAATAATGCAATATTATCAAAATTTTATATTATAAATAATTTCATTATGAGAAGTGAAAGTGGATAAATCAATAAACCATGAAGCCAAAATCAAGGAATATAAGAGTAATTCTATTTTTGGACTTAAAGACAATTAAAATCTTAATTGGTAGAAATTTAATTTTTTTTCTTTACTTAAAGGCTTAAGGATATTACTAAAACCTTGAGTATTTTTTTAAGTGCAATATATACTTATTGGTGTTAGTCATTAGTAGAAGAACAACAAATTTAATTTATGGACCATTTGAGTCCCTTGAGCATTTTTTTATCCAAGTGTATATGTATGTATATGATGGCTATGGCAAAGAGAATTATTAAGGGAAAATTAATGAATTTGTAAATAGGAAATAAATAATGATGGAAGCCATTTAAGAATGACAACTTAATTGTAATTAGTTTAATATGGAGATTTTGACATCAGAGATTTATTAAGTTGAAATATTCCCAACATGGGAAGTTAAAGTTATATCTTTTGTTTATAAGGACATAAAGATCACTCCTTAATCCACCAATCAGTAGAGAAGATAGCAAGGAAGGAAATTTTTGGAATTATGTGTCAAAGTAAATAAATAGTGCTAGTTATATGAAATTTAGATTTACACTATATACTTAAGAAATTATTATTATTTGAACTTCCATGTACTTTGGGGCAAACTTACGAAATTTATAAACCCTATTGGTATACTTTAAATGTTTTAGAATGTCTAGAACTATAGGGTACTATAATTTTGCTTCTCTAAATTGAATCGATTATAAGTTTTATGGTTTAAAATCATCCTGAATTCCCTGGAATTATGGGGGTACTTTGTTCAATACTTTGAAGTATTCTGATTTTCAACTTATGAAGTAGTTGATTATGTAATTTAAGACATTTTGATTTCGTACACATGATGTACTTTGATTTGAGATTTTGAACTTACTTTGATTATGAAGTTTTGATTTGTCTAGCTATGTGTTTAGGTAAGTAAAAGAATTATTTTGGGAATCCATGCAAGATAAAACCCTATAGTTAATGATAGTAGACATTAGTCGTAGTATATTATGATATAATATTTTGATATGACTGACGTGTAATGTCGTATTTTGATGTATTGTATAAGACTTAAGATCGTTATTCTAATTATATCGAGTTGTATTGCTTGAGTCTGATATAGATATGTTTTGTTCAACTAGCATATAGCTAGCATCTGATTCTAATGGTATGTTAGATGTTCCTTACCCGTTCTATTTAAAAAAATTGATTCTTATATATCAATTGTAAATGTAAATGTCATGAATTACAAGGATGGTGATAAGCAAAGACTATGGCAAAAATCTTGCCTGTAAACTAATGGCTAATATGATTTTATTCTATTTGAGAAATAAATTTTTATAAAAAAGAAATGATGATGATTTTAAATTATGATTTGTGCTCTATGTGTGAACTTGAGGATAAACATTATGAATATCTTTTCACTCTACATTGAGTATATTACCTCATATATATGTCTCATGTTTCAAAAGCAAACATCTAGTTTAAGAAAAACTCTACTCTGTCTTTTCCTTTATGTAATTAATATTATTTGTTCACTAAGTGTTTCATTTAATCCTTTATTTTTATGTTTTTTAAAGAACCATATTGATCATGGATCCTTCAACTAAATAGAGTGCAAATAGATATTCCTTAGTGAACATTCATTGTTTGCAAGGGAGATATTGATTTGATAGTTATTTTTATTATGATACATTGTACTCTAAAATCTCCTAATGTATTAGGTAAGGAATTAGTGATTGTATGGAATATCTATGATAGTCTGTTTGTATTTGATTGTGAGAATAAAACTCTCTTATCTATCAATTTACAGGTTTGAATTGTGAAAATTTTAAAAAGTTTATATTTTACATCATACTCTACTAAAATTTTTATACAATAGCTAAATAGTAAATATTATATTTGTTTTTAAATTGTCATAGTTGTCTGACTTATTTTAGTTTGTAAAGATAAGATTTACTTCATTCTCCATACTAGTCGCACCTCCGTAGTTAGAGGTGTGACACAATATTTCTGATTTGTCAAGTTTAATTTATCTTTATTTTGATTCAAATTTCAAAAGAAATTATAAGTCTGACCCTAATTTGATTCAACTCAGACATACCCAAATATATACAAAGTCTTTTTTATCTAATTCAGATGTCAAGACAAAAATACTACCTAGTGACAATACCAAACTAATCTTAAGTTAGATAAAAAATCAACCCGTGTTCAACCCTAACCACTCATCTCATCAAGCTTCTATTGTTCTTTGTCAAATACATTGGCATTAAGTAGGACATAGACTTTGCCTAAAGTTTTATATTAATGTTGGGACTCTAGCTCTTAACAACCAACAACAAAAAGGATAAAATATAAATTTAAACAAACTTTTAATTTCAATTCTAAAGAAAAAAGACAATTTTTTTGTTGAAAGATAATAATTCTTGAATCAGCGTCAAGCCTTCAAAAAGGCATGTGAATTGTATTATATTGTGAGCTTTTGTTAGTCTCATTTCAATAACGTCATCAAGGTATAGTTTTTATCTTTTAGTGTGCAATGTAAATGAAAAGCGAGTGATTGAAACACATGATAAGCATCCTGCTTGAATGTGTTTTTTTGGCCGAATAACCTGCTTGAACGTTTATTATAAAAAAGAAGTTGTATATTGGCAAGCCCTCGCATGCATTGTCGTCTTTCCTATCCTTAAATTGAAACTCGAAATGTTTCATATTTTATTGTTAGAAGTTTAGATATTTTATTAATCATTCACATCAATAATTAACGTTTAATGTTTATGTATGGGAACAACTTTAAACATGTCATTAGGAAAAATTATACCAATCTATATGGCCTGATTAAGTTACACTAAATTTTAATTGTTTAATTAGTTAATGGACGAGCTTTAAATTAATTTGTTTTATTATATATTAGTACATTTTAAATCAATGACATTTATAATTATAAGTGAAAATTTTGAATTTAGGAATATATTTTGATATAAAGAAAATATAATTATTTAAAAAATGTCTATAAAAATAGTTATGTAAAATTGGTGAAAAAGAAGTGATAATAACAAGTTCACTGAAAAGATACTATCGTAAATCATTCAATTATACATTATTATTTTTGTTTTAATTTTTGGCCATCTCAAGTTATATTTATATTTTTTATTAAAAAATTTAATATGTATTTAATTAATAAATTCATTATTTTTATATTGACTACAAAAGATATTCGAACTTCAAAAATTTTTTATTTAAAAAGTAGTTGATTAATTCATTAATTTTCATATTCACTTAAAAAAATTTCAAACTTAGAAAAATTTTCAATTTAAAAGGTGATTAATTAATTATTTTATTATTTTTTATTAATTATAAAAAATTTATACACTTCAAATAATTGTTATTTATATATAAAAAAATAAAAAATTATCATGTAAGGAACTAATAATTTCATCGACAGAACTCTTCATTAGTTAAGTGGAGTTTCACATTAAAAAAATAACCTATTTACTGTATACAATTGGGACATTGAATCCACTGTTATAATAAGTATTTATAACAAGTGTTATACTTTTGCCAACAACTATTGTATTAAAATTTTAAAATATTTGCAGTCTTTAGATGAAATTATATAAGTTATCAATTTTGATAACCTTTAATTACCCAACAAGTTTTAATTTAATATAAACTATCTAATGATGTTATATATTTAATATGTAACTTTTAAATGTTTAAAGTACATTAATTACAGTAGAAAATTCAAACTCATATTGAGTTCTGACAAAGTCAAAGTCAATGTAACAAATATTGACTCTTACAGGATCTAACTCTAATTTTTAATCCGCAGATCATACCTAATTATTATTACAGAATCAACGTTGTCATCAACACAAGGAATTGATTTATGTTTGATTTGAAAGACTTTATTTTCACAAGGTGCTAACAACTATTTACTAATTAAGAATTATTTCTTATATATAATAAATAAATGTTAATCAACAAAATTAATTTTGAGTATTTATTATTATTGGTGTTATATAATAAATTAGTCCATATATTAATAGTATAATAAATCATTATTGATTAATTTTATTAAGTAAATATTATTTATTATGTATAATAAATGATTGTTAATAAGTGTTTTAATAACACTTACTAGCAAAACTCATTAATACATTACGGTAATTTTCTTATGAGGTTTTTTTAAAAAGTAATAAAAAAATTAGTTAAATTTGTTGTGACCCACGATGTAATTTTAAATCCTTTTGTCATTTCCGTTGATTTTATATGAACACAAGTTACTAGATTTGGCATATTAGTTATCATTATCTTTTCATGTGTTTCATGAAAATTTTTGAAACTTGATGGCTGGTTTTTGCTCACACAAAGTTCAAATCATACATTTTTCTCAACAAAATGGTTTTCACTATAAATTTACTCAAAAAAAAAAAAAGGTTCTCACTAGAATTATAAAAAGTATATAATTTTTTTTTAGTTTAAGATTTAATTATGTAATTTTTAGTATCGTTTCTTATTGTATCAAAAATATAAAAAAATCATAATGTGAGTAAATTGAATTTTAATAAAATTTAATTAATTTAATAAATGTATAAAAAATAAGAAAACAATTATTTTTTTTAAATAAGATTATAGTTCATCCTATAAATTAATTGCAAATACTTTTTCTTCTTTCGATAAAGCTCTTTGACCAGTAATCACCATCAGTTTACTGTTCTAAAAAATAATTTTTAATTTATAAAAATAAAATCATTCAATTCCCATACCGTCATGTCTAAATCAAAACGATTTGGCAGGATTACTACAAATTAACAGAATTGAATTTTTTGCATTTTAACATTTTAAATGAAGGTAAAGGTAATGAAATTTAGATTATGAGATAAAAATTTAATAATTTTAATTTTATAAAATTAATAAACACTATTTAATATTTTTTAAAATTTAAAATATTAAATAAAAATTTAATAATTTATATATTAAATACAGAAAATACAAATACAAAAAATCTAAATTCTAAATTAATTCAAATTTGACTTGCTTACTTATGTATGACAATGCTATGCCTACGTGGCCTACAAAGAGCAAAACGACATAGATGTACCAATCCTAAAACTAATATAATTTGCTACAAAACGACGGAGTTTTGCAACCAAACCCCAACTTAATTTCATTTAATAGATTATATATACAGATTTATTCACTCTTCTTAAATATTCAATTTTACCTCTCGAAATTGGATCTACTTTTTGGAGGATAATTCACGAATTTTCAATTGAAACTTCATTTTAATTTCAAGTCTCCAATCCTCCATCGTTCTTTCTCTTACAATATAAAAATGATTATAATAATATTAGTTCATTAGTGACTTGATTTAAGTAAATTGCAATAAAGATGTAATTAAATTATATTTGTATTTGAAAATTATATTAAAATTTTAATATTTAATTTACATATTACAAAAATCTCTACTCTAATATGTTTTTATTAATAAATTTATTTTTTACAGACATAATATTTTAATTTAATTTTAAAAAATTATTTAATTAATTTTATTTAAAAAAGATAGATTATATATAATGTTAATATAATTGATAAAAGTGAACTGAATAGACTGTTTTTCCCTTTAAAAGATTCGTATAATTTTTTAGATGCTTTAACTGGTTTTATTTTTCTATTTTTAGTCCCAAAAAATATCTAATGTGAGTGAACTCATTAAAATTTGAGTATCTTAGTGGAGTGCTTTCAAACCTTATATGGAATAAACTTTTGTACGTGGTATATAAATAAGACATTCAGCTTTTAATTTAAAAAAATTGTAATATTTTTAAAATAAAAAATATTAAACGTGAGTTAATTAAATTATATATATAATATAAAATTTTCTTTACATATTTTTTTGGGAAGGAATGTAGGTTATCAGATCTAAACAGCACACGTGCGATCCACGCACGAACATGACGACCAAAAGCAAGCGAGTGGGGGCCACCACGAGTAATGGTGACCAATTAAGTTGCGCGTAGTTCCGCCCGACTCCAAAATCCCACCCTCATCAAACCGTCCACTTTTGCCTCAATACAGCAAAATAAAGAGCAAATGGACGGCCAATGGGACCCACTCAATAGAAGGCGGTGCAGCATGGGGCCCATTGCCACCTGGCACTTTCTCATTTATTCTTTTGAAACTCTCCTTCTCTCTCATGTTTTTTTTAATAAAATTGGTATTCATTTCGTTTGCATTCCTTTTTTTTTTTTTTTTTTTTACATACAAAAGACATTCATATAATGGCCCGAATTAATTTGACGTGTTAAATTTTAAAAATAAATCAAAATATAAAAAAAAAAAAAAAGTGCAAGAAACAAGGTGGTAATTTAGTCACCAAAAAAGAATCTTCTCCTTAATTGCATTTTATTTAGGAAAAAATGTACTAGACTCAAAAATATCCTTTGTATCTTGTATTTTTCCCTTCTTTTTTTTCTCTTTTAAAATAACAGATTTATTTTATTTCAAAATTGACAAATTTAAATTTTAAATCCTAAATTTGAAATTCTCTACCGTTAAGCAGCTTAATAAAAAAGAGAATGACACAATTTACTTGAAAAGAAAATAAAAATTCCAATTATTTAAAGTTATAAGTTAAAATATGCCTACATAAATTAATACACATTAACTTAAATTTAAAAAAAACATGACATTGAAAGAGTCTAAACCTTTAATTACGTTACAATACTTTTTGTTAATATATAAGTGGTTTGTCAAATATTACTTAATGTCAATAAACTCAATGTCCCTTAAATAATGTTTTATATTCGATCTTTATCTTATAGATAGGGAGTGTAATATTATAAGAGCTATTCTTAATATTAAATCTAAAAATGTCTAATTTTAAATTAGTTAATTATATATTTTTAAGAGTTGAACTGAATATTAAGAAATAATATAAAAAAAGAAAAAAAAAATATACATATATATCTCTCACCTAATGTGGGTCAATTTCTTAGGCTTAAATGAGTCTATTCTTATTTAGTATATGCATACATTAGAACAACTATAATTTATCTTAATCATATACCTCTCTTTTTCTTGTGAGTTATAATAATTGTCATAGCCTTAACTTTTAAGACTAGATTGAGTATGAAGGTGAGATCCAGAGTCTCTTTATTACTAGATTTTTCATATCACATTTATCCCATTTCATCCCATAAAAAAATAATTAGAAATTTAATTAAAAAATTTTCTCATAAATAAAGTTCAAAAGAAAAGATCATATATTTTTTTTTCCAATTTTGATACAATGAAAATCAGAACATCCAACCGGTATAGTACTCAAAAGGAGTATTTCGTGGTGCGTAGAAGAGCAAAACAAGTTTCAAATAATTATTCTGCCAGACGGCATAGAAAATTAGGGAAAGAAGAAAAAGATAAAATCTTTGACGCCAAAAAATTCACCTAAGATGAAAAAGCATTTTTTCACAATACAGTTTTTGAGTTTTTCATCGAAGGCGCACAGTCAAGCTTACTTTTTAAAAACCAAAGCCTAGAGTTGATGACCCTCTGAGATCGCCCTACCGTCTCTCTTCCTTACGATCTTTTCTCTGCTTCAATTCGATCTCCTTGGCGCATTTTCCAACAATCATTTGGAGCTGAGCCCTTTTCAATCCTCAGGGAATGGGTAGGCGTCTTCTGCTCTCAATCCCCTCATCGATCTGACTATATGTCTGATTTGTACATTTTTATGCACTGATCAAAGCTTTCTTCAGTTGTTGATTTCTATAAATTTTGTACGAGTTGTGATTCTGATGTCCGTCAAATTGTAATTGTTTTATAGATTATGGATGGTGGGTTAACGGAAACTGGCATTTAAACTTTGTATGCGTTATGGGTTGTTTTCTAAAACTGTTGTTTTTATCTAATTATATCCAGTTTAAAGTGCAAAATTGTTTGAGGCTTATGGGTTTTGATCTGATGTGAATAATTTTGACAATTTGATCCATGACTTATGTTTTGAAATGCTTATTCTTGTATCACCGACGGGTTTCACAGTTGCTTTTTTGTTCTTTTCTTACTGAAGAAAAGTTAAGAAGAGAATGCGAATTAGACGCCCGTCTAATCTTACTATTTTATAAAATTGAAAATTTTTCCCCTGGTCTTTCAGTGCCAGTGGAATTATTGGGAATAAATTGATGAGTGGAGCAATCTAATTTCAGGATTTAGGAACTAGCAAACAAGTTGTGTGAAAAAGAATAAAATAAAAAAATGTTAATGTATCGTAAAGCGAAAGCAATTATTTCACATAGCAATTGTAGTTGGGTAACTTATTCCTTTTCCATTAGTTATTATCGTTCAAGTGTGGTTATGATATCGAAATCAACGCAAGAATTTTTTTTTTTTTTTTTCTGGGTGGGGAGGGAGGGAGGGTGGGTAACAGTGATAGAGTTCCATTTAGTCTTATACTTCTATTTTTCTTGCCAACTCATGCTGAAAATCTGCTTATCCAGAGACTAGCGAGAATAGTTGTTCTACTCAGCTTATTGATGGAGATGGTACATTTAATGTTACCGGAATTGAACAATTCATGAAGGAGGTGAAATTGAATGAATGTGGGCTTTCCTATGCCGTAGTTTCTATCATGGGTCCACAAAGTAGTGGTATGCTTTCTTGCCAGCACAATCACATTGCTTCTTCTTCCTTTCATTAGCTAATTGGTTATTACTTTTGCTTTTACCAGTCTTTCCACTGAAGGATCTGTACTTTATAAATTTTTTTCACTTTACAATTGACACTGAATGCTGGAGGTCATTGTAATTTATTAAGTACAGGAAGGTTAAGTTGAAGCTTGTACCTTGTTCAAAAGTTCTGAGCAATAACTTAAACCTGTTGACAATAGAATTATCACTTCATTAATTTTTCTTATGAGAATTTTATCTTGTCCTCAATGCTTCTGTTTAAGTCTACCTGCTTTAATATATTATCAAAACATGATGTGATGAATTCCCATTAAAGGGATCTTTTCATTATCTAAATTTTTGTTTTCTTTGGTCTGGACAGGCAAGAGCACACTATTAAATCATTTGTTCAGAACTAACTTCAGGGAGATGGATGCTTTTAAGGGAAGGCATGTTCTGACAACTCCACATTTCACATTAACTTTGTTCATCCATCAGGATGTTAACCTGTTGACTTGTGCTTGTTCTCAGGTCTCAAACAACTAAAGGAATTTGGATGGCTAGATGTGCTGGCATAGAGCCTTGTACGATTGTGATGGATTTGGAGGGTACAGATGGAAGAGAACGTGGAGAGGTACCAATCCATACAATATACCTTGACATTGATCACGAAGCTGAATCTATTGCCAATTGCTAGTTCCATTTCCGTATTATATATTTAAATGGCACATATGCCACTGTGTCTGTGGCCCCTATGGGAAATTATACATTTTTGGTTGAAATTTTCAGTGCTACTATTTGCCAATATTTAATTCTAACATCTATCTTTTTTGCTTACATTTTATTGTGAAGCAATTTTTTAAAATTTTTTTCTTCACAAATGCTAAGGCAGAGGATTTGGTTATCTCTCTATTCAATTTTATAAATTTTAATTTTATAAATTTTAAGCATTTAATTAAGTTGTGGCAAGGAAAAAGCATTGCATATTAATTGAAAAACATGATTGATTAGGTTATGTTAATAACTTGGACTTTTGATTACAACCTGCAAAGTCTGTTCCTTTGCAAAATGTAGAAGAGAAATGAGAAATGGATGGTTTCTGCCCTTGGCTTCTTCTTCATGTGTTGAAATTTTCTTTTCTCAGGATGATACTGCATTTGAAAAGCAGAGTGCTCTATTTGCTCTTGCTGTTTCAGATATAGTGCTGATAAACATGTGAGTTTTTTTCCCCCTCTTCATTATTTATATATCTTTGATGTGGATTGAATTTTAAGATCATTCAAGAGTGTCCACAATATCTATATACTTGAAATTCTTGTTCTAATGTGTGTGAAAATTAATTATTGCTTATTGTCCCTGCAATATTTCTAAAGGTGGTGTCATGACATTGGCCGTGAGCAAGCTGCAAATAAGCCTCTTTTGAAAACTGTCTTTCAGGTATCTTTTGCCGACCTATTGACTGACTACATGGCTTTCTTGAATCTCAGAAGTTGTTTAAAAGAACACTAGTATTTGCTTTCAGGTCATGATGAGATTGTTTAGTCCGCGCAAAACAACATTGATGTTTGTCATACGTGATAAGACAAGGGTGAGTTAATAAACTTCTGTTATTGTTATTATCTTAACATATCTCTTTCCATATATGTTGAAGTGTCTAGATATCTTTATTCAATATGAGGGTATCTCAAGTATAACTTTTACTGATGTGGTTATGGTCATTCATTTTATAGACACCCCTCGAAAATCTAGAACCTGTTTTGCGTGAGGATATCCAGAAGGTAAGGCAGTGTCTTCATCTTCATACATTGTTATTGATTGGTAAAAGTTTTGTTAACTTTTATTCTTTACTTTTTCTTTTCCATGGCAGATATGGGACTCTGTTCCTAAGCCACAGGCTCACAAGGAAACCCCATTAAGTGAATTCTTCAATGTAATTCATTATTCTTTTTGACGCTAGTAAACTGAAGTTCAGAATATTTCTTTTTTGGGGCATTTTATAGTAATTTTTTTTATGTGGTGACATTTGCCAGGTTGAAGTTGTTGCCCTTTCCAGTTATGAAGAAAAGGAAGAGCAATTTAAGGAGCAGGTACTAATTTTGCATCATGTCTTTTTGTTTACTTGTTGATGGTATTAAATCATCCATTATCAGGGTGTGTATCTCTGCCTCTGCATGTTACTCAGTGCCCGTGTCTTCCTGTTGACGCAGACAAACTATTGTATTGATTTGGCTTTCACATTGGGAAACAGAGACAACTTTGGCTTATTGAAGCTCTCTAATTTGTGTATATCTTTTGTTCTTGTTTGTTATAAATGTAGGTTGCTGGCTTGAGGCAACGTTTCCATCATTCTATCGCTCCTGGTGGACTTGCAGGGGATAGACGTGGAGTAGTTCCTGCTTCCGGATTTTCTTTCAGTGCACAGCAAATTTGGAGAGTCATTAAGGAGAACAAAGACCTTGACCTTCCTGCTCATAAGGTGACAATTGAATGCTGTGCTGCTTGTGTGTTACATGTATATTGGTTAATGTGATTATTTATCCATGATTTACCCTGTAGGTTATGGTTGCTACTGTACGCTGTGAAGAAATTGCCAATGAAAAATATGCTGCGTTTACTGCAAATGAGGTATCATCATTTCTTTTCATACAGTCCCATAACCATGGGCATTTGGTCAGCCTTAATTATTGACATTTTGGAAATTGCTCTGCAACTATTACTTAGGAATGGTGTCAGTTGGAAGATGCTGTGCAATCTGGCCCAGTTCCTGGATTTAGGAAAAAGCTCAGTTTAATCCTTGATAATTGTCTTTCAGAGTGAGTACAGTTTATTTTATGCGACATCTCTAATTTTAGCGGCTCAGTTATTGAATAATGAATACCATGTAATTTTAGGCTATATAAGCTTTCTGCTGGCCCTCTTAGCGTTTTACAGGTTTTCACAATATTTGATCTAAAACTTTTGACTAGATGAGCGTTTTCATTATATTTTATTATATTTATTTTTTAATTATAATGTACTTTTAGATGTGAAAAGTCCTATAGGCTCTATGAGTGAGAGTTGTGGTTTTGATTGTTCAAGGTGGAAAATCAAGAATGGGGATTCATTGTATAGATGGAATCCAGTAACTATTTTTTGGAAAAAAATTTATATTGTCTACAAGTTTTTATTAAGGAGGTTATATGTGTGACACCACCCTTGGTATTTTATATTCAAGGCCTATAAATTTTATTGCTGTCATCTCAAGTGTGATTTTCAAAGTTGTAGTTTGATATTATTGTTTACAAATAATTTTGCTGTATTTATATTCAATGCTGTAGAAACATCATATAAGCATGTCTTAATGTTGATTTAATGTAAATTGAGCTATTGCACTTTCTTTTGATGCAGGTATGAGGCAGAAGCCACTTACTTTGATGAAGGTGTCAGATCTGCAAAACAAAAGCATCTTTTAGAAAAACTTTTGCAAGTAATTCTTCTTAGCTTGATTCTGGCACAATCTTGGTTTTTCCCTTTTTTTTCTTTTTTATCATAATGAATTAATGATTAAGTGAAAAACAGAAAAAATGGCAATTACCAATCAAGATTAACTATATAATATTAAGATGTTGAATTGTTTACTGTGTGTTTGAGTTTGCTTTCCCCTTTAAATGCTATTGAATATTTATGATTATTTGTGAGATTTATAATATTTGTATGTTTCCCTAATAGCTTGTCCAACCAGCATTCCAATCTGCGCTGGGACATATAAGGTCTGGAAGTTTTGAAAAATTTAAGGAAGCATTTGAGAAGGCTTTGAATGGAGGGGAAGGGTTTTCTGCTGCTGCTAAAAGATGCGTCGAGTCTTGTATATCTCAGTTTGATGAAGGATGTGCAGGTATTTCGGAATCTGTTTATCCTGTTTGTTTAAGAACATATAATTAAAGTTGAATGCTCAAACATATAATCACTTTTTAAATCTGAGAAAATTACCTGGACAAGATGGATAAATGTAGTGGATTGACAAAACTTGCTAGCTTTCTGGTTCATTCCACTAAGATACTGTCATAACTTCTAATCTTGATGATATTATAATGGTTATTGTAAGTAGGTTTCTTACATGCTCAACTGACTCACATTGCAAGGCTGGTAATGTTATGCTTGCAGATGTTGTTATTGAAAAAGCAAACTGGGATACCTCTAAAGTGAGGGAGAAACTGCGGCGTGACACTGATGCACATGTTGCTTCTGTGCGTGCAGCTAAGCTGTCTGAATTAACTTCATCATATGAGGTACGTGTGTAACATTGATAATTCATGTCTTATGGAATGCACAAGTGATTGTCTTTCAGCTTAGTATAGATGTTAGCATTTCAAATTAAATACGTGTGTGCCAAAAAAATTAAAATTCTATGTTTGATTTTGTCAGTGATTATAATAAAACTATTTATGGGCCTTTGTTTAACAACTCAAGCTTTTGAGTTGAAGTGCTCTTTGAATGAAATTTAGTATGGTAGTATGAAGTTGAGTTGGAAAATGGGCAGGTTGTGGATTGGATTATAATGGATGAGTGGAAAATAATGTATTAGCCCATTTAGAATTCATAAATATTTTTTCAATGAATTTCAACCCATCCATATCCTATTTTTGAGATGATGTTTAATCCATTGATTGACCTGTTTATATATATGGGCTGGATATCCATCCCATTATTTTAGGGTTAGTCTTTTCTCTTTTTTTTTTTTTGGGTCCAATTGGACTAATTATATTAACTAGCTATTAAAGAAATACTCAAAGAAAAAATTACTACATATAAGTATTTATTTCATAGACGAAAAATTAATGTACTATCAAATCAAATTTGATAATTATGTTATTGAAAAACTGAAGGTCTGTTGCATTTTAAAACCCAAAACACATTGTCAAATATAATATTTTACTGTGGCAGTGCCAAAATATTAGCTCTGGACAGTTAAATTAAATTGATTCTAATGGTGATAGAATATAAGTCCCAAAGATTTTGAAAACTAAAACATAAATATAATCTTAGGTGATTAAAATCTATCTGGTTTGCTCATTAATACATCTATGGTGCATATGAACGCTGTCTTCTTGACATATGTTAACAGATTTCATGTATTACGAAGAAATTATCTAAACATGCAAGACTGGTGGCATTTGTGGTAATGAGAATTTTCCTGTGGATTAAAGCGATTTTTCTTTGGTAAAATGATAGAAAGATAGAAAGAAAAGGGAGATAAAAATATTAAATGTAATGCTGGTACCTAAGATCATTAATAATAATAATAATCCAGATCATTTTCCTATTTATCTTGGGTGGGTTTAACAGATACCCAATATACATCCATAACCCTCTATTAAGAAGATTTATCTAGTTTGACCCTATCCATTATATCCATATTCTTAATGGATTGGACTTGGATTAATTATGGATCGTGGATAAACTTTGACACCTCTAGTATGAATTAAGCAAGAGTTTCTGTGCATAATAAACTTGTCCTGAGGAAAAGAGGTTGATTGATACAATTTATGCTGTTAATATATTGTCTGTCAATCATGGCAAGTGAAAAATTATATGAACTGTCTATGTTTCATGGCTGCACTGATTTAGGTATTAATATCGTGAATTTTTTCTAATTGCATCAATTGGTATATTTTTATTGTTGACAAGCTAAATGCCACTTGGGAAGTTTGCTGATAGTAGTTCTCTTGCAGGAAAAACTGAAGGAGGCCTTATCTGGACCTGTTGAAGCTCTTTTAGATGGAGCCAACAGTGATACTTGGCCATCAATAAGAAAACTTCTTAGGCGTGAAACTGAATCAGCTGTTTCAGGGTTCACTGCTGCACTTTCTGGGTATGATATGGATGAACAAACACAACAGAACATGATTATGAATTTAGAGAACTATGCAACAGGTGTGGTAGAAGCAAAGGCTAAGGAAGAAGCTGGAAGGGTTCTAATTCGTATGAAGGACAGGTGTAATCCTTTTGCAACATCTGAGTTGCCTGGTTATTCTTTACTGAAACTTTTACTTTTTAAGCAACTTACCTTCAATGTGAAAACAGGTTTATAACATTATTCAGCCGTGATTCTGATTCAATGCCTCGTATTTGGACGGGGAAGGAAGACATTCGAGCCATCACCAAGACTGCCCGCTCTTCTGTATGACATGATTATGTTTATAATGTTCTGTTGCTTGAGCTTGTATTGCATTTGGATATCTGTTTTAATAAAGTTTACTATTTGCAGTCCTTGAAGTTGCTATCTGTTATGGCTGCAATTCGTTTGGATGATCAAGATGTTGATAATATTGAGAAAACATTGGTAGTTGCTTTGGTGGATTCATCAGGAAGTTCTCCTAAGGATAGGAGCATCACAGTTGTTGATCCACTGGCTTCAAGCACGTGGGAGCAGGTGAAGTTTTGTTTCTGCTGAGTTCTGTCTGAAAAAGCATTTGATTGTGTACTAATTTTGCTATATGGGTGATCTGATTGAACATCAAGTAATTGTAGATAGCCAGAAAATCAAATGTGGCAGGAATGTTAACTTCTGTATGAATAATCTACCCTTTCCTTGATTCCTTCAGTATGCTGATGTTAAGGTCCTTGAGTTATTTTTTTAATGCTTATATTCACTAATGGAAGTGCATATAAAAGTTACTTGATGTGTGAATTCTTTTGATACACAATATAGTCCACAACCTGCTATTTTTACATTTTTTTTTCTTGTTCAAATGTTTTGGGTCTTCGGGACCACTTCTATTTAGGAACTTATCAGTTGTGACTAAATTTTCTATGTAGGTTCCATCCTCAAAAACATTGATTACACCTGTACAGTGCAAATCATTGTGGAGGCAATTTAAGATGGAGACGGAATATAATGTCTCTCAGGCCATAGCTGCACAGGTATGAAATTTCAGATCTTTTATGATTGCTAAGAATTGTCTATGTAAAATATTCGTAAGTTTTTTAAACTTGTGAATGAAATGAGGCTGGGTGGACGTAGGCTACACTTCCATTTTCACTTTGCATGCATTTAAGTAATTGTTATGTTGCCAAAATATACTCTGCTTTTTAGTTCTCTTGTTTAGGTTCCATGTTTTATATATACATTTTCATTTACTAATTAGTGGATTTACTTGTTATAATGGGTGCTTATATTATATATGCTTCTGAATTCTGCTCCTGTGCAAAAGCATTTTACTTATGATTACTTATTGTTGATGTAATTTATCCATTTTCAGGAGGCCAACAAGCGTAATAACAACTGGTTACCTCCTCCATGGGCAATTGTTGCTTTGGTTGTTCTTGGATTTAATGAATTTATGACCCTTCTAAGGTATATATTAACTATACTGATCTAACATCATTCAATTCTTTTAAGGAGCAAGGCGCTGTTTTGCCTGCTGCTAACTTTCCTCTGACCTGCTATTATGGAAGTTCAAGAAGATTATAAGAAATTTGGACTTCATTTGAAGTATAGGAAGACGGACATAAAGTTCCATAATAATTTGTCACTTTGCGAATATCTGTTCTTTCTGGGATGAGGAAGAAATATCATGAGAAAGAAATTGGTTGAAGTACAAGAGCAGGGGACAAGTTGTCCTCCTAGAAGAAACTAAAGTCACAAAAGCTAGAGCAGCAAACAAAAAAGACATCAACTAAGCAAAACTTTCCAGTCTTCATCTCCTCAATTAATACCCACCTAAAATAAACTTTTGCTGACCTCCAAAGCATGGCCAATTAATCCCATAAAAGATACCTCCCAATAAACTTATTTCTAAAATTCTGGTATTCCTCTTGACCCATATGCACCAGTGATGGCAATGCACACAGCAGAAGAGTGATTTGTGAGAAAATGCTTCTAACTCACTGGACAGGTTCAACGATTTTTAAAAAAAAATCTGGAGTCTACTCCATTGATATATTGCTGTGGACATTGTAAACAAAATGATTGAATAAAGCCCTGTTAGACATGTCTAAAGAACATATAATGTTTCTTGAAAGCACCCAAAGAAAAAAGAAAGTCCGTAAATTCTGTTCTACTGTTTAACTGGTTTCACCCAATTTTGATGTTCTTTGTGGCAGAAATCCATTCTATTTGGGTGTCATCTTTGTTGGTTTTCTTCTTGTAAAAGCCCTATGGGTGCAGCTGGACATAGCTGGTGAATTTCGCCATGGAGCTGTGAGTATCTTTTTCTTTTTTCTTAATTTTGTTGGTTCTATAGCCTGTTTTGAGTTTGATTGCTATCTTTAACCAGTAGTGGAAAGTTTAACTGGGGAGTGGCTGTGCTTTTCTGGTAGGGTTCAACTGCTGTGATATTAGGGGTCAGGTCAGGTGTCATTCATCTTCAGGAAAACTAGATAATAAATATACAACATTCATATAATTAAGTTAAAAAAAAATGGTAAAACAGTTTCCTATTAACATTTCTGGATATCACTAAGAGAGGTTTAATGAATAGCTAGGCATTTAGGCATCCTCATATCTTTGGTTTTGGATAAATTTTTCAGTGTTTAATTTATCTTACACTTTTAAAGTTTACAGTTATGTTCAATATTTTAATCTGGTAGTGTTAAGAGAAAATCTGTTGTTCACGTGGCATGCTAATGCTGGGTAACTTGTTCTCTTATGCCCTGGCTTGTTATTAGCTGTAAAGCGTATATAGTTAACAACTAGATCAGAGTATTTAATTGGGTTGTGAAATAGTCCTTTATCCAAGTTACCTAGGTCTTGCCATCTGTTCGTTCTCTGATTTGCAGTACGTATTCATATGCCTTATTTCTTCCTTGTGTGCTTTCAGCTTCCAGGACTTATATCCTTGTCGACCAAATTTCTTCCAACTGTTATGAACCTTATCAAAAGACTAGCAGAGGAGGCACAGAACCCTGCACCTAACCATTCAGAGAGAAACGCATCAGAAAGCAACAGCAATGTTGTTCCAGCTCGCAGCAATATGTCGTATAGCGCATCATCTAATGTAACTACATCAGAAAATGGGGCTGAATACTCTAGTCCATCAAAATATGAGTAGGTGAAGAAAGTCATGTTATCATGAAAATATATTTTTTTTCTGTTGAAGATGTTGGTGTCTGCTGGCTGCATGCTGGGGTTTTTGATTGTGCCCACGAATTCATGACTAATGAACATTCAAAGAGTGAGACATTCAAAGGCATTGGTTTTTGTGCAAGTGCCAAACTCAGTGGGGCATGGTTCAGTCCGAGGTAGTCCCCCATGAAATAGTTTTCTATATTCAAATTTAGGCGCTTTAGATAGTTTGATGGCTTTGCTGGTTTGCATTCAGTTTTGGTTGTAAGAGCTGTATCTGTATTTCTGGATGAAGCTTATTGAAAATTTATTTGATAAACTCTTGTATTTTTATCACCATATTGATATTCACCTTGCAAGGTATTACATACTCCCTGTAATATGAACTTTTAAACTATAATTGACATGAGCTTGAAAGAGAGGATTGATTGTTTACATATCAAGTTCCCATCATGCTTAACTGATTGTTGTATCTATGCGGTAACGTCAGAATTCTAATTTGATGCTTAAAACACATTATGGCCAAAAACTATTCATGTTTGGTCAGATAGACTAAATCAGTCACAGAGATATATTAAAATGTCATGTGCAAGTTTCATTAAAAGACATGTTAGACATGTCTATAATTAATTTTCTTTACTCATCAGTAATGGATTGACTTTATGAGGATTTGTCTTCAAGTATCATTCAGCAAATTGCTTAGTGAAATTTGGAAAGCTGTACTCTCGTGTGGTTGGATGCCATTAAAACTAGCATGAATTATGTGGGGTTCCTATGGATTTGCGGCTTTCACACGGATCCTTCAGGCGCTTGAGTCTCAATTTGTGGTCAGAATTTCAATTTGTATGCCTGGGGTCGGTTTCTGCATTATAACAGGAAAAAAAAAATAGTTTAAATGCTTCATCTACGTGTTACTTATCACACTATCAATTTAGTTCCTTTAATTTTATCAAAGTTTCAATATAGTTCATCTTATAAAAAAAATCATGTTATTTTAAAGAAAAAAGAAAAGGTCTACTTATATCTATATTCAAAATTTAAGAGTTTGTTAACTTGGGCATTAAATAGGAGTGAGTTAAATGGCCGTTAATAAATAAATGAGTAAAATATTTTTTGATATTTTACTTATTACAAAATTATCATTTTGGTCCCTTATTTATTAAAATATTTAAAATGATCTTCACTTGTAAGAAAGTGTCACACTTAATCTTCCTAATTTTTAAAAAATTATCTGATTTAATATTTAAAGTTTGGTGGAGGGGCTAAATTTAATATTGTTTTGAAAAGAATATAATCAAATATAATCTTTTTCAATGAGTGAAAGATTATTTTACATATTTCAATTAGCAAAGGATCAAAAAAGTATTTTTCTCATAAATAAATTATGTATTTATGTTTAATCCAGTATCAAATTTTAGATGGATGATATAATATAAGAGCAAATTTGAATTATTTTTAAAATAGCGTTGTGTATTTTTAAACTAGGGGAACCAATTTGAAACTCTTAACATATTAGAAGGACAAAAGTACATTTAAATTTCTTTAATGAATTCTATTTTTATTGAAAAAATTATGTTTAATACATAAATATTGAGAAAAATACATTTTTGGTCTCTTATTCATCATAAAATTATCATTTTGATCTCTCACTTATATGCCCAAAATCTCACTTATTAAAAAATATTACATTTGGTCCTCTATTTTTCAAAAAAATAAAATATTAAATTTATTCTCTTAACTAAACTTTAAATCTTAAATTAAAAGAACTAAGATTGATACTTTTTTTAAAAATGAGATACTAATACAACATTTTTTAATAAATAAAAAATTAAACTGAACATTTTAATATAGGAGGGATAAAAATAAATTTTACTCCATAAATATTACATTGGAGTTTCAAAGCCTACATGCTAAATTGCCTAAGGTATACGATTCTACTCATTTGATTTATTACCTTCTCTCTCTCCTCTTAATTACACAAAGTTACGAGTGTTTTAATATATTTATGTTAAAAATAAAATTCTCATATTAAAACTTAACATTACCGTCAAAAGATAATCTTATGTTATGCACAAAGTTAACTTGTTATACAAAATATTAATTAGAAGAAATGAGATATTCAATTGAATCTCAAAGAAGATTAGCAGGTTTAATATATTTATGTTTACCATTCTGGCTTAAGGATACTACTTAGTCATTATTATTTAAACAATAAGCAGGTTGTGGTTCCATCAAATTATTAATAAATCAAGCTTTTCTCTTAGAAGGACAAAACTTACAACTACTTTTTATTTTTTCCTGCCTATTATCAAATTTTATCATTAATAAAACAAACGAAAATATCACACTCCAACACCGATTTGGACCATTGGACAAAATTCAACAATTTTAAAATATTAATTTTAAAAATTCACTTTTCTATTGTTGTAGATCTAAATTGTTATAATTAAATTTTTATCCAATAGCTTATATCTATTGCTGTAAAAGGGATCCCTACCCTTCCAACACTTCATGATTGAATTTTAAAAAAAAAAATCTATTTTTATATGTTATTATTATTTCACTTAAAATTTGCTAATCAATACTTAAAGAAGTTTACCTAAATGTTATTGAAGTGCCATCACTATTTGAGAAATGCTTTGTATCAAACTTTTGAGGAAGCTCAAAACCATTATACATAAAGTAGTTCCAACTTATGAATGTTTTCCGCCTCAATATATATATTTCCTTATATTTATGCATGAATTAAGAGTAAAATATATTTTTAACTTTTCGCTTATCACAAAATTATTATTGTAATCCCATATTTATTGAGATATCCAAAATAATTTCTCACTTATTATAAAATGTCACATTTGACTCTTCACCTTTTTAAAAAGATATTAGATTTATAATTTAGGATTTTGTAAATGAACTAAATCAGATAATTTTTTAAAAAATAAAATATTAAACGTGATATTTTTTAATAAATAAAAAATTATTTTAAATATTTTAATAAATAATAGATCAAAATTATAATTTTATAATAAGTAAGAGACAAAAATATATTTTTTTCATGAATTAATGTTGTCATCATTAATAAGGTTAAAAATATAATTCACAAACCTTATATCACCATTAATGGTCATATTGCGACAGTTTTGTGCACCTACGATCGTGAGCATCATAAATTAGCTTACACCTCTGTCATTGTCCAACTTTATCATAACTGTAACGTACAATATGGTCTCCTAATTCATTACAATCAATATATATATATATAAAAGAACTGAATTACAGCTGTAGATCGAAGGCATGGAAGTAAAAGCTGAACTAGAAAATGAAAAGGATTTGAAAGTTTTGAAAGTAGGTAAAAAAATAGCTATCCATCTACTAATAACTGTAAATCTGATGAAACTTGAATTTTAGAGAATTAGAAATAATGAATTTAGGATTTAATTATAAAGGGGTGAAAGTTTTTAAATTAAAATTTTGCATTATTAAAAATAAATTCTTAAAATCTAAGGGGTTTAGGATTTAATGTTAATGTATATAAAAAATTTAAAATTTAAAAAATTTAAAGGAATAATCGTGTTTTCGCATTTTCTTTAAATTCATCCTTAACCATAAAAAATATTTGTAATTTTTTTTATAGTAGAAATTTTAGACTATTAGATTAAGATTCTAACTTGTTTATACTGTCACATAAACTGTTCAAAATTTCTTGATTTTTAATGCAATTTGTTAAATATTTTACTGTAATTAATGTTGATTGTTGAATATCTAATTGAAGAGAAAAATAGGTACCTTGTCCAGTCATATATTAACTGCAAGTCTGCAACAAGATGGTTACTACGGACCTGGATTTTCTACAGTTACTGCAGAATCTGCAGTAAAAAATAATAATAAAATAATAATATTTTATTAATATTAAATTAATAAAAATATATTATATTAATAAAAATTATTATTTTATTTATAAATAGTAACTGGAGACTCTCAATTTACTGCAGGTGATCCGCTCCCGTTACTAAGGACTAAATTTAGAGCTGTAAATAAAAGGTATGGTAGTAAAAGTTGAAGCAGAAAATGAGAGGCAATTGAAATTATGAGAAAAGTTGGTAAAAGAAGAGGGAAGCATCTACCAACTTCTCTACCTAACTGTCATGAGGAAAAGTGGGCATAATGCAATGCAAAGGCTGATAAGATTAAAAAAATATTTATATGCCAAGTATCAAATTAAGTAGATGATATTATAAGAAATTAAATTAAAAAACATTTATTTTACCTGTGAGTAACTAAAATTAAAAATAACCCTAAGATCAAAATCAAGTTTTTTACTTTAATCATAAAATGTAGAACTCATGCATATTAGGGGTAAGCACAGGCCAAATTTTTTTTGCCGATTCGATACCCTGTTCAATTTTATATCGAGTTAACTTTTTTGAACCATAGGTCTGGCCTGGTTAGACTTGGTATTGACCGGGCCAGGCCGAGCCAAGTTACACCAGATCCGGGTCGGGTTTACTTTTTTTTTTAATAATAATAATAATAAAATAAAATATAAATGATTTTGTGAAAAATAATTTTGTTAAACAAAAAATAAAAAAAGATTTGAAAGGACATAAAATGAAATTAAAAAAAATTTAAGACTTGGAATGAAAAATAATAAAAAGTTGAAAGAATTGATATTTTAAAATTTATTTTAAATCAAATTTAAAATATATTATAAAAATTAAAAAATTTTAAAATAAATACTGGGTGGGGTCGAGTTAGGCCTTTATGCCACCCCTGAGACCTGGTCCGACTCGATAAATTTTATAAATTTTTTAATTTGGTTCAATCATAACCTAGCTTGATTTAACTAGACTGAGCTGGATTCATCAAATTGACTAGGTCAATGTTCACCCCTAATGCATATAAACATGTACGTGACATGATATTCCCGATGGCCTTTACAAAGTTAAATAGTATATATAATTGTTAAATATATATTAAATAGTGATTCTCAAAAAGAAAATAATAGCCACTAATAACACATTTATATGATAATTAATAGCGGTTCCAATTAAATTATGATAAGAAAAATGAAAGTCTCATACGTATTGACAAATTTTTATTGACCAATAATTTCTCCATGCCCAATAATCTTCATACAAATTATAGAAAAATAATAAGAAATTATGTGGAGATTTATGAAGCAATATTCATTATTCATATAATCACATAATCTAGGTTTGAAGCCATTCTTGCATTCAATGTATTGCCACATTCATCGCTTCCTTTCTCTTCTATGTAACTCATCCGTCCCTCTACTCTTTGCAGCCTTTACATATATTAATGAAATTAATTCCATTTGGCTGCAAAACCGATGGTTTTTTTTTCAATTTAGACTTTTAAAACATTATCTTTTTCATTTAGTCAATTTGATGTTTTGCAAAATATTTTTTTTGATTTGATCTCTCATAAAAAAATTGTTATGATCAATAATTTTTTTATATAATAATTTTATTTATAATGACCCAATTTAAGAAATATTTATATGTGAACTAAATTAAAAAAGTAATTTGATAAAAGGTTAACAATCAAATCAAAGAAATAATTTTATGAGGCATTAAATAAAAAAAATTTCATATATGAATAACGAAAATAAAATTTTAGTGTGTGTATATATACATTCATTTTTTTTTTTTTTGTAAAATAACCTTTAGCTGACATGCAATGAATTATGGTCAGTGTTCCCCACTTCAGAGTTCAGAGTTGTAGATAATTCAGACATCATTCAGAGGTTTCATATATATATATATATATATATGGGGAAAAATGGCAATGGTACTTTGCTAATTAATTTAACATTAGCTATCAATATGTGAACTTTTAACCTTTGAGAATTTTTACCCAAAAAAACTAAATTATTAAGAATTGTTTCTCCAAATAAGCTAACTTTGTTAATAGAGTAAATTAATTGATTTGTTCTTGGAAGTTGGACAAAAAAAATTTAGCAAAGCTATTTCAGATATTTATTATTAAATTATTTATACTAAATCATAATGCATGAAACTAATTTATTTCAAAAAAGCTAGGCCCTACTCAATTACAAAAAAAAAATACTTATTATATCATTATAATCAAAGAATATTATGACAACCACCAAAAAGTTATATTTAAGTTTTCCACTTGGAGGAAAAAATTTAGAAATTAATTTCAAATGTTTTTGAAATTAGATGAACCAATATAATGGGACATTTATTGTCCCCTTGTTCTGACATTATTATGGGTCAACTAGGACATACCTAATGCTGTACACAGAATCACCATTCACCAAACCATACCAGCAATATTGCTTTATTCTCTCCCCAATTAATCTTGCTCCGTCCTTTTGAGTCTATTTAGATTATAGAAAATAGCCTATTGAAAATGACTTCTTTTCCCTCTCCATTTCTCCCATTAATTGCTATTCAATTTCTGTCATTTAATTTTGGTTGTAGAGTTTGTTTTGAAGTTTGCACAATCTTGATAAAAATAATTTAGAAAGATAGAATATAATTTTAAATTAAATTAAATTAATTTTGAGACATGATAGAATGCCTCGAATTTCAAATTTCCCCAAATATCATCTTTTAGTAATTCTTGTTAGCTTGTATTTTTAATTTTTATTCATTCATTTAACATGTAATTTAATCATTATAGTTTAAAAATTTGTAATTAAGTCTCATTATATTTTTGTTAATTTTTTTTTCATAAATACGAGATATTTTAATTAAATCAATAAAATTCAAAAAAATACTAATAAAATTTTAACATAAGGAATTAGAACATCTGTAAAATAATCAATTATAAAATTTTAAACTATAAAAATTAAATTAAAAATTAGAAAAAAAAAACTATAAGGATAAAAGTATAGTTTCTCCCTTTTCATTGCATTCTTTTATAGGTATAATATGATTATGTGGTACATTAATGATTGATATGTCAAGAATTGGATATAGCTGAAAAACAGATCCCACATGAAAGGAAAATTAGTAGATTTCTTATTAAAAATAATAACTTAGACATGTCACTCCAATTTTATTTGCCAAGCACTCGTGTATGTCCAAAATTTTTATTTTTTACACCAACGTATATCATACTTAATTTCAATATTAATGTTTAGCACTTTGATATAAAAAATTATTATATGCTTTCCAAGAAGTGAGTAAAGACTCACTAAAGAATCAAAGAGACTAAGCAATAAAAATAAAAAAATTCTTTCTATTTTTTATACTCTGTACTTTTTGGAGACAGTTGAATAAATGGAATCCTAAAAGAAAGAAAAACGAGTGGAAATTACTTTTTTTTTTTTATTATCAATATGTTGACCTTCTTTTTGAAACAAAAATTATATCTAAGACTAGTGGTATGTGTAATTTTCTTTTTTTAATTTTCACACGTATTTATAGAATAGTCAAGCTCATAATATCCATGTTTCGCATTTGAATATAAAAATTAATATAGAGACCATGTTTATTGACAAGCATGTGAAAGCTCACCAAAATGAGAAAACACTGAATATTTTCTTAAAAAACTTTAACCATGCATTAACACAAGCACCTAACTTTAAAGGATAATACTCAATTACTTTTGTATAAATTTTTTTATTATATTTTAATTAATTATCACTAGAAAAATATCTTACATATATAACTAAAATAAGCTATTTTTAATGCAAGAGCTCTGTTGACTCTGTTGATCAATGAAAATGATCTGTTGAATAAATTTACAATTCTTTATATGATATTTTTTTACTTTTTTCACATATGTGTCAAAAAATCGTTGAAATGCATAAATTTTTTATCGTCAATAAAAAAATAATAAAGTTATTAGTTTGTGTAAAATTATTCATGGTCAATAAAAAAAATAATAAATAAATTAATTATCTCTTAAATTACAAATTTTTCAAAGTTTGAGAATTATTAAAAGTGAACAAAAAAAGTAATGAAATAATTAACGATCTCTTAAATTAAGAATTATAAATATAATTTAACATGATTCAAAATTCAAAAAAAAAATATACGATTGAATAATTTATGATAATATTTGTTCAATGAGTCTATTGTCACCTCTCTTTTATCAATATCATATAACTAATTTTATGTATTTTCTTTAATTTATTATGTTTATATTATATTACAATATTAACATATGCTAAAACAAACTAATTATTCTCTGAAACTCAAACAAATAAACTAATTCCTCTTTAAACAAAGTGATTAAGTCCACTTATTTTCTTCTCAAGGTGTGTGTGGCGTTAAGGAATATTAAAAAGAACTGAGTTTATTTGGTGCCATATTAAATATGGAGCTTTATTACTCATACTGAAGGCTGGCGAATGAGCTGTCTTTGTACGAAGTGGTGGGCATTATTTGATGAGACTATGCCAGATCCATCGGCCAGAATGTCTTGACTCCTACTGTGGTATTCATTTCACCATTAAATGACTTCTTCAACTTCAAGCTTCACTACTCTTGTTAATTATGGTGGACTAGCTAGCTGCATTCTTTGTCCTTAAATTTTCTTTTTCTTCGTAGTTTCTCATATTATTGATATACTATGATCACACGTCAAAACTAAGACGTTTCTATACTCGACACCCATTGATTATCTTTATCAAATTATATAATGTGGTTCTTTGAATTACTGTTAGCAAGCCTTTAATTTCACATTTTATATATGGTACCTTGCATGTTTTAAGATACTATTATGGGCTAATAAGTTCCTTTTCAAGCAATGGGCATTATAATGTCGGATTTAAATTCTCTAAAATAGAGTTTATAAATTGTTTTTAAAGTAGAAAGAGATAGAGAGAAAAGAAAGAGTGAGCTGAAATAAAGGAAATAGATCCATATATATTTTCACTTCTTGTGTCACATTTTTTTTATTTTAAAAACACTTTACACTTTATAATGACTTTGAGATTTGAATTTTTTAAAATATGGAGCTTGTAAATTGTTTTTAAAGTAGAGAAAAATAGAGAGTAAAAAGAGAGGAAGTAGATTTGAATTTTTTAAAATATGGAGCTTGTAAATTGTTTTTAAAGTAGAGAAAAATAGAGAGTAAAAAGAGAGGAAGTAGATCTCATACATACTGTCACTTCTTGTATTACTTTCTCCTTACTTTAAAGATGTTTTATACTTTAAAAAATCTAAATAATTTTTTTAGAAAAATAATTTTTTAAAGTATTGTCTCTAATATTTGTATGTGAGTATTTACAGCAAGGGGTACACTTTCCTTTTCACTAAACTAAGTTTTTTTGGAAGGGTGATAAAATCACTTAATTATCTTTGTAGTCATCTCAAGAATTAATATGTTAACTGTTTTGAAAGAAAATAAATTTGAGAGAAAGTTTTTACTATATACATCAAAAATTCGGGGAGGCATGTGTAATTTTTTAAATAAGAGGAGTATCTTATGTAATATACTCAAAACTAGTCATAAATTACTCTATTTTTTAAAGTATTTATACGGTGCCAACACACAAAAGAAGGCCAACCAGAGGCAGCCACTTAGAGGGTAGAAGGAAGCAGCTTCTTCAGTGAGTGCTATTTCTCTGGCCTGGGAGATTCAATGGCTTCAGTTGGTGCAGTCAACTTCTTGTTGTGCTTATTACTTCTGGGCCTCTTGAACTCTATCCCTCCTTGTCAAGGTTACTTCTTCTCTTTTCTTCAGCCTTCATATATTTCTTCATCTAGCCTTTGGCGTTTTCATCATCAAAATCTTCTTCTCTACCTCCATTCTGCTTCAGTTTTCAGGACTTGTTTCTGTAGAAAGGCTAATTTTCATGGCAATATAAGAGAGTTCCCCAAGTTTCAAGGCTTGAAGAAAAAAGGCCAAATTCTTCTGTTTTTCAGTGTCTGTGATACCTCTTGTTGGCTAGTTTGAAATGTAGTAAATCATACCAACTTCTTCAGGTTTTCATACAGGCTAATGGGTTTTGTTTCATGATGATCTTATAATGCTGCTTCATTTAGGCATTTAATCAAACACATTATGTTCTTCATTGCAATTTCCAGCTTTATGTTTTCCCTTTCTTTCCCTATAATTTCCTTTTTGTTTGTCTTCAAACTTTGGTATGTTGAAACCTGTATTCTTCAGTTCAATTTCCAGAAAACAGCACTCTCAGATGGATATATACTAACATAACCAGCCTTCAGTTTTTCCTCTTTTGGATTTTGATTTCCTTTTTGTTTGTCTTCAAACTTTGCTAAATCAAACTAATAACCACATCAAAAAGCCACAACATGACCAAAATGTGACTGAAAATTTCATCTGAAAAGTTGAAATCTCTCTGCAGGCAACAATCAGAAGTGGTATAACAAATACAAGTACCCATTTATCAGAAGGGCAAGCTCATTTTCATCTTCATCATCATCAACATCAACCACAATCAGCAACAATGCCTATGACTACATAATAGTAGGAGGTGGGACTGCAGGGTGCCCTTTGGCTGCAACACTGTCCCAGAACTTCAGGGTCTTGCTTCTTGAAAGAGGGGGTGTCCCCTTCAACAATCCAAATGTGTCATTTCTGGAGAATTTTCATATAACTTTGGCTGATACTTCACCATCCTCAGCTTCCCAATACTTCGTTTCCACAGATGGTGTCCTTAATGCCAGAGCTAGGGTTCTGGGTGGTGGTAGCTCCATTAATGCTGGCTTCTACACCAGAGCAAGCTCAAGGTAAAAAGCTTCACACTAGCTGGCTTCTTAAAATCTTCATTTATGATGAGTTCGTACAAGCGTGAACTAAAATTCAAACCTCTTGTGATGTTTAATTATATTAAAAAAAAAATGTGCATGAGTCAAAGTTTTTATAAAAGTCTAATGATAAATATATTAAAAACTGCATATAATTAAAATTTTTCTTTTATAAAACAAAAATGAGTTGTATTTGTTAATAAATTTCTCAATAAAACTATATATGAAAAAGATGATAACATAAAAGTCCTGAGTTATAAAATTTTGGATGAAATACACTTTTTCCCTTTATGAGACAGCTTAATTTTGCACTCATATACTTTATTTTGAAAATTTATTCTCTTATTCCCTAAAAGGAAAAACCTACAATTTTAACTCATTTTAACTAAAATGTTCTCAACCAATAGAATTTATTTTTTGTTTTGAAAATGTAACTCATGTAAAAAGAAGAGTAGTATTTTCAATTTTATTAGTTCAATGTTAATGTTATTTATTTTTGTCAAAGAAAATGAAAATTTTTTACAGTTATAAACTTAATATATTCAAAGTTATTATCAAAATTAAATATTAGCTTTAGAATGATTGAATTTTTCAAAAATATTTTATTTATTCCAGTAATTATTTATTTTTATAAGAAGTTTAAATTTTCTAAATTAAAAACCTAATTATGTTGTACTTTAAAAAATTTTTAAAAATTATTATTTTAACCATTTGAATATATTTCAGAATTTAAATTGTAGCTTATTATTAGATTCTAGGATAGGAAAGAGTAATTTTCAACACAAAGGAAAGGACTCTATAATTGAGTTATTTTTCAGGAGAAAATTGAGTAACATACTCTAAAATCTTTCACAATATGTCTTTGGGTTTGAAAATGAAAACTTGAGCTTACACACCAAACTATTTGATCTCATGTCAAAATGTATATATAATTATAAACTTAATTTCTCATAAATTTTAAAACAATCAAACAATAGAATACTCAAGCTCCCAAGGGTTTGAACTTGACAATTACTTTATGTTTTTAGTAATTAAAACATAATAACAAACATTTAGTAAACTCAAATCTTGTGATTAAGTTTATGTGTGCTTCACGAATTTTTCTGTTTGCTCTGTTTTTTTTTTTTTAAAATTTTTTTGTAATGTGGATCGGTGAGTACAAAATTGCACGAGAAGGATGTTAATAGAGCTATTTAATTTCCAACAACTCAGATTCCAAGGTAAAAGAAAAAAAGTTATTTTTTAATTAAAAGTAATGGAATATAAATTACTGAAATCTAAAGCTAATATACATCACTAAGAAATTCTGAGATATACTCTATATAAAATCATTCTTTGCAAACGAAGGGAATCTGATACAAGACGTATAATTCATAGATTTGTGGCAAAATTAATAATTTTCTCAGCAATAATTACTCCCCATAAGCAATTGCTAGACTAGAAGAAAAATGTAATTTTAGTTTATTTTTTATATTTGACTTTAAAATCAATTTAATTTTCCAAAACTAAAAAAATATTAAAATGATGATCTAAAGATAAAAATATTAATTATTTTGGTTCTTCCAAATAACTATTTAAATTTTTTAAAGACTAATATTTTTTAAAGAGTTTATCGTTAAAAGATCATTTTACTATTTTTTATATATAAATGACTAAATTGATCTTAAGACAAAAAAATAAAAATTTAAAATTATATATATATATATATATATATATATTTCTTTTACATTTAATTTCTTTTGCAAGAGAATCAAATATAAGACATATGATTTATAGATTTGTGAAAAGAATATTAATTTTCTCAACAATAAATACTTGCATCTATTTTGTTATAAATATAAATTACACTTTAAAATAACCAAATCCATAATGAGCATTTTGCCACTATTTTTAATAAGTCACTCCCAATGGGACCCTCCTCTTATATTAATGTCGTGTCCTAACATTTTAATGACTATGAGGGTGCTTGTGTCCCAAAACCTTTATTGTCATTAAATTTTTCTAATTAATTTCTGTTTCTATTTTATTAATATTGACCTTTTAAAAATGTGGTCTTGAGCATGCTCTATGCCACAAAACAGAGGGTACATAGATGTCTGCGGATCATCTTTAATTACCCTAAAATTTTCAGTACCTAGGGATGAATAAAATATTATTTTTTAATTTAATATATATTTTTAATTTAATATTAATAAAAATATTAATTTTTTATTATCTCCGATTCTCCGAAATAATCCCTACATAGATGTCGACACGTGACACTGCCTATTTATTTATACAGCTAAACGACAAAATAGTAGTTTTGTGTCAACTGTCAACGTGATAGGAAGTGATGGTCATGGCAATTAGTTGTTGAAAGGCATTGAAATAAGTAAATATTATATTTTAAAAAGTTTAATATCTTTATGATGAAAAATTTTAATTTTAAATCTTAAAATTATTTTAAAGGGTACTTTAATTGATTTTTATTTATTCTGACAGAATTTAATTTGAAACTATTAAGGGTTTATTGTTCAGACATATAATGAAAAATCTCATGTCAAGTGTCTTTAAAATAAATAAACTTATATTTTGAAATTCTTTAAATTGATTTCAAAAGTTAAAGTTCTATTTATAATAAACATTTCAAATTTATAATAATTAAATGTAATTTTGTTTAGAAATATAATACTTATGGGAAAGTAAAAAGATTTTATGCAATTGTGTTTAAGAAAATTTGTCAACGGTAACTTTTTTTTTTTTTAATGATTAAGTATGGCTAAAAATAAAATACTCGAATTCAAACTTTTAAAATAAAAAATAAAAAATTTATTGGCAAAAGAAACTAACCATAAAATTGGGACAGTGAGGGCTTTTTCATGAAATTATGCTTTCATCAATTAAATACAATATGTGGTCCTTGATTTTATATTGTCTTGGAAGTTGGAAGTAATTATGTGGGAGTGTAATATCCATGGCAATGAAATGAGAGAGAGAGAGAGAATAAGAATGATTTTTTTTTTTTTAAGATAAAATCATTGTTAACAAAGATAAAATGAACTTAATGAGACTAATAAATATTTACTATTCATAAATGATCTATGCCATGTTAAAATTATATTAACTTTAAAGAAATTATTATTTTGATTTTTTATTGATTTTTATTTTAGTTTGGTTTTTATTCATTTTTATTTTTTAGTTGATACTTCACTTATCAATAAATTTTTAATTTAGTCATATAATTTGAATATTAATACATTTATTCTAAATTTAATCAAAACTTAAACTGAATAGGTAATATACTAATAAATAAGGAAAAAAGTACTATTCTAATCCCTTACTTTTTATTTTAATGTTAAATTAGTTCTTCATAAATTTTTAATATTAAAGTTATTTTTAAAAAAATCAATTCTAATTAAAATTTAATATTAATCAAAAGTAATATCTTATTAAGCCATGAGCAAATCAATCATAATCATTTCAAAAGATTACTATTTTGTAATGGTAAAATTTTAAAGAACCATTTTAATATTATAAATTTATATTTGACTAAATTGACACTAGAACATAAAATTGAAATTAAAATAGTCATTTTTTCAATTAATAAAGGATTACTGCAATAATAAAATCAAAATATTATTTTAGTCTTCGTCTCCCATATTAAAAAATAGGTTTTTTATAATACTTTTTAAAAAATTCTGAAACAAAGTTGAATGGAAGTCAGGTTTATAGAGACACTGGGGTGGGATGGAAGGTTAGTGAACGAGTCATACCCATGGGTGGAGAAGCAAATAGTTCACCGTCCGAAGTTTTCATGGTGGCAAAGAGCGGTGAGGGACAGCCTTCTAGAAGCAGGAGTCTCTCCCTTCAACGGCTTCACATATGATCATATTTATGGCACCAAGCTCGGTGGTACCATTTTTGACAGATTCGGTCGCCGCCACACTGCTGCTGAACTTCTCGCTTCAGCTAACCCTCGCAAGCTCACTGTTCTCGTCTATGCCACCGTCCACAAGATTGTTTTTGATACCAGAGGTACGTATGTGTAAACGTATCTAAAATTAAGCATAAATTAAGATTGTTCTTCATTGAAGTTGTTTTACTGTTTTGTTATTCATGTTTAGTTTCACGTTTGACGCATTGAAAAGTTGTTTGTATATAGAGGTGCATGTTTTTGGTTTTTATTTGCAACTCATGCTTATCCTTGATAATCCTTTTTAACATTTTTAATTTAACTTTTAACAGTAGTAATCACGTAAATGTGTAACATTTCGTGATATTCTGGTGATATGCTGATTTTATTGCTTATGGGTTACATTTGATAACACAATTGAGGTCCACAAATTAAATGCTAGACCCTACATGTGAGTGTTTATCTATTTATAAAGTTTGTACTTATAATTTCCTAGTACCTCAATGGAATACCAAAACCAAAGTTATGAAGTTTGGCAGTTTGAGTCTCTGCAAGTAGCTTGCATTTCTGAGAGTGAGAAAATGCAATTGTTGCAGGTAAAAGGCCAAGAGCAGTAGGAGTTATCTTTAAGGATGAAAATGGGAAAACCCATCAGGCCATTCTTGGAAATGGAAGGCAGAGTGAAGTGATAGTGTCCTGTGGGGCAATTGGGACTCCTCAATTGCTAATGTTAAGTGGGATTGGCCCTAAACAGCAACTGCAAGACTTGAACATCCCATTGGTGTTTCACAACCCTTTTGTTGGAAAAGGAATGGCTGACAACCCCATGAACACCATTTTTGTTCCTTCCAGCAGGCCAGTTTATCAATCACTCATAGAGACTGTGGGTATTACTAAACGGGGTGTTTACATTGAGGCTAGCAGTGGGTTTAGTCAGTCCAATGACAGCATTCACTGCCACCATGGGATCTTGTCTGCTGAGGTACGCATGCAGTTTGTTTGATGAATTTACTGAACGAAATGATGGGGAGAAATTGACAAATTTTTCCTTAACTGTTCGATTTCATTTTAATGCATTCTCTAGATTTGTCTCCTATTTTAAGATTGCGTTGACAATTTAATGCTCCATAGATTTTTTGGATCTCTTTAGTCTCTAAGTGTAATTTTATTACAACTAAGAAAACAATTAATTCTCCAAAGATTGTATAGTTTCTGTCTTGTCATACTTTTTGGCATTAAAATGACGCAAAAAATTTTCAAAGCATCAAATTGATTATCAGACCACTTTTGGAGCACCAACATAAGGTTTTTGTCGTTATAACAAAAAAAAAAAAAAGAATGGCAATGAAGAGGGTTCAGCAAAGTAACATCGTAGTATATTATTAACTAGCAAGCTACATAATCTCATCAGAAGTTCTTCTCCCTTCTACATGACGAAACCAGATTGGCCAGCTCTCCACAATACCCCCCAAGCAAAGATCCCCAGAAGCTGTTCAAGCTTTTCTCAAGAACAAGCGAGACCTCCCAGTTGAAGCATTCAGGGGAGGCTTTATCTTGTCAAAAGTGGCCAACCCATGGTCCGTAGGTGAGCTCAAGTTAATCAACACCAATATAGAAGACAACCCTTCGGTCACCTTCAACTATTTCAGTCACCCCTATGATCTCCAACGTTGTGTTGAGGGAATCAGAATAGCCACTAAGGTTGTGCAGTCAGAGCACTTCACAAACTACACCATGTGTGACAGACAAACCACAGAGAAACTGCTGAATCTCAGTGTGAAGGCCAATGTGAACCTCATACCCAAGCACCTCAATGACACACAGTCACTAGAGCAGTTTTGCAGAGACACCGTGATCACAATCTGGCACTACCATGGTGGGTGCCATCTGGGGAAGGTGGTTAGTTCTGATTATAAGGTTCTTGGAGTTGACAGACTCCGTGTGGTGGATGGCTCAACATTTACAGAATCACCGGGGACTAATCCTCAAGCCACTGTCATGATGATGGGCAGGTATGTATACATAGACCATAACATAGACAAATAAATATATCTTGGATTAAACCTCCCCATCAGAGATATATATTGAGAGCAGTGGTTCATTAAAAGAGATGAAATGAATCACTAATCATGGTTGGAGATCAAAATTAATGGGCAAGCTTAATGCTAAATTAACAGTTCCCTTTTTTTTAATCTTGACCATCTACTTTTGATCCAATAGTGGTCATTGATTCCTCGCACATCTCATGGTAGACCACTTCTCTAAATAGATATGATATGTGTGTTTTTGTTGGGCCAATGAATTATAACTCTTGTGGACTAACAAAATATATATATATATTGGGTGTAAAATAATGATAATAAGTTACTTAAATTTAATCATTGTAGTGCTATTCATGGACTACAAATCCATGAGTATTTTTCATTCAACACCTAGAAGCTTACTTACTCGGCTTTCGCACAAGTTTAGTCTGGCCAGAAAATGGTATAACAGTTAGTGAGCCAGTATATACACAGGATTCCCATCAAATATATTTTGATACATATAGTATAACATACTCAAGCTTAATCACTTACTATAGAGTTGTTTGTGGACTAGATCGGTTCCATGGATCTACTTGGCCCAAATTTAAAAGTCTAATGGGCTTTGCATGAGTTTACCCTATCCACAAACAAGAATACCAGTTAGGGCACCAATAATATCCACCCGAAACCCATAGAAAATATTTTGATGCGCATACTCTACATATCTTGCTTCCAACTAATCTATATACGTTTGTCACAGGTATATGGGACTGAAGATTTTAAGAGATAGGTTGCGGAAATCAACTGGCATATAGGTAACTATACTGTAGTATGATGATAAAAGAGGAGCTGTGTTAGTTGTAAAATTGGAAATTGATGAGGTATATTTGTTGTAATTGTCGGTAAACAGTGATTATTAGTAATCAAAGGTGTTTTAGTTTTCTAGGGAAGAATCATTTTGGGTGTGATGTATTATTATTTTCTGTTTCTTTCGTGGAGACTTGGTTATTGGACAATTACTTGCACAAATGTAGTTATATATCTTATGTTGAGATCAATGGCAGTAAGCTCCAATAGGATATTCCCTGATTTCTTCACAACTATATGAATTTACATATTACATATGCGTGATTGCCAGAGGATGACTCACTAAAGTAGTTTGATTTTAAAGATCATACATGATTCTGAACATGTACCTCTTGGAATTGCTTTCTCAAGCCCAGTAACTAAGGTAAGACAAGTACATTAATGTGATTGTAACGTACTTCCTGCAGCAGAATAAAATAAAATGGAGAAGCACCACTTGGCAAGAAAGATACAAGTCAGACTCTGTCAGTAACATTCAGAATCACCAACATAAATGTCCCAATAAGAACTCCCCAATGAGGGTTACGCAACAGAACGAAAGCATAATCTACGACCTCATGCTATAAACCTACACTCATCACCGTTAACAAACTCCCACATGACTCGATGACATGTACATTCTATAGTAGCAAAAAGTGAAAATTCTCTAATATACATCAAATATATGCTTTCATACTGGAATTTTGGACCCATTATTCATCTGATTTTACACTTGATTATCAGTTTCTACATGTTCATATCTGATTTTTGCTTCAGGAGTTTAGGAGACGGCACAGATCATGTCTATACATTTTAATACCAACATAAACAGATCAATTCAACGTAAAGACTCATGTTCTATTGATTTTACTCCAGATGTTTGTCACTAAATCGTAGGAAATGTCTAGTGCTTTATGAACCTCTCTGTCCTTGTAAAAACCCCAACTTCACTCCCATCAAAAGTTGCAGTTGAGTCACTCTTAGTAGGCAATGTCTACAATGTCATTCATAGACCATACTCACAAATGAGATTACTACACAAGATTCAGGAGGCTCCACATTTAAGTTGTACATTTTATTGTTGAATCTCATTTATATGTGTGGCTTATAAACCCTTATAAATAACATGGTAGGCACTGGCTACTTGAATCTATTGTCTGGCTGCTGCAAAGTCTAATGAGAACTAGACGATAGTTTAGCAGAAAATCTATGCTCACTAATGCTCTTTCTAGAGAAACTCCTCAGTTTCTGCCAGAACTGACTTTTCTTCCCTGTAGTGAGAGGCCATGAAGTGGAATGCCTCCTGAATGACTCAAAATCCTGGCCTGATGTACCAAGAAATTCAGATGCCGATAATGCTACCTTGGTTTCATTATCCAAAAAGTCCACTATCTCGCCTGAAATTCTAGAAGATTGTCCATTTACGTTGGTTCGAAGACCCTCTTCTCTGAAACTCCTTAACCTTTTATTGCTTGCTTCCTCAAACTCACTGCATACCAGCTTTAAAGCCTGAACAACTTCACCCATGAAAGGGCGTTGAGAGACTTCCAGTTGAACACACATTGATGCGATTGCTGCAACTTTTATAACAGTATCAACAGAGATGTTGGGCTTTATAACTGGGTCAATGATCGTCTGTAAACCCTCCTTACTTGTGAGAAGTGGACGAACCCAAGCCACAAGGTTTTCTTGACCTGGTGGTTGTGATAAATCTACAGGCTTTCTTCCAGTTAGTAGCTCAATGAGCACAACTCCATAACTGTAAACATCACTTTTGACCAGAAGATGGCCTGTCATTGCATATTCAGGCGCTAGGTAGCTGCAAAGCAATATGTCAACAAGGTTAAATCAGTTTGCATGTTAAGGAAATGGATAGAATTGGATAAGCACCCACCCGATAAAAAATTCACAATGATCTGCTAAATACTAGAGATTTGGAACGGAAAGAGAATATTGTAATAGCTTTTAACTATCACATAGGTGACAGCACTTGAAAGATATAACATGAAGACCACAAAAAGGGATGACATTGATTACCCAAATGTTCCCATAACATGAGTTGAGATGTGCTTGTTTCCCTCGTCCAATGCAGTTCGAGCTAATCCAAAATCTGAAACCTTGGGTGTAAAATCATGTTCCAACAAGATGTTGCTGGACTTGAAATCCCGATGAATGACACATGGATTTGAATCTTCATGCAGATAAGCCAGCCCCCGAGCTGCACCAAGTGCAATCTTCATCCGGGCATTCCAATCAAGTGGATCAGTTTCCTTGTCAGCACCTGGGAACATAGAAAGCACTCCAAAGTTAGCCTCTGAAGAATATCCATGGATTTTGACTTCTAAAGTAGCACATGATATCCATGAAATGTGCATTTGATTACCATGTAAGTGGGATTCCAAACTTCCATTAGGGACAAGCTCATAGACTAGACAACGAGTCTGTTTCTCCATGCATATACCTATCAATTTAACTAAATTTCTATGGTGCAGGCGGCTAAGCATCTCAACTTCTGCCAAGAACTCACGGCCACCATGCTGATCATCTCTCTTGAGAATCTTCATAGCCACATCCCTCCCATCATATAGAACCCCTTTATAAACAAGCCCAAAGCCTCCTTCTCCTAATATTCTTGAAGCATCAAAGTTGTTGGTTGCTTTCTCAATGTCATTCAAAGTAAAAATCTTGGCAGATCCTGTATATGCTAGTGTTCTAGAACTCAAGGACATAGATCCAGAACCTGGCATGCTCCTATAAGTCAATGACCTGGCAGTCCCTGCTAAGTGCAAATATAGTTATATATTTGAATTGAAGCAACCAAAGATTGAAAAAACAATTGATAAAAGTAGATGCTAAAATGATAAGCAAAGAGGAGAGTTGAAAGTAAAATATCAAGAAGAAAAATCACAGAAATAGAAATTAAGGCTGAATTAGGAAGGCATCAAAAGCATTTTTAGTACAAGGAAATTTAAATGACCAAGATGCTTTAGAATTATTTTAAGAAACAAATGCATTAATGATAAAAACTACCACCTTCGCAATCTATCTTGTTGCCAAAAAAAAAAAATGAATGAATAGATAATTGGTTTTACCCTTTAGTTTTGAAGATGGAATCGAATTTGGAATTTGTTTAGACTCATGAACACAAGAGCCACATCTCATCAGACAAAGCCATGCAACTCCTACAAATATAACAAAAGCCGTAAAAGATGACAGCACTATAATTAAAGTCACGCTTTTATGACTCCCCTTTCTTTCTTTCCTTGGTACATCTACTCCCAAAGGTTTCATTATTGTTCCATTGTTGTCACGCCCAGGGTATAATGGCCTATCATCTGTACTAGAAATGCTTGAGGGAACTGAAGGTGGAGAAGGAGGAAGACCTGTGGATATGTTAAAAAGAAAAGTAAATATCAATGTGGAGATCTATCGATAAAACTAAAATTCAAGGTATAACCAAAAAGTCCAAGGGAACTGGAAATCAATGTATAACCTGGATAATGAACAAAAAGTACATCATAGGCACCAAAGAGTGAATCATCTGCATGGATCTCCTGGTGCCAGAATTTTTTGTATATTAAAAGAGCTGTTGTATAGTCAAATCTTGATCCTTTAGGTACCAAGTTTATGAGAACAATAGTTTTCTCTAGTTGCTGACCAGCTTCATCAGCTTCCACAATGCGAACTTGGTTATGATTCAGCGAAACACTGGCTGCAATTTCCTTGGCTAGCTCTGAAACCAGCGGAAAGAACTTGTATATTGCAATGCTAAGGCTGAGTTTAACTTGAAGTGGCCATACACAACCACAAGGTGATCCAGGAGGTGTGTATGTAAAGGGCTCTGAGCAAGTCACCGACATGCAATCTACAGGTAGGATCAACATCAAATAACTTAAGATAAATGGAAAAGAAGGCAACAAAGTAATATAAGTAATCCTCCAGGACTAACTCAGTAGCAGGTTAAGTTTAGAGTACCCTTATTAGGAGGCGGAGGAGGCAGACCCAAAATAGGTGCTGGTGGGGGAGTCTTCATCTTCCTCGATGATGACCCTTGAGGTGAAATTCTGGGTGAAGGTGAAGGCACTAATGAACAAAGGAAACAACCAAATTGAGATATCTATTAATAATTAGGGAAGATAAAGAATTAAGCACACAAGTAAAAGCAATGGCTAATAATAAGTCTTTTTATACCATTTAAGTGGCCTGATAGAACTGCAGGTGATGGTGCAGGCGCAGGCAAATTCCAGCTCTTTGGTGAAAAGAAAGGAGGTTGTGATGGGAAGACAGAAGAACCTATAATTTTTTAAGTGAAGTTAACAGAATAAATGACATTCATATTAATAATTAATGCCAAAATAAATTAATCTGTGCAAGAATATTTTTCTGTTCTTCGATAAAGAGAATCTAACCTTGATGACTATAGGTAGGTGGATGGACCAAGTAAGTTGGCCCTGGGGATTTTCTTTTGGAATAGTGATGCTTATGATGTAATATTGGAGAATCTACTAAGCCATGGATCCATTCCTCGGAAGGAGCTTTAGATAATGACTTGGAAGGGGGAAGTGCAACACTTGCAGGAACTCCAGATGATGACTTGGATGGTGGAAGAGCAATACTTGTATGGCTTCTGGAATGAAGTGGATTGGTGGCTACAGAGAACAAATATAACGACTAATTTATCATATAGATATTTATAGAAATGAACTCTTATCAGATAGAAATTTATCAACTATGAAATATATTTATGTGAAACAACCCTTTTGGCTCTAATTGTAGAATTTCATGGGAGAAGCACTTGAAGGCGCTTCAACTAAATATTGAATTTTGGCATGCCAAAATGAGAGGAAATGATCTGGGCAGATGGTATGGTTTGTTTGTTCAAACAGGTCCATTTAAATCAATATGTCCATACCTTACTCATGATCTTCAACATGTTCAAAAGGCATTTAAGTTACTTACAAGCTACATTACTTTGATTAACAGCTGAGTTTCCCAATCCCCAAACTTCTGCTCTTCCTTCTCATGGATCTTGGATTAAAATGCAGATTGAAGATTCTAGTATTGTTACTTCAAACAGTTCATCTCAAACATTTAACATTAGGAAAAATGGATATATGCTTCATTTCCTATGGTATCAGAAAAGAATAATTCATTGATTGACCTTTAGGAATAATATTAGCACAGTTACACTGATTGTAGAAAATGTCAAACGATTTTCATAGTCCCAAAGATGAGCAACAAGGTGGTTGTACAACCTCGAGCATGCTGAAATTTTAATACTATTTTATTTTCTTTCAAACAACAGACAAATGGCAGTACCTAGAATGCCATACGAATGTAATAATAACTCTGAAATATATTAGGATCATTCCTATGTATATATATATATATGTACGTATGTATGTATGTATATGCATATAATGTCAATGAGCAGATTAAACTCATTATCGGACATATTTTGTATACTATACTTGAAAATTATAGCTTCTTCAACATCAATTGTAATCCTTTTATGTATATAATGATGGTCTGCAGCTATGTACCGATGGTTTTATACCTTTCCTTTTCCAAGGAAACAGATATTCTGTTTGGTCTATGACAAGATTAGGGATTTGATCCTTACTTCAACAGTAATAAAATTTTTCTATGCAACTGATGCATGGAGCAAAATAGAACCTAGCATATGGGGAAGTTACATAGAGGCCAGATTTTGATTAGTTTCAATTGAATAGCTTGAAACTTAGACGAAACTCATTTAATCTACAATATCTTTTTTTTTTTTTTCTGGCCATCCAGTTAATCTATAATATCAAGGAGAGAATCTTCTAACAAACCTATGGCAGAATCGGCTATAGACACCCAAATATGCGGTATAAGTTAACTGTAATGACTAGTTAACTATTACTACCAGACATTTGTCCTCAAAAAGTTAAATTGGAACTAGTTTTCGAGTTCCCACCTGTTCACCTAAAGAAACACTTGTCTAGGGAAACAAAAACCCCAATTTAAAATGTGAATCACATTATACGCCCGTCATTAATATACATCAAGTATCAACCACAAAAATGGGTTATACACGCCCATTACAAATCCAAGTCTCAGAACACCTAAATTAAGCCAATACCTGCATATTCATGAAGGTGTGCGGTACTGATAAATAAATGTAGCTTAATTAACAGGAAAAACAGCTGCAGCACCATTATCTTTTGATGAATTCTGAAATTGTCTCAGCCTTCACCAAAAATCCGAGGAGAATAAAACTGAAAGGAATGAAGTGAAAGCAGAAAAGCATATGCTGAAGCAAAACGTGACGGTCACAGTAAACGACAGACATAAGTTGAATCTATCGTTTAAATCAGACGCACAATGGTAACAAAGGAGTAAGAAAGAAGATCACAGGTTGATAATGGTTTGGTGGGTGACACCCAAATTTTCCGCTTTTTCTCAGAAGTGAGCTATACTGAAGAATGAGAATTGTGAAAGGACAATTTTACGGTTCTCTAAAGAACAGATCGAACCAGAAAGCAGACTGTGATACTACACTCTATGCAGCAAAAGCACAATGATTTCTCTGTAAGAGAGTTGGTGGGGTTAACCGTGTTTGGGAGCGTCCATGATGGAGAGAGAGGCGGTAAAGAAGACGAGTAACCGTAACACTTTATTGCAATAATATTTCAAAATAACAAATTTGAGTGGCTCTTTAAATATGACAAATTTACAGTATATTAGCTTTTGTCAAATAACTTGAAATACAAAAGATCAACTAATAATAAATTCGTTAGTTTTATAGACAAGCCTTCACTAATTTTGAAGAACAAAACTAACAAATTGAGCTAATAATTCGGGAGAAAATACATAGCGCTTTTGGATTATATTTTATTAAAAAAATTGTATATAATAATGAGTTTAATTACATGCAACTCAGAATAAACATTGATTTAAAGAATTTGTAATTGATAAAAATAATAAAATATATTGGGCAAAAAATAAGAGACTCTTCGAATCAATACCATAGTGCTTTGACTTTCTTTTCAGTTTATACAGGCAATAATGACATAGCCACTTGATTTAGCAAAGCCTTGTGTTAGTTTGAAAAGTTCATGGTTTCGTTCCCATTGGGAATTTTTAAACACCTTTTTCAGTTTTCTGTTCTTTACCATTCAAGCAATGGCTTGCATGGCCCATGGCCTGTATAGCACCAGCTTGCCCCTTTTATATATATATTACTATTTTTTTGTGTAATTATAAAATTAGTTAAATTAATAACATTATTACACATATTTAAGAAAAAATATGTGACAATGATATGTTGTATTTATATTTTGACCTTAATTTTTTAAAATTTTATTTATGAATCTAATTTTTTTTTTAAAGTTTCAATTTATCCCCTCTATTTTTTACTTTTTAATAACCCCACAAAAATTAGTTCATAAATTAAAAATAAGAATGAAATTAAGAAAGTGTGAAGTTATTGAAAAAATAAAGAAAGTACAAGGTTAAGTTAATAAAATTATAAAATACTATTTTTGTGTGGATTATTGAAAATAAAAAATAGAATGAGTAAATTGAAAACTTTAAAAAGAATTTTAGGTTCATAAATAAAATCTAAAAATAATAGGGTCAAAATATAAATACAAAAAGTTATTTTAAATTGATATACAATCTGCATAATATGACACATCATTATCAAGTGTCTTTTATCTTAGTGTGTCATATAATAATTGTATCATACACATAATTATATATATATATATAAGTATCAAATTAGTTTCCTAATTTGATTTATCACAAATTAATCGTATAATTATGATAAATTACTTATTCAAAAATATTATTTTATGTAAAATTAATCCTTCGTTAATTCAAATAGAAAGACTAATTTTATATGAATTTAAATTTATGAAGGACTAATTTTGTTTAAATTTAAATTTATAAAAAATAATATATCATGATTAATTTATAAAAAAATCAAAATCTGATAAAATGAAAAAGTAAAAAGCTTATTTTATACTTATATATGTATAGCAAGTTCCTTTAACTAGGACAAGACGATGAAGAACTTTTTCCTTATTAGTAATATTATAAGTGACTTCTTATTATAAAATGGGTGAAAAAGGTATTAGTTCTTATTTAAAATAATTATGTTTATGGCAACTTTCTTTTAGTGTTATGTCATATGCTGTACTTGATTTTTATTTTAAATAAAAGTTAATACTAACCTTTGTTTTAAGTCAAGCAAGTGGACATAAGTATGACCCAAAAAAAAAAAAAACACTGATTTTTTGTCAATGTTTAACGGTCTAACCCTTTTGTAGATACAATGAGATCTACAAAATTAGAGATAAGAATTAAATTTCCATACAGAATTTATAAATAAAAATTAAATGGTGTAAGAATAGTTAATTATAAATTCCAATTATAATTAAACAATAGGGAAAAAAATTACTACCTTACTTTGGTTAATTTCAATTAGCAAGAGAGTAAATGAACGAGCTGATGATTTAAATGGCACGGGACATTAGCGTCAATTTCAAAGAGCGAGGAGTAAACTTAATTTAATATTTTACATTATTTGTTGTTTGTTTTTTATTCAAAAAAGCACTGAATTACGGTGTATTTATTATGTTTAATATTTGTTACTCCTAGAAAAATATTATTTTAGTCTCATATTTTATTTTAATGTTAATTTAGTCACTTATAAATTTAGAATGTAAAAATAATAGCTACAATAATTAACATTAATTAAAAATATTTTTTGTTAACTAATTATAACCTTTGGAAGGATTATTCTTTTATTAATATTAAATTTTTTAAAAATTATTTAAACACTATAAATTCTTGAAAAATCAAATTAGTACAAAAAAATAAAAAATAAAAGACCCAAATCTTTATTTTTCTCATTTGTTACTCAACCGGTGTTTAAAGGAACAAAAATTAAAGTAGGAAAAAAATAATGGATTCTTTGGTGTTTCAACAAGGTGGACAAGTGAGATGACGTTAACTCAGTGCTGACTAGATCAAGATTTAGGTGATGATTGTATATTAAAATCTTAAAATTAAAAAATTGACTGCAAATTTTTTATGTTTATATTTTAGCCCCTAATGTTTTTTAAAAAAATTCATTAGTATCTCAATTCCCCCTCAACTTATAAAATTTACAGTTTCGCCTCTATACTTTATTTATTATATAGTTAATCCAAAATTATTCTCTCATAGAAAATGATAAAAGTTATAAGATATATTTTAGTTCCAAAATTATTTCGTGTAAAATCTTTTGTTAAATAATAAAAATTTTGATGAGTAAGTTGTTGTAAAAGAGAAAATAGTTAAAATAGGAGACGAACAAAGAATAATGAAAATAATGATAAAATAGTCTTGGTTTAACAGTAAAATTAATAAAGTATAAATGTGATATAATTTTAGGAAATTGATATAATAAATAAAATTTTCTTAAAAAGTTAGAGGCTAAAATATAAATATAAAAAATATTGGAATTATTTTTAATTTTAATATTTTAATTTACAATCATCACCGTAACCTAATCTGGCAGCATCTAATTTACTCATTTATTAAAGATATGAGAGAATTCATGAGAAAAATATTAAATAAATCACTCATTTTTATATTTTATGATAATTTGATCTCTTATAAATAATTATAATAAATTAATTTTTTTAAAATTTTATTCTATGTAAAATTAGTCTTTTATTAATATAAATGAAAAACTAGTTTTATATATATTTAATTTTGTAAAAAATTATATTATAAAAATTTAAATTTATAAAAAATTAATTTGTCACAATTAATTTATATCAAACCAAATTATTATACAATACAAAAATAATGAACAAATTTTACACTTTTTCTCTAAAATTCATCGTAACATAATGTTTGTGGTAATTTCCTGGTCACTCTAATCGTTTGACAGCTCACCCAATAGGGGAGTCACGTGTCCACAGTTTTCTGCTATTTAATTTCCTTTCAATGCTTTGCTTGATATTATTTCATTCTTTTCATACACATGGAATTTGAATCTTTTTTAAATTTTAGTTAATTTAGAGAGTGAAATAAAAAAATGGATAAATTCTATTGATGCAACTTCACATATATATATTTTTCTTAATTCATAGAAAATTAAAAGAATCTAATTCATCATCATATGTCTTGTATGATCTGTATCTCGCTTTGATTGTACTAACACAAATTGATTTTATTTCAATGTACAAACTCAAAGCTTCGTAATTTTACTAGTTCATCTAAGACTATTAATTATTATAAAGAATATGCCTTTTGATCCATCCGCCTATCACAATAATCCAGAGGTTATATTCAAAGATCAAAAAAATGAAACCTTTATGGGAGAGATTGAAGTAGCAAAAATAATATAAGGTAAAACGAACTGCATCATTGAAATATGTTATATGTATAAATTTAGTTTTTTTAACTCTTTCAGTAGTATTAATTGGATTGGACTGATGATACTTATGTATTTAGGTTCGTCCTTTGCTAAAGAATTAATTTAGTGATTGAAGAAGTAGATGTGAAATATTACATGGATTTAAACATTTAGACTGGTATTTAAATAAATTTTTAAATCCATGTAATAAAAACATATCTTTCTTTAGACTAATATTTAAATTTATTTGTTCTCCTATTGGCTAAAAATAAATAATTTCATTCTCCTCTATGCCAGAGGTGAACATTTTGCTGTAGCCAACTTGATTTGATTTGGTCATATTGAATTTGCTAAAATTTAAAATAATAAAGAAAATTAAACTTTTTAATCGATCTAAATTTCTAGTCCAATTTTGTATTATTTTATTTATAATAAATTTTAAAAATATTATTATTTTTTAAATCTTACCTATTTTCCATGTTAAATTTTAATATTTTTTCCATTTAATTTCACATTCATTTGAAATCTTTAATTTATATAGTTTTTAAATTAATAAAAAAATTTTAACTTATCAATAAAAATTGAGGTAAATTGAAAAAAAAATTGAGGCACGTGGAAGGAAAGAAAAAGACAAAGAATGCAAAAAATTGGGAAAAATATATCAATTTGAATTTTTTATAATTGGCATTTGCTAATCATAGAGACAGTAAAAATTTAGATTAGACTCATATACAGTTACTTATATTTTTTGTTGTGCTGTTTTTTAATAAGAATATGACAAGTGTTTTAATAATTAATAATAATATATAATTTAATTTTTTTTTAAAATACAGTATTATGTAATGATCATATATATGTCACAACATAATTAAAAAATTAAACACTTATCGTATTTTAATTAAAAAATAAAATGGCAAAGATATAAGTAAATACATATAAATTTGTTCCTAAAAATTTACCCATTAAATTTTTTTCTAAATATCACATGCAATTAAAAAAAAATGTTAAAATTGATCGTATGTACAAAGTGCAATTATATTATGAGTTTTTTTACGAATGCCCCCTAAAATATTGGTTTACAATTATTTATTTTATATAATAAAAAATTCTTAATCAATAAAATTAATTTAAGATCATTAATTATACTAATTATTATTAATAATAAATATTTATAAATTAATTTTATTAATTAAGAGGACAATAAATAATCGTTATCCAAGTAAAAAGCCATTATGGGAGAGGCAAAAGCAAAAGTTGCTAGATTCGGTCGTTGGAACTGGAATACGTTGTCGGATTCACATCCACCCATCCCATGGTGCTCTTTGAATATTTCCCAACAACATATCTCTTTCACTTCCCAACTGTCGGTGTATTATCTCAACCTCTTAATAGCAAGATTCCAATTAGTATCACGTAGTTTTAAAATATTTATTACACAAAATTTTAAATTTTATAATTATTTTTTAAAATATTTAATGGTTAGACTTTTATTTTTTGAAATTTCATACAACTCGAACTTGGGATTTTGAAAACACATTATACAGATATTGGAGTAAAGTCAAGGAATTTTAATACAAGGTTCTTCAGAATTAAAAAGAATAATTTTAAAACATTCAGAATAATTCTAAAATTTAAAGTCATTCATAATAAATATCTTAAATTTTTTTAACTGTAATTTTTCTACTTAGTATGAATAATAATAAATTATTTTAACATTATTTTAAATTTACTTGAATTATATTTAATATTCTATTTTTTTCAAAAAATTATTTCATTCATATAATATTTGAATATATATTGTGAAAATTTTTCTTTAATTTTATTTTTTTGTAAAAAAAAAGACTTTCTGAGCAAATCCAAAAGTTTTATTTTAGAAAAAAATATATATTAGAAATAAAGTTAATTCCATTGATTGAGAAAAAAATTAAAAGATGGTTAAGTATAATTTTTTAAAAGAGAGAAATTTATATGCATTTTGATCAAAATGGAACAAAGTTAATATAAATTATTATAATCGTCAGAAATATTCATTTTTCTTGTTAATCTTTCAACCTCAGAGTTCTACAAACTTCTATCAAAATTAATATATGTGTATAAATCAGTGCCTTGGTCCAATAAATATTGATTATTTCATAACGAAAGAAATGAACTATTATGGCATTAATAAGTGAGAGTTATTTTAAAAATTGATAATTATGGAATTACTTATTTTTCAAGATAATGTGTGATTGTTTACGTTGAGGAAGTGTAATTTAATTACCACACGGCTTCCCAAACGAATATAAATTACAAAAATATCTTTTTTATCCAAATATTAGAACATAATCCACATACACTTTATTACAGGTTAAGTAATCAGTAAAAAACAAAAGCATAATGGGCAATTTATGATAAATAATCAATAAATGTCAATACTTTAGAGAGAGAGAGAGAGACTGTGTTGGGGATTAAGCAGTTCTTAAATGCACTAATATTAATTAATTAATTAATTATAAGAAAAAGGCACAATATACTCAAGGGTATATGACGTGGTTTAAACTGTACCCAACAAAGAAAAATGCTTGCAATAATTCATTCTTAATCTTGATAACTAGTATATCATTTCTAGGATGATAGAACTCAATCCAATATTAAAAATTATTAGTAAATTAATCCATTAATTACCGACAACCATTGTAACTAGGTTGAATGAAAGTTTCTTAAAAGGTGGCTGTGCGAAAAGAGCAACAGATTAATAAATCATTGAGCGGACGTTATGCCATTAATATTTTTTTATCTCTCATTATCATTTTTTTTTTGGGTAACAAAATGATTTCCCTTCTTTTCTGGACCATGGGCTCAGCTTTTTTGTCAACATTGGTCCCATGTGGTTAAAGGCTCACAAGGAGAGACTGGGTTTGCTTTATTTGCATTGAGATGCTTTTAGGTTTTTTGTCACCAAGATCAATTATTTAAATATTAAATTTTAATAACTTTTATATAAAATAAAATATTTTAATTTTTTTTATGTGTACTAAGCTTTTAAGAATAAGTTTTTACCCCATGTAGGTAAAGAAATTTTAAATTAAATTTGTGACTAAGATTATTTCATTTTTTAACATGAACGTAATTCTTCTATCCATATGATGGTAAATTTTATTTGGTAGGAAAGCATCTTAGAAGGATCTAAAGGAATAAAGTGGTTATCATAGGGCTGTGTGGAAGGAAGAAGGATGGTGGCTTGGGATTTCGAAACTTACACTATTTTAATACAGCTATGCTAGGAAAGGGAGATTGGATTCTTGCTCCAACACTCTTCTACTTTAAATCTTTTAGGGGGGGATTTTGGTTAGGTTATAACCTAAGCTTTAGTTGAGAGAGTATACTATTTTCCCAGTAATTGTTAAACCAGGGTAGGAGATGGAGGGTAGGGAATGGAGATAAGGTAAAAGTGTGGCTTGCAAAATTGGTGGAATAAGAGCCTCTTACTTAGTTGTTGCTGACCTCTTCACGCTAAATAAAAGTGAGTGGGACCTTGCAAAATTGGACACTATGTTCTCTATGGAAAGATAACTCTATTCCCCTTAGCCATAGAAATAGAGAAAGATAAAAATATCCTGCCTTGGGACAAACAAGGTATATACCCTGGGAAATTTGCCTAGCCTTTTAACTCACAAGCAGACAACCAAGAAATGTCCATTTCATTTCAATGGGACTCTATTTGAGCTTGTCTATGCACGAGATCAAATATATCTTGTAGTTGTTGGGTTTGAAGAGAAGCTAATAAAGAGGTTCAACTCTTAGCTAAAAGTAGAGTTGTCAAAGTGAATTATCCTAATTCATCTGAATTGGTGAGTTAAATAAGTCAACCTGTTTAATCCATCATAAGGTAGTGGATTGAAAATCTCAACCCACCCCATCTGATAGGTTAAACGAGCTGATTTGTTTAACTTATCAAAAAATTAAATTAAATAAAAAATTATAAAAATTTAAATGTGACTTTCTTCAAGCATATGTTTTGTTTAATTAATAAATTTCTATATCAGTATAAATAAATAAAAAAATCAATAAAAACAAGTAGAGTAATCTAATAATTTAATGATTAATTAATAATAAGAATATGATTATGAGTAGAATATTCAAATATGGCCAATTACAAAATAATAGAGATAACATAACACATATATTAGGTTTAATTTTTTGAAATAGGAAAGTACAGTGGGTTGAGGCGTTGGACTGAGTGAGTGAAATTTTTTTTTTTAAAAAAATAGACAACCCTTTTAACCTACAAATTAGCTCGTTTAACTCACAGGTTAAACAAACCGAGTTGATGGAAGTATATTAAACGGGTTTTTAAAAGAACCTCTTAACCTAACCCACCTCTTAGGTGATTTACATGGGTTCCACCCGGTGGGTCGAACCCGTTTTGACGCCTCTAGTTATAACTTCCATAAACTTTTTTGGCTAGCCTTCAATTCTTTGATGTATATCCCATTCCTTCACGAGATTTATAACAATTTCATTTGAAAAAAAACGATGTGATTCCAACCATCATTAATCTTTCTAAAATGTACTTCAATTCACATTTAGATAAGCAAGAATATCCCTCACTTTAATCCCATCTCTTTCACATTAGTAATCACATTCAGCTTCTCTTGATACCACTAAACTTCCTTGAATTTTTAGTTTATTTGCAAATAATATCTTCATTGTTAGTTTAGTTGTTATTTACCAAACAAACTCATAATAAATTCACAAATTATCAGCATATGATCTAATATTTGGTGGGTTATCTACATATATGTCAAATTTCAAAATTGTTATTTCGACCAAAAAAAAAATTAAAGAGTCCATTTAATATAACATGTCACACTTCTACCAGTAAATTAATAGATTTACAAGTTCAATATTAATTTAGCCCATCACTTATTAGCTTATTCTCAATTTAGTTTCACTTATAGGTCTAGTTGTAATTTGGTTTTTCACTTATCATTCTATTTTTAATTTAATTTCTCACTAATATGAATATTAACATATTTAATTCAAATTATACTTAAAAATAAAAGAACAAATTGAGACTCTAAATTAGTGGTGACCAAATTAAAATTAGATTTATGAGTGAAAAACTAAATTAAAATTAAACCAACTTAAAAATTAACAGATAAGTAAAAAATTAAAATAATATTTTACTCATTTCTAATTTGATCACATGAGAGAGGCCTAAGACCTAAAATGTGAACTTCAATTGTTTATTTATTCACTCATGACACATTTCAATTCTCTCTTTATTAACTTCAATTCTAAACTGGTTGCCTATATTTGGTCAGTTGGCCAATCCACAGTGAACCATTCTAAACTTGATACATTGACTTAGACCAAGCTTTTATGGTACTTAAATTTTTAGGCATTAAAAGAAAAATTAATTTTATACTAAATCTGAATTAAAATGAGAACAGTTGATTAATTTATTAATGCAATAAACAATTGATTAATTGGTTTTTGTATAAAACTGATCTCATCAGTCTGGTATGTCAGTTTGATAACAACGACCAAGTAATAGATTGAAACATTTAATTAAGCATTGAAAAAACCCCAATCTCACTTTTCTGTTCTAATATGTCCCTATTTTAGTTTGACTCTTTTTTCTTATCGGAATAGTTTGATGATGATGATAATAATAATAATAATATTGTTTACTTACTAAAAATCAAATATGATAAACTATATTTTATTTCTTTAAAGTAAAGTCTAATTACAAAACTAATACAAATACAACACCATTTTTTCTTCAAGTTTTGGATTAAAATAAAATCATTAAATCTCAATTAATTTTTGAAACTAGTAAAAATTAAATTTTTTTAACAAGTCTAACCTCAAGTCAAACATTGACAGCATATTATGTGGCCTTGTATGGTTAATTTTAATTAAAAAAAAGCTTACGGTCCTAGGAAGTGTTCTATTATATTTTAAAATTCATATTACAATTTGTCAATTAGCTTTAGGCTACATTTTAGAATTTAGGAGATAATTGAATGAAATAATTAATAATAAAAGAGAGTGGAATGATAAAGTACAATACCACCCTTCAATTTGAAAGTTTGAAAAAATATGAGTTAATGAAATATAATGACTCACATGTTATTTATAGAATATTATTATTTTTTAAATAGAATGTTATTATAACAAGTTTTTAGTCGAAAAAGACATTATAATAATTATACTATTACATTTTTCCCTTCGATCATTAACTTTTTAGGAAGAACAAAAAATAAAGTTCTAGATGATTGAATGACAAAGAATAATTTTGAAATCTCTTTTTTTATTATTTCATTCTATTCAAAAATAAATTTTTAAATATATATTTATCCTAATTTATCCATTATACTTTATGTCACTCCCTCCAAAACTATCAATCCAATACATACCTATAGGCCAGGGCAGGAATTATTTTTCAAAAAAAGAAGAAGAAATTCACACTTTTTATTGGTATTTACAAAAAATATTAAGTACACAATTTCAAATGTTTGTCATTACTCTACATGTTATGATATATACTGAATAAAACTTGTTTAAACATAACTCTGCATGTTATATCTATATTAAAATATTTAATAAAAAATAATTAATAATTTTTATATAACTCTTATTAAAAACCTATTTATATGAGTAGATATGATATTATTTATAGTAGAATTTCTTCACTACTATAAATTTCTCCCCATTCCCTTGACTTCTGACCAAAGTCCATTTCACGGAAATGGGCCGAGAAACGGATGCATGGAAAGTTCGAGAACCCGAAACGAAAACGGGGAATCTGAGTTTTTGGTTAAAAAAACAAATTCAAACTAGTACAAAACCTTGAAAACTTAAACCCTCTCTAAAGCCCTATCGGTATATTTGCAATTAGCCAGAAGCAATCACTTCTGCTCATTTGCTTCATTTCTCTCATATTTCGATCTGGCAATGTATCGAATAGCTTCCAAAGTAGCTTCGTCCATCAGTTCCAGCTCATCGAGAAAGCTAGTAAGAATTTCCCCTCCTCCTCTCACTTTTTGCAACTTCTAGTCATTCTCACTTCCAAAACTACAAATGGACTTTTTTTTACTTTTTGTTCATATTAATTAAGTTTCTACCAAAATGGGCAATCTTATTTGTATGTGGGTGATTAGGGAATATATTACTATAATGTGGTTTACTACTTTCTGCAATAGTTTTGTGCTCTTGTATAGCTGTACTGGTTTTCTTAATGGTGTATGTGTTAACCTGGATTTCTTTTCTTGGGTTCTTTTTTTTTTCTTTTCTCTTTTTGATTTTAATGGGACAGGTATGTAGTCGGATTATATCAAACAGAAATTATGCGGCGAAAGATATCAACTTTGGAATTCGGGCTCGCGCTGCTATGCTGCAGGGGGTTTCTGAGGTTGCAGCGGCTGTAAAAGTAACTATGGGACCCAAGGTAATGGTTGCGTATAACTGGTTCTTCTCTTGTGTATGCTAGTTGTTGTAGTGGCTGTTATAGTAAATTCTGTTGGTCATTATATATCTATTATGAATTCTCTTGTTGCTGATAAGGTCAAACCTTTTTGGTATCAGTCCCCTCCTTTTCTTTTGTAGATAAGAAATGCAATTGGCGTGGCCTTATCATCTGTCTCTTTAAATGTAGATTTTTTCGCTTTTTGTTGCAAGTTAGAGGCTAAAAGCTATTTATAGACATCGGTACTTGCCTTAGATGATAACATTTTAAAAAAAGAATTCAAAGTGATAATGAATAACTTTCTTTTATTTTCATTTCAAATGATTGATTAAGGGTCGCAATGTTATCATTGAGAAGAGTCATGGAAACCCCAAAATTACAAAGGATGGAGTGACGGTTGCCAAAAGTATCAAATTTAAGGACAAAGCCAAAAATGTTGGTGCTGATCTTGTGAAGCAGGTGGCTAAGGCTACCAATACTGCTGCTGGGGATGGTGATTACTTTACTTTGAAACTTTGTTCCTCAAAATTATGCTATGATGTTAAATGAGAGCTTACTTTTATTCACTATTATCATTTATTTTATTTACCTATAGGAATTGATTAGTTTCTTTACAGTCCCTTGGTGCTTTAAAGTTTAAGTGAAGTTATATCAGTATGAATCCCGCCAGCAACTCTTTGATAGCCAAAAGTAGAAATTATTACATTTCCATGAGAATTTATAAAAACTTGTTCATAAAATAGTTATAGTGCATCAAAAATACCTTTGGTATTACTTGCTTAAGTGATCTATAACTACTGATCAAATGGGAGAAAGAAGTTTCAATTGATGATTATGTGCAATGGTGATAAGCAACAAGTTGACTAAAAGGTTGGCTTGGGCCAAGAAGTTTCATGTAGGCCAGTTACCCGTTCTATAGTCAAGAAGATTCAGGCTATAATTGTCCAACAACTCAAAGTAGAATCAAACCATTTAAGGTATAAGCCCAACTTCTATATGGAGCTCAAATTCAAGTGGGGCAATTTGATCATGTGCTATAATGGATGCATTGTGGAAAGTCAACCATGTATGTGTTAAAAGTTGAAATATGTATCATGATTATTGGTTAAACTCTAAATTATGTGAGTTATATTTCCTTAAAAGTCTAAGTTAGATAAGTTAGGTAAGTTACATTAGATTGATGGTCTATGTTAGATGTAATTCTATGCATGTTTTTTCAAATTAGGTGAGAATTAGGTGAATCTTGGACTTATGCCATGAGGGTTGTTCTTCACTATAAAGATTAAACTTATCAATGAGAAATACAACCTTGAATGCACTGAAATTTGGGTTAGTCTCTTATATGTGAATCTCTTATCTAAGTTTCCTAAATTTAATGGCAAAATTATCTATGATTTTTATCACTCTCCTTCTTCTATTCTAAGGTATTGCGAATCAAACTTAATATTTTTGAGTGTGGCGTGCAAACTTATTATTTGAGATTGCTAGTTATTCTGTCTTTATTTTTTTCCATTTTTTTTGTGATTGTTCATTTTGAACTTCTTTGAAGCACATCAAATGGCTGTTGTCACCTTTTGATGTAAATTTTTTACTATGTATTAATTTTGGAAACAAGTCTCTTCAACATTTTTAATCCCATAGCTCACTTCACTTCACTCTTGGAGAGAAACATGGAGACGGTCTCTGGTCATCTGTGCAGTTACCTTTCCCTTTGCTGGCAACATGTTGTTAACTTTTGATGCCTTCTGGTCTAACAAAGTCAATGTTCTCTAATTCTAGGTACAACCTGTGCAACTGTCCTGACTCAGGCAATACTCACGGAAGGTTGCAAATCAATTGCTGCTGGTGTAAATGTCATGGATTTGCGGAATGGTATAAATAAGGCAGTTGATGCTGTAATTACTGATTTGAAAAGCAGAGCATTAATGATTAGCACACAAGAAGAAATAACCCAGGTGCAAGGGATTCTCAAAACTTTCCTCCTGCTGGATTAATTTTGGTTAAGAAGATTGATATACAGTCTATGCTTATGTACTTTTGTTGCTATTATCAAATTAGATTGATACATTTAATGGAAGCTTCTTTTCATGTCTTTAGCTTCTTCAGCTGCATGTTCTTGTTTTATGGCTCTACATCCCAAGCCCAAAAATAGAAGCTATGTTGTTGATGTGTCAATTTTGTATACAAGTTGTCATTCCCTATTGTTTGACCAAATTTCTGGACAATCATATGAAGTTTTGTTTATTCTTGTCACCTACTTTGTGCTTAATTTATAGCCATTAATTTCTTTATTCTGAACAAGTGTGAGGACATTAAATCTGAAAACTGTTTGATATTTATCAGTAGTATGTATTGCTGCTTATCTTTTCCATTCTTTTAAGATAGGATGAATTTTCTCTGCACTTTACCTATGATGACAGCTAGTAAACTTAGCAGCTATTCCCTAGACTAGTTTGATTAGTAATTTGTTGTTCATCCACTTCTATTATATGAAAAGTTCTTTTATATGAAAAGTAGGTTGGGACGATATCCGCAAATGGAGAGCGTGATATTGGAGAACTTATTGCAAGAGCAATGGAGAAAGTTGGAAAGGAAGGGGTCATTACTGTTGCTGTAAGCAATTTTATACTTCTTTTCTTGTGCACTTAAACTTGATGAAATTTGGGGCCTGAATATTAAAGATATTAAACTTTGCAGGATGGGAATACCTTGGATAATGAGTTGGAAGTGGTAGAAGGAATGAAGCTAACAAGAGGCTACATATCTCCTTATTTTATTAATGATCATAAGACCCAGAAATGTGTAAGTTCAGATTCAATGAGTAGTCGCTAACATCTATGTCAGACATTATTAACAAATTGAATGAGTATGTTGTTTCCATTTTACACTGAAGCTTATTTACTCCAAAGCTTAATTTACAGATATTGATAGAGATCTTCCTTCTTTTTGTTTGTTATGAGTACTTGGTTTATTAAGTGCACATGATGCACATTGTGTGAATAAATAGCTTCTTTCAACTTGATTTAGTTTATTTGGCTTGAGTTTCATCAATAATTTAATAATAGTAATTTTCATTTTGTTAGGAATTGGAGAACCCCCTTATCCTCATCCATGAGAAGAAAATATCGGACATGAACTCACTTGTGAAGATATTGGAGCTGGCAGTGAAGGTGGCCGAACTAATTTTCATTGAATGTGTTGATTTTCAATTGCAATTTTGGGTAAAATGTCATTTAAGAATCTTCTCATTCTCTAATTTGCTATTTGAATTTTAAACAGAAAAATAGACCCCTTCTTCTTGTTGCGGAGGATGTTGAGAGTGATGCTCTGGCTATGCTCATACTCAACAAGCATCATGCTGGGCTTAAGGTGATTATGCATCTTCATTTTCAGAGTACTTAAAACTTTTTATGGTATATACTAGCTTTCCAGATTCACTACCTGAAATTTCTCATACGTTAGGTTTGTGCTATAAAAGCTCCTGGTTTTGGCGAAAACAGAAAAGCAAGTTTGGATGATCTTGCCATTCTTACTGGAGGAGAGGTGAATAACTACCCTCACATTTATTTTTCAGATTTTATGTACAGAGGATCCATATTCTGGTCTCCCTCTCCCCCCCCCCAAAAAAAAAAAAAAAAAAAACCCTTAAGTATTTAATAAGGATTAGGGATTCACCTTGCCTAGTGTAGCAAGTTGGACTATAGCTTGTTATAATTTATGCAAATGTTTATAATGTGTACAAAATCAGGTTATCACAGAAGATCGAGGTTTGACCCTTGACAAAGTCCAACTAGAAATGCTTGGTTCTGCAAAAAAGGTTTGTGGCTAGAAGCAATGTAAGTTATCTTAGGTACCTTGGATGCAATTACCTGACTAATTAAGGTCCGTCAGGTTACCGTCTCTCTTGATGACACTATCATTCTACATGGTGGAGGGGATAAGAAGCTCATTGAAGAAAGATGTGAGCAGGTATGTGATGACTCACAAAATGTCATTTTTTTCTTTTTAGATGAGATATTTACTTGTACTCGCTACTTAATGATCTTCTATATATCTGTTACTTGCCATGCTAATTAATTGAAGTGACAGAGCTTACGTATAACTACCACAAACACAAGTGACACTAGGTGACCGTGGTAATGTATCACACATAGCTGGTTCTTAGTGTGGGGTTGTACAGATTCAACTGAAGAAATGTTTTGAATGCTTAACTTATGTGATCCCAAGTAGATTGGTGCTTGAACAAGGCTTATTTTCCTCTGCTTTCCCTCATCCTCTCCTTCTTTTGTTCCCTTACTGTTTGGATATACTTTCTTTCCTGTTCATACAATTGTAGGATGGCTACTACTTTTTTCGGCAGTTTATGATGTTTAAAATGTGAATGTCATTTTATAGCTCAGGGCAGCAATTGAAAAGAGTACTGCCATGTTTGATAAAGAGAAAGCACAGGAGCGACTATCAAAGCTATCTGGTGGTGTAGCTGTTTTCAAGGTTGGTCACTTGCCCTTATAAATTCTCTGTTGTAGTAAATTTACTTACATTTTTCACATGGAAATTGGAACCAAACGTTTCAGGTTGGAGGGGCTAGTGAGGCAGAAGTTGGGGAAAGGAAAGATAGGGTGACAGATGCTTTAAATGCTACAAGAGCAGCTGTGGAGGAGGGAATTGTGCCAGGTGACAAATCTTGTGCCTTTTGCTGTTGGGTTGAAAAGTAGGCAGATGGAGCCAAGCAGCATATGCTATTAATTCTTGTTCACATTCTTTGATTATGTTTCCATTTATACTAGTCAAAATGTAACTATTTTAATCAGGTGGTGGAGTTTCTCTCTTGTATGCTAGCAAAATATTGGAGAACCTTCAAACCCAAAACGAGGATGAGAAAAGAGGTGTACAGATAATTCAGAGTGCACTTAAGGTTGTTTCTTTGGCTAAACGCTCCTCTCTTTCTGTCATATTAATTACCACCTTTTGTAACTTAAATCGGTTCTGATGATTCATATTTGTCACCTTAGGCGCCTACATTCACAATAGCTGCTAATGCTGGTTTTGATGGCGCTTTGGTTCTGGGGAAATTGTTGGAACAAGATGATTATAATTTTGGTTTTGATGCTGCTAAAGGTTTGTACTCTCAGTTGTTTCAAATTTGAAATCCCGAGGACTCTAATATGATTATAACTTTCCTCCTGTACCTTCTCTGCTGTAACCCTTTTCAGAACTTACATGTCCTTGTAGAATTGTCTGTTTTCAATGTGCAATTAGCTCTGTTTGTTTAGATGCTTGTTTTGCTTCATTGTCATAATCCAGAAGTGATTATGATGGTGATGCGGTATCATTTGCTGTCTTGAATTATACATAGTATGGAACGTGAAATTTTCTGAGCGGTTCTAATCTTATGCTTTGGTTTTTATCATGTCATTACATTTTGCTTTTGGTAATTAAAGCTGATGGTGCTAAAGCAGGTGTCTATGTTGACATGGTGAAGTCTGGAATTATAGATCCTCTTAAAGTTGTTAGAACAGCTTTGGTTGATGCTGCCAGGTGAATTTTATCATTGCATATCCATTTTTCTGAGTGCTAACTTACACACTAGCTATGTGGAAGGCAGACAGTGTTCTTTTGACTAAAAAGCCAACACTCTTCTACACAATGGACAAAATAAATAAAAAGGACTATTTAGGTTATTTTCTCTCGGAAATATAAGTATTATTTCACACAAAAATATGCGCAAGGCTATGAGAAAATGACCTAAATATCATATTAATTATTTTGTTTAAATAAAACGAGAATTTAGTCAAACATCTTATGGAAGAGATTGCTATGTGTGGAAGTTAGCACTCTCTCTCTCTCTATATATATAATGTATGCAATAATGTCAGAAATTAAACTATGTTGTTCTAAAACGCAGTGTGTCATTGCTACTGACAACAACTGAAGCAGCTGTGGTGGATGATCCGAATGACCCAGATAAACCTCCCAGCCGGGTGGCAGATATGGATAATTTGGGCTACTAACTCGATGAAACTCATTTTTTGTGTATCAGAATTCAATATTTGAGTCATCCTGCCATTCCTTTTGGGGAAGAGTTACTGAATATAAACTCGGAGATAAAAAACTTTATATTTTACATAGCGATGGGAGAGGTGAAATTATTGATTTTTTTTTCCTACGTATTCCTTTACACTCTACTTTGTATCAATTTTTTGAACTTAATCCCGGGAAAAGGAAACTCTGTATACACCTGTCACAATTACATTTTCTTCCTCTATGAATGCTCCAATTATATGGGTCTTCTATTTGAAAAAAAAAAAATTATTTCTCTTTTAAAACAATGTATTTTATAATTAAAGAATAGCCAGAAGTATATTTGTTTTGATTAAATATTGTATATTCATTATGTTATTACATTTATATAATATGTAATTGACTAATACAAAATATTTATTTTAAACTTTAAAATAATTCACACTTTTTATACAAAATAAATAATATTGAAATTAAAGTTTAAGAAATGTAATTTTTGGTAAGTTATATTTTTTAAGGAAAAATTAATATTAATTTTCAAAGTCAAAAAAATCTGTGTATATATATATGATAAATTTTTTTTGTAAATTTGATGTCTCTGAAAAAAAATAAATTATCGAAGGTACTTTGAAGTAATACATTATAAAATTGAGTAAAATGTTTTTTTATTTGTTAAAAATTGTTTATTTTAGTTATTTACTTATTAAATTGTTAAAAATATTTTTTATTTATAAAAAAATGTCACATTTAATTATTTAAATTTAAGATCATTTAAAATATTAAAAATTAAAAATAAAGGATTAAAAAGATATATTTTTTTAAAAATTAATCATTTGACCCTTATAATTTGCATTCATTTTCAATTTAGTTTTTATATTTTAAAAAATTTTCAAAACACTTCTTACATTTTGTACATGTTCGTAAATCAGTTTCTACCATCATCTGCCGTTATAACTCCATTCAAAATTGCTGAGTAAGATATCAGTGCTGATGTGGTTATTTGAAGTGGATAATGAGGTGGCTAATGGGCTTATGTGGAAGCCTGGCTGGAAAAGAAAGGAAAAAAACAAAAAAAGCACTCCGGAAAAACATATAGAAAACCGACGACATTGTGCAGCCCCCTGTTATTCTGTGGTATTGCACGCAGCTGAAGATAACAGAAGACGACCAAAAAAGCAGTTGGAGATTAGGCGAGTGGAGGCCGAGATTCGAAGCTGCTTCTCCCCGTAGAGGTTGAGAATGGCGACGGTGGTCCAAATGGAAGACGTAAAAGGGTACTCTGCAATTGTGGTGAGCGATTGGTGACCTTCACTTCATCGACGAAACAAAATCCTGGTCGGAGATTCCTTCGATGCCCAAATTACAAGGTAAAATAACTGATTTGGTGCTTTTGTTGTAGGAAATTTGAATTAGCTTTTGGTTTGAAACAAGGTGGATGTTGGTTGGGTTCAAATGTTTGATTTGTCACTTGCTTCTGCTTCCTCTTCATTCATTAGGTTCTTGTTTTGTCTCTGTTTTGTTTCAGGCAGATTTTTTTGAAATTATGGTCGGTGGGCTCTTATGGATTTGAAACAATTCAGTTCAGTGAACCCATATTTTGTTGGTTTGGATGATGGGAGGAAACGTACTCACTTTAGTATATATTACAGATAGTTAAACTGATGAGGTTGTACTGAGTTTAGCATTTTTTCTCTTAAAATTTAGTGCTTATAACTTTTATTTAGTTTTCCTTGTTATGTAATTGCTGAAGCACACAAATGGGCAATTTTTGGGGTCCTGATTTGATTAGTGATCTTCCTCAGACCATTATAGAAAGTATTCTGATACAATTGCCAATAAGAGGTGCTGTAAGAACAAGCATTTTGTCAGCTAAAGTTGTAATTGATGAAAAATGTGTTCTTTTGTGTAATGGTCGAACTATGGCTGTGAAAAGCCTTATAAAGTTCATCAATCAGCTGCTATTTCTTCATAAGGGACCAATTCACAAGTTCCAAATTACAAATTCATACTTGTAGAGTTGCCCAGAAATAGATTAGTGGATCCTTTTCCTTTCAAGGAATGATATAAAACAATTGGTTCTTGAATGTGGTGAAGGTGAATGTGTCTTGTCATCTGTGCCAGTCAGTTGTTTGGTTGTGGTTGTTGGTGATACTACTTGCTAGTTAGTTGAGTCTTGACATGTTGGGCTAGTGAATTGCTCACAATTGGTGATATTGTGTATTACTGTATAAGTGTCATGTGAATGTTTTGCTATTCCCCTGGTTGGTAATAGTGGGTTTTCTATTTATGACATGCTAGGAATCTTGGAGCTGCAATTATTTTGATTGGCTAGATTACACAATCCCCAGGCATATCGAAGACTTGATAAAAGGCCAGAAGAGAGATATTGCACGTTGCAAGCGGAAGAACAAGACACTAAAGATAGTAATTGTAATATCGTGGCTTTGGAAAGGAATTCTGCTATGGTTTTGATGGAGCACTTAGGGTGCCATAGGCTAGATGTTCTTGTATCTTCTTGTACTTGTACTCTTGGTTTATGCAATAAGAGTGTAAACTTAAAAGTACTTTTCAAATGAATGGATGATGTAGTTTTAACGTGAAATTGTAGTTCACTTATCACCATAGTTACTTCATACAAATTCTAAAATGTTAATTTCACGGAATGAATTAAGACTGATTATTTATATAGAGCACCTAATCCAAGACAAGCTCTTGGTCAGATTTTTAGCTTTGATAATTCTTCCTAATACCATCAAATAATCTGCAGTAACAATGATATATCAGCAACAATTATATCGGCAACAATAATCTGCACAATTATATCCCCAACAATTTTGTAAAAAGACTGAATCTATTTTGGATCTAAATTTTTTCAAATGTATATCAGAAACTTTCCTTATTGACTAAAAAATTATATAAACAGATTGAATCTATAAAGACAGAATCTATCATAATAAATTCCTAACTGAAGCACAACATCCTCAGAGTCTGCGCAATCAATGTGAACTCCATGCCAAGTTTAAATTGGAATTCCTTACTCATCTCAGCAGGACTATACTGGGCATAATCGCTACCAACATTACACTCATCAAATTCTAAGCTGTTATCAGAATTCAATTCATCTGTGTCATAGTCAGATGGAATTGCTTCCACATCAACTTCAAGCATTGCAGATGAAAGTACCATGTCAGAAGATGTATGTTGGAAGGGATGACGTTGTCATTTACACTAGTATCTTTGCCAACTTCTTCAATTACATCACTATCAACATATTGGTTGAAATAGTTATCTATCGTTAAAT